>CM065389.1:29620000-29667500 GCA_033060915.1 Euryodendron excelsum
GGTTTGACTTTTATGTCTTGATCTTCTTGATGGGATTCTCCATGATTGGCCATTTTTTTTTATCTTGTATAGGGTCTATATTCTCATTGATCTCATTGGAGTACTTGCATTCATCACACGTTGTCATGGATATGTTTTTAGATAACCTCATGACCAATTGTTCTCATCTGTGTGCAATCTTCGAGCATGTTTGATGCTGATATTTTTCATCTCATGGGTTATATTTTGTGTTTTGATGATAAGCATGCTAGGGTTAAGACATCGTTTCTATAAAAATACCCTTATTTTGTTTTGTTAAAGGCTAGTCCAATTGTTACCGATTGTTTTGTATGAATGATATTCTTCTTTTGAGTGTATCTCTATTTTGTCCTTAATTGCGTGGTTGTTTAATAATTCTTTATCATTTTGAAACATAAAGGGCCGGGGGGGGGGGGGGGGGGGGGGGGGGGGGGGGGGGGGGGGGGGGGGGGGGGTGGGGGGAGAACGTTTATGTGTTTATATGTTATTTAGAAGGAGAATACATTAAGGGGGAGACATCATATTTATATCTATTGGTTATTTTCTCTCACTTCCTGTGCTTTCTTTGTCAATTTGTTCCAAAAAGGGGGAGACAATCTATGCCTGCTTGATGTTTGAAATATATACTTGTTCTCTTGATACCTTGCACTTGATGGTATTTTTGTCTCTTGGTTATTTAATGGGTACAGGTACAAGAGGTTGGGATGCTTGTTGTTTGATAGACATCAAGGTGCTTGTGATTGGGGTGTCTATATATTTTTTTCCTTTTTGTTTTCTTTCCCTGTAATGGTTGTGTCGTGTAGCATAGGGTTTTGGTCACGAAATTACCAAAAGGGGAGAATGTAAGTTTATGCAATTGGCTAAATTTCGTGACACGTCTTGTTTGATATATTTTGGAGACTTGAGTTATCAATCACAAGCATTCGGAAGAGATTTCATGCTTATTCATGCAAGCTCAGGCTAAGAGAGACTTGTATGATACTTTTTGGTTTCTATAGGGGACTTCAAAAGATGTCGATGGAGTTCGAGGGATCTCGAGGGTCAAAACAGTGTGTTGGTGTGTGTGGGTTCTCTTGTAACTGATTTTTAACCATGATACGATTCGAATTTGAAAAGGCTCATTAGAGGAAAAGTTGTAGATCTTTGAGTCTTCTTTTTAGAAAACTTTGAATCTTATCAATCTGACATTTGAGTAAAAAGTTATGGATTTTGCAGGATGTCGCGGGAAAAAATAATGAGCATGCAAAATTGGGATTGAGCTCGCGGAATGCTAGCTGGACCTCGCGGGAGTGAGCTTTGCGAAATCTGGAACCTCAAGAATCGTACCGCTAGGGTTTTTTTTTACTTATTTAAGGCCCAACACACTTTCCAAGACCCAAGATCTGAGTCGCCACATTGAAAACTCCTAGAGAAAAGCATTTCTAACCTTCCTAGAAGCTCAAAAACAAATCTTAGCAACAATCTTCTTCAACCCAATTGAAAAAATCAAGAGTCTTGATGGAGTTCAAGGCATGAAATCCGTTCTAAAGGGATCTGAACGGTGGTCAAGCACGGAGATGGTGAATCGTGGATACGAGAACGGTCAAGACAATCATTAGATCATGGAGTTTATAGGTTTTGATTGTAAAGAGTCTTGTAAACGACTGAACAACAAGATATAGTGCATGATCTTTGTCCGGCAAAGGGGACACGTGGTTTTTCTTCCAGTTAGGGTTTCCACGACAAAAAACTTGTGGGTTCTTGGTTAAATGGTTTGTTCTCTATTCTATCTTGGATTGTTCAATATTGCTTATAGCCATTACATCTTGACCTAATATTGTAGTGATTAGTTTCTTTGACAAAACATAGACAAATGCTATGTTTTTCAAATGCTATGTTTTTCAAATACTATCTTCTTCCCTTAATCAAAAGAAGCAAACAAGCGAAGCTCATTACGCATATGATTGGCCAATTGTGCGATAACGCAATCCTTACATTAGGAATCACCAAACAAATGACTTTGAGATACAATATGCCCTTGTGCAACGGGATAGTCCTTAAAAATAGCTTTTTAATAATTGCAGTACCTTTGATTTAGAGCTATGTTTTTGACAAATTAATAACTCAATTAGTAGTTTTACTAAGAGTTGCAATCAATTAAATAAACATGCATAGCTAGGACAAATAGGATCAAAGCCTTGGTCACAAAATTTAAATTACCTATAGTTTCATTTGTGAACTTAGGTTGATATATTGGTAAGGAAGAGTTGAAAAGTTCTTTTCTTTTTCTTTTTTTTTTTTTGAAATAAGGTAATTGGTCTAAATCAGATTGTTAAGAATATTCTTTAAAAAGGCTTTCTTCCTTGCATAACCTTAATGGATATATTAATTTAACTAGAGCTTTAGAGTTGGCGTTGACTAAACTTCATATGTACTTTGGTTGATTTTCATTACTATCATATATATATTTTGTTTGGTATAAATACCCAAAACTAACCCCCTCCAACTCCAAGCGAAGGCAAGAAAGCATGGCAGCTAAAAGAGTTGGTGTCCAGGTCCTTCTTCTTGTGTATGGTAATTGTAACATTATGTAATTGGCTAAATTTCGTGACAACTTATTTTCATTGTAATTAAGAATGTTGGGGTGTCTATCACAAGCATTCGGGATTTTCTTAATGACAATTCATTCTAAGCTCACACTAAGAGAGTTTTAGATGATACAAAAACTGATTGATTTTAGACTTCGATGGATGTCGATGAAAGAAATAGCTTGGGTGTAAATCTGACAGATTGGTCTTCAGGTGACTTCGATAGATTTCGATGGATGTCGATGGATCTCGATACCTGTTGATGGAAGAAATAGATTGGGTGTAAATCTGAGATTGGTCTTCAAGTGACTTCAATAGACCTCGAGGCCTCAATGTCTCTCAAAGTCTCTCGCTGGACCTCAATACCTGTCGATGGAAGAAATAGTGAAGGCCCCAATTTGGCAGTTTAGATCTCGATGGACCTCACGGCCGCGAGATGGATTTTGCTAGACGTCACTAGAAGCGAGATATGAAAGATTATAACCTAGGGACGTGCTTCACAAGTTCTTTTTGACTATTTTGGAAGTCTAGAAACCTTAGTTTTCATCCTCTATAAATATGAGGCTACAGGAAGGTCAAACAACAGATTGCACATGTTTATGCTAACAAATGCGATTACAATATATTCCCAGCTAAATAAGTATAGCAAGTGTATTTTTCTTAAGATTATCATCTCTTGGAAGTCTTGGTTGTGAGTATAAAGTTAAGTTAATAGTGCATGGTTGGGTTTCATGTGTACTAAGACATTAAGTATGCTACTCTAATGTAATAAATAAATGTGTTTTGCATAGACCTCATATATGATGCATATATGCACATGGTTGTAATTCCATTCAGGGTTACATGGGTTAATATAGAGTATATAATACGTAATAGAAGCCTAGTCATTGTGGCTCCATTCAATTTGGGAGTCTAATATGACTTCCCCTCTAGAGTGTATATTCTAACCCCAATCGTAGGGTTGGTAGAGTAGTATAACTTGGTGAGACGACATTAATTTTCCATAAGGATTTTATAATTGGAGAACTATAGTGAAATTTTCTTAAAGGGAAATTAAATCCTAATGAAAACAAATATACAAAGAATTAAAAGAAAATGAAAAAACAAATCATTTGATTTTGGAGTTTAGAATGCTAATTAAAAGAGAGAATGAGAATTTAAAAGCCTTGGCAATGGAACCATGTCATTAAATCAGAAGATTTGACAATAAACCCTAACTTAGAAACTATGTCAATTCAATGGGATAATAGATAGGCAATTCTAAGTGTTTATATCAGGGATCTAATCAATTAACATACCAAAGCTATTTTGTTTATGGAAATTCAAAGGTAATCTAAACAATCTCCATCCCAAAACTCATTTGTGCATGAGAATTCAAAAATATGATCATAAACACTTGAGTTCTAAGGAATCCAATCTAAATTAACATAATCTCAATCTAGACAAACTCAATTAGATTATAGATAGTCATTTTAAACTATTCATATCATGGATCTAAGCAATTCTCATCCCAATATCTAAATTGTGTATGAGAATTCAAAGATGTGATCATAAGTACTTGAGTCATAAGGAATCTAATATGAATTAGCATAGATTCATGCATGCAAACGATAAACCATTCAAACACAACGGAATACCTTAATGAAATGCACAACCCTCCAATTTATCTTCACATTGCATTGCATTCATTACAATTGTACTTTATTACAATGAAAATGAAGAATTACAAAGAAATCTAGAGTTTCTCTTCTAAAACTATTTCTAAAACTCTCTAAAAACTCGATAAAAGAAAAACTTAAAAGAAGAAGAGATCCTCAACCCCAATTTGGGCCCAAAACAACCTTAAATATGCTAAAAATAACAGACTGCGCAACTCGTTAGCAAGCCGTTCAAATGGGTTGCTAACGGTTTGCTAACCTGATTCAAATGCTTAAAACCAGCCTCAGAAATTTTCTAACCAGTCAAATGATCTTTTAAACCATCTCATGACCTTTCAAATGGTCTCATTGTGTAGAACTCGAAATGTTATATGAAATCGATATATTATAAACCTTGGTAGCACTTCTAGTTTGCGAGATATGGCATTTAAAAGTTTCTATTCTACGTGCTTCAATAGCTTGTACTCATCTTCAACAGCTTGTATTTTGACAACATCTCCTTGAAATTCATTCTTCTTTTGTACGAATTCCATCTGAAGTCATTCAATTTAAGCTAAAAGCCTATACAACACAACAATATACTTAATTAATACTAAAATCTAACTAAAAATGTATAAATAATCCTAAATTATGGCTAACAACACACAAGTTAAGGTGTTGCAATTACACTTTTGAAGTACAATCACATGCCCCAATTAGCTTTTTGCTAGTCCTTCGCAGAATATTAAAGACCAAAAGATAATCTCTCCTTTAATAGGACTCAGATGTATTTAGCTTATATACCAAACCTTTAAGCCCCTAGGTTACCCTAGTGGATGAGTGGTTTCTCGTGAGAGCTTCCAGAGATGACACCCATAAACATCAATCAAAATCATATGTTTCCCTCAAATAGTTTAATGTTGTTCTCAATCTGTCCAACACAAGGAGTTAGAAACATTTAACAATGAACACAAATATTTCAAATTTAAGCTCAAGAATAGTTTCAAACTCTATCCCATATACCAAAATATTTCGATAATGTTCAAAGCTCATCGTGCCTGAATGAATAGCCAATGTAAACATAAAGTTCAATATCCAAGCACAAGAACTCAAACTCTAACGGATATAAACTTTGACCCAAATCTTACAAAGGAATTTACACACAACAAATAAAACTCTCAAGAATAAAGTGTAGAATCCCTCTTCATACTATATGTAAGTAGAAGTAGGGCAATAACAAACAAGAAATCTCACATATAACTCATCAAGAAAAATGCATCTAATGAGCAATGGGAATTTGGCATTGTCTCATGAAAGGATTGCTATTGTTAAGAAAACAATGTAATCATCATACTTATCATCCTGTTTCCTTCACTTTCATATCAAAACCACAGTATACTAAGATCAAATAGAACTTTCATTTTCTTAAATTTGGTCTCGAGACAAAAGTTAACAAAGAAAGACATGGATAACATAACAATTGTCAAGAGAGCAGTTAATTTTAAGCATAAACCATAGGCCTTAAATTCTACATTTCAAAGAGCTAATCTTCAACTTCTTTGCATTTTTTTTTATTTTCTTTCCTTCGATTGTTCTTCTTATATATATAGCTCTTCTATAGCATAAAATCTTTTCTTTGGTAGCAATATCACTTTGCTCTGCTGCAATCTCAAGACAACAAGAGTAAGCATATATTAATTTTTGGCTCAATTCCAAACTTAGAGTAGGACAAAGATAATGGGCTAACAAAGAAAAATACACAACAGGGCTCAACTTGGCTTCAAATGAAAATGCAACATGAAAGAATAGGTTTAAGGCTCAAATATGTTCCAACATGGTATAAAATCATCTCTCGCAATTCATGTGATTCTTTCACTTCCATAAACTAAACAAAAATCAAAAGTATGACAACTCATCCATAATCTCAACAGCACCCAACATAAAGCATAATGAGACTTGTCCCGCCCCAGTTTTTCAACCTAAGTCTTTTAGGCTCGGAAAGAAGACTAATGCTCTTTCTATTAGAACCTACCCTCCTAAAAGAATAAGTGTGACGAGAGTTTAAACTTAAAAACTTGATTTTTTGAATAAGGGTTTTTTTTTTTTTGAAAGAATTGGAGTCGTCACCTAATATAATTAAAGATGTACTAGACCACCTAAAACTAAGTGTAATCCAAAGACTAAACTTAAGTTTTTAGAAAAACGTTTTGAAAATGTCCTCTTAAGGGGTTTTTAGAATATAGGGTTTTTTAGCAACCTTTTGAAAGCATTGGAAATCCCTTTCAAAAACGTGACTCTAGTTTTGGTATTTGAAACTAAAATTCTATGGTCTTGAGGTTGGTTACGTGTAAGTAAGATATCCTAAGATCATCACCCTATCCCGCACTTTCGGTGCATACATGTCTATTCACCTTTGGTTCACTCACTTGAATCATCGGTTACTTATTATCCACTTATATCCATTTATAAAATTTAAAAAAGGGTGTTTGGTCATCACTTTTTGGATGAATGATGGATGATACAAGTTTTTAGAAAGATTTTTGGAAGGATTGAAAGTTTTTGAAATTAGATTTTTGAATGATATTTTTAAAAGAAGGAATGTTTTGACAATGAACATTTGACTTGAAAAGGGTTATGGCCACACCATTTTAGGTTGCTTACATATCTCATTTAACGATAATCAAGTCAGTTGTAGTTCGGAAAAGAGTCCGATTTGGGGAAATAGACTCATGGAGTTTTGGAATGTTTTGAAACTTGAATTTTGAAGAGTTTTTAATTGTAATTGGACTTGGAAGGCTTTTGAAAATGTTTTTAAAATAAGACTTGGAATATTTTTTAAGGTTTTTGGAAAACAACTCAAGAGAGTTAAGGATGTTTTGAAATTTTGATTAAAGACTTTTGAAAATGGAATTTGGATTGTAAAATGATGAGAGCTCTTGTGAACTTGTTTTTTTCTAAAATGTTTTGAAAATAATTTTCAAACACCTTTGGAAAGGTATGTTAATATTTCATTGTCTTTAAGAGATTAGTTGTTAAAAAACTAAACTCCTTTATGAATTTTGAAAACACGCTTCCTTTAGGATTTTTGAAAACCTTAGGGTTAAGAAACCCTAATTAGATATCTCACTTTTTCTTGAATAACCTTAGCCATAAAAGGGCTAAAATTACTACAAGGGTGTGACTTCTTTGAGAACATTTATGAAAAGGAATTTTGCAAACCCTAGGATGAACCATGAAGGTTTTATTTGATGTATCACTTTTCCTTTGGAAACCTTAATCATGAGAGAGTTAGGATCACCTTAGGGTTGTGAGTTTTGAAAAAAACATTTGAGAAAACAAGTTTTAAATAATGTTAAGTGCTTAACCACTTTGTTAAGACAAACTTAAGGGGCCTCTTGAAAACATTTTAGAGGCAAATACGGAAGCATTTGAAGAGGTTTCAGAGTCATGATTCTTGAAAACTCAAGAGAATGTAATGCTTTGAAAATATATTTTGAAGAAGGGTCTCTAATTGAGAGATCACTCATAAGGCCGTGAAATTGGATATTCTTGAAGTCAACTAAAGTTGGTGGTTTGATCTTGGGTTATCCAACTTGGGTTAGATTAACCTAGGGTTAAATGAACTAGGGTTAACTAATTTGAGCTAGGTTGACTTAGGGTTTGGATAACTAGGGTCAAGTTAACATAGGGTTGAACACCTAGGGTTTGGACCTAGTGATTTTGGGAAGGTGGTTTTGAACTAGGGTTCTGTCCTAGTAATTTTGGAAATGTGATTTTATGCATGAATTTTGAGAAGGGGTTTTTGAAAACCATGATTTCGTGTAAAAATCTTATCATTTTATGTGAAAAACTTTTATAAAAGTGCATGAAAATTGTCATTTTATGTAGAAAGTTTATCCTTTCATATGAAACCATTTTGAAAAACCAACTCAAGAGAATTTTGAGTTTTGAAAATCATTTTGAAAAAATCACTCAAGTAAGTATAAGGTTCATATGGTGGATTTTTGAAAACCACTGCAAAGACGGTTGCTTTAGGACCATTTCAACCACAAACATTTCAAACACAAACTTAAGATAGTAAAACTTTTGAAAGTCAATATAAAATAGGTAGTTTTGAAAACCACTTTGATGGAAACTAAAAATAATGAACTTTTTGAAAATCATTTTTGATAAAGGAAGTTTTGAAAAACTACTTTAGGGTATCGAAAAACCACTCTAGTAAGTAAGGGTTCCTATGGTCAATTTTGGGGGAAATAACTTCAAGAGAGGACTCCATGGAGACCATTTCAACCTCAAAACTTAAGAGAGCAAAATATTGAAAACCTCCTCTAGGGTGGGTTATTTTGAAACTTTGAAAATCATTGAAAACTCCTCTTAGAGAGGGTGGTTTTGAAAACTATTTTTATGCAAGTTCAAAGGAGTAAAATGCAACGATGCAAAATGTGGGTAAGGGTTTTAGGAGGGGTTCCTAAGGCAAGGAAATCTAGGGTTCTTGACTTGAACTTTAAGAAACTCCAATTTAAAGGAACTTTTTGAAAAACATTTGAACATAAACATTAAAGAATGTGTAGAGATTGAAATGGTGGTGGTTTGAAAAAGCTTTTAAACATGAAATAAAGCCAAGGCAAGTAATACATGAGTAATATAGCATTTAAATGTAAAGGGTCATGAATCATACAAGGCTCAAGGCTACACCATATAGCAATGGGTTCTGGGGGCCACACTATGCTCAAGTAGGCCTATAGGAGGTCCCCCAATCGGTGGTTCTCATAAGCTTTTCCCTAAGCATGGCCCAAGAGCCCTCTTATTTCAAGCATGCAAGAATGAAGGGAAGTAGACAGGGGTTAAAATAGAAGAATAGTCCAAGCCTTGGTCACAAAACTTAAATTACCTATAGTTTCATTTGTGAATTTAGGGAGGTTAACATGATATATTGGAAAGGAAGTGTTGAAAAGTTCTCTTCTTCTTTTTATTTATTCAAATAAGGCAATCAGTCCAAATCAAACTATTAAGAATATTCTTTAAGTTAAGTTCTATATGATTAAAAAGGTTTTTTCCTTGCATAACCTTAATGGATATATATTAATTTGGATAGAGCTTTAGAGTTGACGTTGACTGAACATCATATGCTCTTTAGTTGATTTTCATAACCATCATTTCATTACTATCATATATATTTTTTCTTTGGTATAAATAGCCAAAGCTAACCCCCTCCAACTCCAAGCAAAGGCAAGAAAGCATGGCAGCTAAAAGAGTTGGTGTCCAGGTCCTTCTTCTTGTGTATGGTAATGCTATGTGCTTCTTTCTTCATTTCCATTTTTATGGGTTATAAACTTCTATTAGTATAAACTTTATAGTATAGGAATTCTAAAGTATTAATTAACGATTACAAGCATGTCGCGTATGTGTCTTCGTAATCACTAATCAATTATTTTATTTTACATCCAATTCATTCAATCATACCTTTTTTCTCTTATCACATTATTGTTTCTGCATCTTGTTGTTTGTACCCTATTTCCATTTGTCTGTCCAGCGAATTCTATGTTTCCATTATGTTAACTTTTTGCTCAAAGATTAGTCTGTCTCATACAATTTGTGAGGCAATATTCTATAACATGCAAGATCTTGGATCAATACAGATCCCGGTAAGAAGGTTTAGTAAAATGGTAATATATATATATATATATATATCAAACATCCACTATGTCAACGGCCGCCTTTTCTTTAGGGGGGGGGGGGGGGAAGGGGGTCATGGTACCAACACCAAAATCTAAATTGCGGCATTAGTACATGGCAATTGTCAACTGATGGTGGTGCTCTATTTACTCTGTTGGGAAGAGAGAGAGGGACGGCAAAGAAAATTTGCATCCACAAAAATCTTAGGTGCCACTTGTATTGTTGCGCATTAATTAGTATCAAATTGTGTGAGAACATGTTAAGAAGTTACCAATAAAGTCAAAGATTATTTCAGACTTGTTTCTTTTCCTTGGACCTGTTCGTGATAAAAAACAATTTTACTCCTATTTTAACAAAGTTTATTTTTGGAGTTGCGGTTATAACATGCGTGTTTTTATTGGGGGCAAAGCCAAAGTATGCCACTGCCAAAATTTGCCCACAGTTCTGTAGGGTTGATGTAGCCTACATGATATGCGAGTTGTCAGGATATCAGAAGCTCAGTCCAGTATGCAACTGTTGCTTTGCCAGGGCGGGCTGCACCAATTACTATGATGATGGAACTTCATAAACCTGTCCTTTAAACTGGAGGGATCAACTGGCCACTAAAGATTGCACATGCTTATGCTAACAAATGAGATGACAATATATTCCTAGCTAAATAAGTATAGCAAGTATATTTTTCTTGAGATTATCATCTCTTGGAAGTCTTTTTGTGAGTTTAAAGCGAAGTTAATAATGCATGGTTGGGTTTCATATGTACAAAGACATTATGCTACTCTAATGTAATAAATTGTTAGTGTATATTCTATATATGTTAGTGTATATTCTAGGTTGATTCTTTCCTTAATTTACGCTTTCCTAGTTTATATGTTACTTGTACAACACTCTTATTGGTGCTACATATAGTGTAGTCTGCCTCTTATTGTATCATTCTATTCAATTCAATACAGAGATTATCCACTCTCTCTCTCTCTCTCTCTCTCTCTCTCTCTCTCTCTCTCTCTCTCTCTCTCTCTTCTACTGTTATTCTAACATGGTATTAAAGTTATAAGCTCCTGCGACCTTTATATCTTGCTTCCGTAACCTTAATTTGCTGCCTACTACTATTATGTTTGTCGTTTCTTCTACTGTTCTTGTTAATTTGCCTCAAAATCATCGTCTTCACTATTTCGGAGACACCTTCTTAGTTGTTGCCAACATCTATTTTGCTTGGAATTGAAATCTAATCATACCATTAGATTTGTCTCAGAAATCCAAGTCCAACCATACAAAAAACACCCCCAGAAACTCCTGCACATGCTCCCACGTGCCGCTCAAAGTTCGGTGTGTTAGATTCATGCGCAGCCACACCGACATGAGCTTCCACACACCCCACGTGCTCCCCCAGGCATGCCAACATCATGTGCCTCTGTTACGTGCTGATATTAGCCCTAGTGACGCCATCTAACATCAATGTGCCTCTGTCACATACTAATGCCAACTGGCGTCAGCCCTAATGACGTAACTGTTGATGTCATACCTCAATTGCCCAGTCGTTGGTCCGTCGCTAGCCACTAGTCCACCTGAACTAATTCAGACTGGATTTGTTGCTTTCTTTAGCTGATTTAAACCATTTTTGGCCATTTTCTGATTGGTTCAGACTGATTTTTTAGTATTTTTGGCCCTTATATCAGATGAATGTCAAGAATGCCTTCCTCAATGGTGATTTCACTAAGGAAGTCTATATGCAACCTTCTCATAGCTCTTCTTATTCTACACATCAAGTCTGCAAGCTCCGCTGTGCTTTATATGGTCTCAAGCAAGCTCCTCGTGCCTAGTATGCCAAATTCAGTTCCACCATCAGTAAGCTTGGCTTCTCTTCTAGCAATTATGATTCCACTCTCTTTATTCGTAAGTCTACACACAACACTGTTCTTCTCCTTGTTTATGTAGATGATATGATCCTCACTGGTGATGATGTTCATGACATTTCTCAGCTTAAGGATTTTCTTAGCAGACAGTTTAAGATGAAAGATTTTAATCCTCTTAGTTCTTTTCTTGGTCTTGAGATATCTTTTGCTTTTATTGGTTATTATCTCTCTTAGGTCAAGTATGCCTTATATCTTCTTACTTATATTGGTCTCACTGATAGTAAGACTACTTCTACACCTCTGGAAGCTAATGTACGTCTTACTCTTCTAGATTGTGAGCCTCTGTCTGATGTTATTCTCTATCGATAGCTCGTTGATAGTATTGTCTACCTCACTGTTACTCGCCCTGACTTTGCCCATGATGTTCATCTTGTCAGTTAATTGTTGTCCTCACCTTATTTCACTCACTATGCTGTAGTTCTACATGTCCTTCGTTATGTTAAGGGTACCTTGTTTCATAGTCCACTGCATTACTCTCGTCACTCTTTTCAATAGCTCCATGCCTATTCTAATATTGATTAGGGTAGTGATCCTACCGATTGTCGTTCTACTACCAGGTTCTGCTTCTTTCTTGGTAATTCTCTCATTGCTTAGCATAGTAAGAAGCAGACCCTTACTGCTAGTTCTAGTATTGAGGTCAAATATCATGCACTAGCTCCAAGATAATTTCATGAGCAGGTCTCCAAACTCAATTTGTTCTCAGCATTACCACCTTGAGTTTGTGGGGGGCTATTAGTATTTTTTCTATATTTGTTAGTGTATATTATAGGTTGATTCTTTCTTTAATTTACGCTTTCTTAGTTTATAGGTTTCTTGTACAGCACTTTTATTGGTGCTATATATAGTGTGGTCTGTCTCCTATTGTATCATTCTATTCAATTCAATACAGAGATTATTCTCTCCAATTCTCTCTCTCTCTCTCTCTCTCTCTCTCTCTCTCCTCTATTGTTATTCTAACATAAATAAATGTGTTTTGCATAGACCTCATGTATGATGCATATATGCACATGGTTGTAATTCCATTCAGGGTTTCATAGGTTAATAAAAAGTATATAATACATAATAGAAGCCTAGTCATTGTGACTCCATTCAATTCGGGAGTCCAATATGACTTCGCCTCTAGAGTGTATATTCTAACCCCAACTGTAGGATTGGCAGAGTCGCATAATCTGGTGAGACTAGGGTTAATTTTCCACAAGGAGTTTATAACTGGAGAACTATAGTGAAATTTGCATAAAGGGAAATTAAATCCTAATGAAAACAAATTCACAAAGAATTAAAAGAAAATGAAAAACAAATCATTCAATTTTGGAGTTTAGAATGCTAATTAAAAGAGAGAATGACAATTTAAAAGACTTAGCAATAGAACCATGCCATTAAATCAGAAGATTTGACAATAAAACCCAACTTAAAAACTATGTCAATTCAATTGGATAGCAGATAGTCAATTCTAAGTATCCATATTGGGAATCTATGCAATTAACATACCAAAACTATTTTGTGTATGGAAATTCAAAGGTAATCTAAGCAATCTCTATCCCAAAACTCATTTGTGCATGAGAATTCAAAGATATGATCATAACCACTTGAGTTCTAACGAATCCAATGTAAATTAATATAATCCCAATATATGCAAACTCAATTAGATTATAGATAGTCATTTCAAAGTATTCATATCATGGATCTAAGCGATTCTCATCCCAATATCTAAATTGTGTATGAGAATTCAAAGATGTTATCATAGGTACTTGAGTCCTAATGAATCTAATTTGAATTGGCATAGATTCATGTATGCAAATTATAAAACATTCAAACACAATGGAATACCTTAATGAAATTCACAACTCTCCAATCAATCTTCACATTGCTTGCCAAGAGAAGAGTCTATCTACTGAAATTTATAGACCATTACATTAAATTCACAAAAATTGTACTTGATTACAATGAAAATGAAGAATTACAAAAAAAAAAAAAAATCTAAAGTTTCTCTTTGTAAAAACTACTTCTAAAACTCTCTAAAAACTCTAAAAAAAAAGTTAAAAGTAGAAGAGATCCCCAAATTTGGGCTAAAAACAGCCTTAAATATGCTAAAAATAACAGACTGTGCAACCCGTTAGCAAGCCATTCAAACGGGTTGTTAACGGCTTTCTAACCTAATTCAAACACTTAAAACTAGCTTCAGAAGTTTTCTGACCGTTCGAATGATCTTTTGAATCGTCTCGTGACCGTTCAAATGGTCTAATTGTGTAGATATCAAAATGTTATATGAAATCGATATATTAGGGACCCCGGTAGTACTTCTAGTTTGAGAGATACGGCATTTCAAAGTTTCTGTTCTGCATGATTCAACAACTTGTACTTCATCTTCAGCAGCTTGTACTTTGATAGCATCTTCCTGAAACTCATTCTCCTTTCATACAAATTTCATTCGAAGTCATTCAATTTAAGCTCAAAACCTATGCAACACAGCAAAAAAACTTAATTAATACTAAAATCTAACTAAAAATGCATAAATAATCCTAAACTACAACTAACAACACACAAGTTAAGGTGTTGCAATTGCACTTTTTAAGTACAATCACCACCCCCCCCCCCCCCCCCCCCCCCCCCCGGGCAACTAGCTTTTTGATAGTCCCTAGCAGAATACTAAAGATCAAAAGATAATCTCTACTTTCGTAGGAGTCACAGATGAATTTAGTCTATATACCAAGCCTTTAAACTCCTAGGTTTCCCTTGGTGGAGGAGTGGTTTCTTGTGAGAGCTTCCAGATATGACACCTGCAAATATCAATCAAAATAATTTGTTTGTTTGAAATAGTTTGATGTTGTTTTCAATCTATCCAACACAAGGAGTTAAAAACATTTAACAATGTACATAAATATTTCAAATTTAAGTTCAAGAGTAGTTTCAAACCCTATTCCATATACCACAATATTTCAATCATGTTCAAAGCTCAATGTGTGTGAATGAATAGCCAATGCAAACATAAAGTCCAATATCCAAGCACAAGAACTCAAACTCTATCGAAGATAAACTTTAACCCAAATCTTACAAAGGAATTTACACACAACAAATGAAACTCTCAAGAATAAGGTATAGAATCCCTCTTCATACTATATGTAAGTAGAAGTAAGGTAATAACAAACAAGATATCTCACGTGTGACTCATCATGAAAAATGCATCTAATGAATAATGGGAACTTGGCATAGTCTTATGAAAGGATTGCTATTACTGAGAAAATAATGTAATCATTATACCTATCATCCCATTTCCTTCACTTTTATATCAAAACCAAATTATACTAAGATCAAATAGGACTTTCATTTGGTTATAAGTTGGTCCAAAGACAAAGGTTAACAAAGAAAGACATGGATAACACAACAATTGTCAAGAGAGTATAACCCAGTGAGACTGTGGTCGATTTTTCACAAGGAGTTTATAATTAGAGAACTAGATGAAATTCGCTTGAGGAGAAATTATATCCTAATGAAAACAACTTCACAAACAATTAAAAGAAAATCAAAAGAGAACACACATTATTTGATTTTGGAATTTAGAATGCTAATTAAAAGAGAGAATGAGAATTTATAAGCCTTGGCAATGGAACCATGCCATTAAATCAGAAGATTTGACAATAATTTAGAAAATATGTCAATTCAATTGGATAGTAGATAGTCAATTCTAAGTATTCATATCGGGGATCTAAGCAATTAACATACCAAACTATTTTGTGTATAGAAATTCAAAGGTAATCCAAGCAATCTCCATTCCAAAACTTATTTGTGCATGAGAATTCAAAAATATAATCATATACAATTGAGTTCTAAGGAATCTAATGTAAATTAACATAATCCCAATCTATGCAAACTCAATTAGATTATAGATAGTCATTTCAAAGTAGTCATATTATGGATCTAAGTAATTCTCATCCTAATATCTAAATTGTGTATGAGAATTCAAAGATGTGATCATAAGCGCTTGAATCCTAATGAATCTAATATGAATTAGCATAGATTCATGCATCCAAGTGATAAAACATTCAAACACAATGGAATACCTTAATGAAATTCACAATTCTCCAATTGATGTTTCCATCCCTTGCCAAGAGAAGAGTCTAACTACTTGAATCCATAGAAAATTGCATTGAATTCATAAAAATTGTACTTCATTACAATGAAAATAAAGAATTACAAAGAAATCTAGAGTTTCTCTTTCTAAAACTACTCCTAAAACTCTCTAAAAACTTAAAAAAAAAAAAAAAGACTTAAAAGAAGAAGCGATCTCAAATTTGGGACCAAAATAGCCTTAAATAGGCTAAAAAAATAACAAAGCTGCAAAACCCATTAGCAAGCCATTTGAACAGCTTGCTAACATGATTCAAACGTTTAAAACCAACCTCAGAAGTTTTTTGACCGTTCGAAAGACCTTTCAAATCGTCTCATGACCGTTCAAATGGTTGGACCATTCGAACGGGCGTTCGAATGGTCTTATTGTGTAAATCTCAAAACGTTATATGAAATTGATATATTACGGATCCCAATAGTACTTCTGTTTGAGAAATATGACATTTCAAAGTTTTAGCTCTACATGCTTTAGTAGCTTGTATTTCAACTTCAACTTGTAATTTGACAGAATCTTTTTGAAATTCATTCTCTTGTCATCCGAATTCCATCTGAAGCCATCCAATTTAAGCTCAAAAACTATGCAAATAAAAAAAAATAATTAATACCAAAATCTAACTAAAAAGGTATAAGTAATCCTAAATAACGGCCAAGGGAGGATGGATTAAGGGGCGAGTGGGGGCAGCTACCCCCACTGACCCGGCAACCTCCACTGAAATTTTTTTATTTTTTTAACATTTATTCATTCATAAGATATAATATAGTGCATTTCCCCCAATAAATTTACCAACACTTACATTTGTCCCCACCAAAATTTTAACACCTACATTTACCCCCACTGAATTTACTACTATATAGATAAAAAAATATTCTACTGAATTTTTACTAATCATTCATTATTTAATCAAGTAAACACACAATCACAACTCTTTATTTTAAAATTAAAAACACATATATTGATATACATTCAATATTTTTTTTGTTTTGTATTTAGAAAAGAGCCAATTCTATAGAGATAAACCCAAGTTCTCTCCATCAGCACCTCCACCTCGTGAATTGTATCCCAAATCCCCAAACTTCTCTTTCACATTTCGAACCCTAGCCAAACTCTCTCTCAATAACTCTTTTGGTTGTTCTAAAAAACAACATCCCTTTTGGTTGTCTAAGTCTTGAGAACTTGACATTGGGATATGTAAGCACTCCATTTTTACCCGCTTAGCAATCTCTAGCCCAACCGAACTCATATTCAAACTTACACAGATACATTCAAGTCTAAATCAACTTTCCAAACTCAATCAACTCAATCAATCACTTCGCTGGCCTACTAGGCACAATAAAGGCAAATTGACCAAAATGCCCTTGTGGTATTGCTTGGTCCAATTCTAGTTGGCACATCTTCCTAAAGACAGTAAGTCTTTATTTCAACCTCAATTCCAGTCCAGACCAATCAAACTCAATCTGGCACGTCTTTTAAGAAAGTTGATCCCTTAGATAGTAAGTCCATCCAACTCGGCATGATTATCGAGAAAACTCCTCGAAACGATAAGTCCCTTCAAACCTGCCAATCGGGATAGAACCCAAGTCCCTGAGATAGTAAAACAGTTCACTTTTGGCACCTTCTAGCCCGCTAATGTAGAATGCTTGTTATTTGGCACGTCTTTCGAGAAAGTTGATCCCTCAGACGATAAGACTATCCAGCAGCTTCTTAAGATTAGTCAATCTCAAGAATGAACACATACCGTCAAAGTGACAGAAGCACTCACAAATATTATAACTATCAGAGTGACAGAAACACTCGCAAACAAGTCAATATTGGGAATTTCCAATAAAATCTCTATGTCACAGGACCGAACATGCCTTTTGGTTGTGGCACGTTTATCAAAAGACAAGATACCTTTGAAAATCAACTCGTCAGACACCATCAAAGTAATAGAAACAGTCAAAACTTAGGTCAACACCAGTGCCTGCTGTCGCACCTAGAATTTTTCACACTCGAGGAATACACACACAAGCAAAAAAAATACTGTACTCTCTAGTTAGAACTCATCCTCCTAGAAGAATGAGTGCAACTAGATTTGAATTTAAAATTGATTTGAATAAAGGGCATTTGAAAAATAATTTGGAGTCACCACCTAACTTGATTAAGGTGAGTTAGGTCACCTAAAAACTAAGCATAATCCGAAAACTACACTTAGGGTTTTTGAAAACGATTTTGAAAACACCTCCTCAAGCGAGGGTTTTTTTTAAGAAAACAATTTGTTTGGCAACCTTTGAAAATATTTAAGCCCCTTTTTGAAAAATAACTCCATTTTGGTCTTTCGAAAATAGTGATCTAAGTTCGGAGGTTGGTTACGTGTAAGGAAGACGCACTAAGCATCACCCTACCCCGCCCTTGCAGTACCTACATGTCTATTCACCCTAGATTCATCCGTTAGAGTCTTCAATTAATATATGTCCAAAATTATCCACTTTTAGAAAAGAATGCTTAAAAGAATGATGCATGATATGCAAGTGCAAGAAAAGAGAATTTGAAAATAGACTTGGAAATAGATTTGAAAAGAAGGATTGAAGTTTGAAATTAGAAAGAAATTTTTGGAAATTGAGATTGAAGATTTGAAAATAGATTTTTAGAATTGGACATTTGGAAATAGATTATGGAATTGGAGATTTGAAAAAAAGTTATGGAAGTGGAGATTTGAAAAATGTTATGACCGCACCCATAAGGGTTGCCTACGTATCCTTTTTGAGGAATCAGGTCAGCTATAGTTCGGACAAGAGTCCAATTGAAAATAGAAAGTTTGATTTGAAAAAACAGATTTTGATTTTGAAAAGGATTTGATTTGAACTTAGAATAGAAGATTAGACCTTGATTTGGAAAGATAGAACTTGGAAGAAGGATTTGGACTTGTTTCAGAAAGATTGAAGTTTAAGAAAGAATTGACTCGAATGTTGGACTTGGAAGATTAGGAAAAGATTAAATTTAGGAAATGCTCAAATTAGGAAAGTTTCAAAATAGGAAAGTTCTGTTTTAGGAAAGTTTCATTTTAGGAAAATTTTGAAATAGGAAAGGTTTCGATTTGGGAATGTTTTGAAATAGGAAAGCTTCCTTTTTAAGAAAGAGTTGATTTTTAGAAAGATTTGAATTAGGAAAAGTTTGGGTTTAGAAAGATTAAGAATTTAGAAAGTTTAGGATTATGGAAAGATTTGAAATTTAGGAAGATTTGAAAAGGTATGGAATTTAGGAAAGGTTAGAATTAGGGAAGATTTCAATTAGGAAGGATTTGAAAGTTTAAGTTTTGGAAACTTAAGGTTTAGGAAACTATGAGATTAGGAAGGATTGGAATTAAGAAAGATCTAGATTTGGAAGGATTAAGACTCCTATTTTCTTAAACAAAAGATTGGATTTTGTTCCTAAAAAGAGGTGTTTTGATTTTGTTTTAAAAAATGGAGGATTGTATCTAGTTTCTTAAAGGGGAAGATCGGATTTGGTTTCCTAAAAGGGGGATTTGATTTGGCATGGAATTGGAAAGATGAAGTTTTGGAAAGTTTAAATTTGGAAGACTATAGTTTTTATGTAGAAAATAGATTTTGGAAACTTATGATTTAGATGTCAAAAAATGAGATTTTGGAAACCTAGATTTTGAGGCAAGATTGGAAATCATATTTTGAGAAAGAAAATTAGGGTTTGCTAATCATTGGCTCTAGGCCTTAACTTGGGCTCCAAGGTAAAGAGTTTTTTTTTTAAAAAATGAGTTTTTGGAAAGAGAGATTTTGGAAGGAGATCTTAAAAACGAGTTTTTGGAAAACAAATTTTGAAAAGAGAGTTTTTTGGAAATGAGTTTTTAGGAAAGAGTAGTTAGGAAGAAAACTTAGGGAGTGTTTCTAGAAAGTGAATTTTAAAGAAAACTTTTTTGGAAAGAAGTTTGAACAAGAGTTTTAGAAAATAGATTTTTGGAGAGAATTTTTAGAAAATAATTTTGGAAAGGAGATTGGAGAGAGTTTTTAGAAAGTATGTTGGAAAAGAGATTTTTAGAATGAGAGATTTGAAAAGAGAGTTTTTGGAATGTTCATAAAAATATCTCACTTTCCTAAAATGATTCTAACCATAAGAAGGCTAGAACCATTCTAAGATAGTGGTTTTGAAAACAACAAAGATTTGAAAATATGGACCATATTGGTCACTTTAAATGTAACACTTTTTTAAAGCAACCCTAGCCATGAAAAGGCTAGAATCACCTTAGAATGGTGATTTTGAAAACAAGTTTTGAAGAAGAAAATTTTAATGCAAGTTTGAAAATAATTTTAATAAAAGTTTTGAAAACAAGTTGGAGAACGAAGTTTGAAGAAATGCAAAATCATGATTATAAGCACCATATTTTTGCCCGCTCGGCAATCTCCGGCCCGACTAGGCTCATTTTCACACATCACATACATATTCAGACTCAGACCTGACTTCTAAACTCCAATTTAGTCCATCGGTTGCTTCCCAGGCCCGTAAGGCCCCCTTGAAGCTAAATGACCATTTCACCGCTAGGCATCCGAGCGCCCCTGGGAACTACACCTGCTCTGGGTATCAAACCGGTAGTCTCCCGAGAATGCTTCTTATAGTATTCCTGACATTCCATTATCTTTTGGGATTATTCCGAGTCAGTTCCAGCAAACCTGGTGCAAAATGATCGTTTTGCCCTTGGTAGGCCGGTCACCTTTTCCGACCACACTGGCTCTGGGTATCAAACCAGTAGCCTCTTAGAATATTCTAGTTAATGTTTCCAAACTTCTAGTCTTCTTTCGAGACATTCCGAGTTCATCCCGGTAGTTTCCCGGTCAAGTTGACCGTTTTGCCCCTAATGGCCTGGTCAACCCTTCCAACGCATTCAGTCATTGTTTTTCAAGTCTACTATCCCCGAGACTCTATTCTAAGGGTTCCTGTCCCTTTCTGGCCTTCCAGGCCATTCCTGGCCCTTCAAATCATTCCCGAACCTTCCGAAGTCACTCCTAGTGAAGCCAGGCTAAAAATTGCATGATAATCACGAGTACAGACGCCCAAATCTTCTAAAGATACATTGCTTGCCGATCTTAAAACTTTTCTAAGTGGCTGGCGCCACTCCTAGTGGCGCCAATATATTCTTTGGCCAGGCGTCACTGTAACAAGCGCTAGTGCATTCCTCTCTCTATAAATACAGAGCCTCCTCCAGTGTGAAAAAGGTCCGCAAACTCAGTCTAAAAACTCTCCTCTTCGATATACAGAGCTTGTAACCTTCCTAAACCCTAGTCTTCTTTAGGTTTTCCAAAATCCTAGCCTCCATACACAAACCCTAGTTCCTATACACTCCCATACACTCACATACACCCCTATAAACTCATATACTAGCCTCCGAAGCTTCCGTTGAAGACTTGAAGTGCTGCAACTCTAAAGTTTTCAAAGATCCAAGCGGGCACTCGAAGATCGAGACGAAGATTGAAGCAAAGACTGAAACAAAGCAAGCAAAACAATGCGAATAAAACAAGACATAAGGTAGGCTCTCTATTTACGTTTACGCAACTCCCCCTCTCTCTTCTCTCTCCCAACGCAATTGGGTTTTCTTCTATTTTAATCCCCCATCTTCTTCCCCCCTTTCTTGCTTAAAACAAGGGACTTTCCAGTTCATGTGTAGGATTAGGCTACTGAAGGTCACCGTGTTGGGGGCTTTCTTTTAGTCTAGCTGTAGACGACGTGGGTTCGGCCCCCTTGATTATGTGGTGAAACCTTAACCTTATATATTCACGACCCCAACCTGCATTGTGCATATCATGATCTTGCATTCCTCCAAAATTCATTTTCCAGCTTGTTTTCAAAACTTGCATCCAAACCATTTTCAAAACGTGCGTTAAATCTTATTCTTCAAAACATGTTTTCAAAATCACAATCCTAAGGTGATTCTAGCATTTCCACGGTTAGGGTTGCTTTAGAAAAGTGTTACATTTAAAATGACCATTATGGTCCATATTTTCAAATCACTGTTGTTTTCAAACCACAATCCTAGAATGGTTCTAATCTACTTATGGTTAGAATCGTTTTAAGAAAGTGTGATATTTTTAGAGGTTTGCAAAAGTCCATATCCAAATTCTCTCCAAAATATCTTGTTAAAGTTACTTTCCAAAACCTCTTTTTAAAATTCCCTCCAAAATCTCTTTTTACATCTACTTTCTAAAATCTCTTCTCCAATATATTTTCCAAAAAACTCTTTCCTATCTCCTTCCCAAAATTATTTTCTAAGGATTCCCTTCAAAAACTTAACTTCCTAAAACTTCCTTTCTAGAAACGCTCCCTAGATTTCCTTCCAAAAAACTCTTTCTAAAAATCTCCTTACCAAAGACTCTTTCAAAAAATCCCTTTCCAAAAACTCTTTTTTTAAAGTTCACTTTCTAAAAACTCCTTTCTAAGATTTCTTTCTAAAAATCTTCTTCCTTAAAAATTCACTTTCCAAAAACTCTTTACCTTGGCGCCCAAATTAAGCCCTAGAGCCAACAATTATGAAACCCTAATTTTCCTTCCCAAAAACATGATTTCCAATTCCCTGTTTTGGCCTTAAAATTTAGGTTTCCAAATCCTATTTTCTATATCAAAACTATATATTTCCAAAACTTATTTTTCTACTTCAAAATCTAGGATTTCCAAAACTTCATATTTCTAATCCCATGCCAAATCAAATCTTTCGGTTTAGGAAACCGAATCCAATCTTCTCATTTAGGAAACTAGATCTAATCTTCCATTTTTGGAAACAAAATCAAACCATCTCTGTTTTGAAAAGAAAATCCAATCCTTTGTTTTAGAAAATAGGAATCTCAATCCTTCCAAATCTAAATCTTTTCTAATTCAAATCCTTCGTAATCTCGTACTTTCTTAAATCTTAAGTTTCCCAAAGCTTGAACATTTAAATCTTTCTTTAAACTTTAAACTTCCAAATCTTTCCCAAAATTCCAACCTTTCTTAATCCTATACCTTTTCAAAATTTAACTTTTCAAATCTCAATTTTGCAATCTTTCTTAAACTCAAACATTTCCTAATTTCAAGAACTTCTAAAACTCAAACTTCGAATCTTTCTAAAATCCAAAATTTTCTAAAAATAAAACCTTTCTAAATCTCAAACCTTTCCAAATCCAAAATTTTCTTAAGTTAAAACTTTCTAAATTTGAATTTTTCTTAAGTTAGAACTTTTTAAAGTCCAAACTTTCCAAATTCCAAATCTTTCTTAAATCGAACTTTTTCTATTCCATAACATTCCAATTTCAAAGCTTTCTACTCTAGATTCTTTCCTAATTCAAAACTTTTCGAAATCGAAACCTTTCCTATTTCGGAACTTTCCTAATTCAAAACTTTCCTAAATTGAAGCTTTCCTAAAAACAGCACTTTCCTAATTCGAACCTTTCTTAAATCTAATCTTTCCCTGATCTTCCAAGTCTGACATTCGAGTCAAATCTTTCTTGAGTCTCAAGTCCTTCCTAAATCCTATCTTTCTTAAGTCTAGGTTTCCTAAATCTCAATCTTTTCAAAACAAGTCCAAATCTTTCTTCTAAGTTCTAACTTTCTAGATCAAAGTCTAATCTTTTTAATTCCAAATTCCAAATTCCAATCTTCTATTCTAAGTTCAAATCAAACTCCTTTTTCCAATCAATCTCTTTTCCAAATCAAACATTCTATTTTCTATCGGACTCTTGTCTGAACTACGACTGACCTAATTTCTCAAAAAGGATACGTAGGCAACCCTCATGGGTGCGGTCACAACCTTTTTCAAGTTTCCCATTCCACGACCTTTTTCAAGTTTTCAATTCCATAATCTATTTCAAACTTCCAATTCTAAATTTCTATTTCCAAATCTCTATTTCCCATCTCTAAAACTTTCTTTTAAAATCAAATCTATCTTTTCAAATCAAATTCTCCTTTTCAAATCTATTTCCAAATCAAATCTTATTCTTGCATTTGTATATCATACATCATGTCAAATTTCTTTTTAAACATTCTTTTCTAAAGTGGCTAGTTTTGGACATCTATTAATTAAAGACTTTGTTAGGTGAATCTAGATCGAATAGACATGTAGGTACCGCAAGGGCAGGGTAGAGTGATGGTTTAGTGCGTCTTCCCTAGACGTGACTAACCTCCGAGCCTAGATCATTGTTTTCGAAAGACCAAATAGAGTTATCTTCAAAAAAGGGCTTAAATATGTTCTAAAGGTTGCCAAACAGCCTGTTTTCTTAAAAACCCTCTTTTGAGGAAGTATTTTCAAAAATCCTAAGTATAGTCTTCGAATTGTACTTAGTTTTTAGGTGACCTAACTCACCTTAATCAAGTTAGGTGGCGACTCCAAACTTTTTCCAAAAGCTCTTTATTCAAATCAAATTTCCATTCAAACCTAGTCGCACTCATTCTTCTAGGAGGATGAGTTCTAACGAGAATGTACAGTATTTTTCCCACTTGTGTGTATTTCTCGAGTGCGAAACATCTAGGCGCGACAGCTGGCGACTCCACTGGGAACACTTAGAGGGTTAGGTCATAGTCATGTCTCTTCACCCTTCACCCACGTAAAGTCTTCAATTAACTTGTCCAATTCTATCCACTTTCAATTTTCAAAATCAAATTTTAAAAGTTGTTTTGATAAACATGCATTTAGTTCCATTCATATTATCTTGTATTAAGCTTGCCATCAACATACTAACTCTTGCATCTTTGTTTTGTAGGTGTGCTTTTTGTTTACAATGTTATTTTACTAACTGCTATGCATGAATGTGATGAACAAGATGGATGCGAGTCGTTGGGCTCTTTCCTCCACTTTCAAAAATCACACACACACTGCATGTGCACTGACATTTTGCATACTTGCATTTTTATCCTGATCTGTCCGTTCTAGTTAGAAGGGAGGACGATATATTGGTTGTGAGCAAGATGCTATGTTAGTTTCTTCGCCTACGGCCTCTTGATGGTTCCCCCGCTCGAATCACCAATCGATCATGGTACCACCTCGGGGAGTGGGCCTAGGTTTGAAGATCCGGGGACTAAGCCTTTTTAAGATGCATTAGTAAACCCTCAACCTCATGCTCATATAGACACATTGCATCGCCGAACCTCTGCCGGATTTAAGGCTCATGCACTATTTTCAAAACTATGGAGGAAAGGACAACTACTTTTACTTTCCTTTATACCTGTTTATTCCTGTTGGTATAATAACTGTATTCTTACTGTTATAATGCCTGTCTAACTATTCATGCATGCACGTCTACCTTGCTATTTCATTCTCTCTCCTTATACTCTTCGCATCTGTATTCATACATTTCATATTCTATGTCAAGACGAGAGTTTCAAAGTAACTCAAGTCACCACATTCTCATGCATATGATTAGCCCAAAGAGAGTGACACCAAAGTCACTCACCCTTGCATTAAACCTACAAAACCCTAAGAGTTCCAGTGTAACCCTAAGGACTCATGACATGCACATCAATTCACTTCATAAGAGGGGCCTCAATCCCTCTACGCTCACAGAGATAGGGTTGCCAAGAAGACAAGGGTCAAGCGATCAACAAGGTCTCTCATCGACCTCCTCGATATAAAATCCAACGAAGGCAAATCTGAAGACTCAAGAGTAGTTTAGGATTTCATACGTAAAATTAGAAATGTGGAAGTCCAAAGAAGCATGTTCCCCCTCCCCCACTCTTAAAATGTACTTCTTTTCTTTTGTTCAACGAGTTTTTTTATTTTTCACGAATAGACGATGAATTCAGATTCCTGATCCATGGTAAGGTGTTTGCATACGGGGGCAAACCCTCTACCTCCAAAAGTGAGCCAACACATCATGATTAGTTGCCCTCTAGAGTAGAGACACCCTAGGACATGCATTGCATAGAGCTCTCTAAAAACCAGAAACTGACTTGCAATTTGTATTTTTGTCTTTCTGTCTCTTTCTTTTTCATTTACAGATATCATCTGGCAGTGAGTCAACATTGCTCCCAAGAAGGGGCAACATCCACCTAGGGACCCCATTATCACCCGACAAAGAGCCGCACTGATGGCTGCCAACCCTAAAGAATCAACTTAGGTCTCTCGAGAAGAGGTCAATGAAATGAGAACCAAGATGGATGAAATGCTCAAACTCATTCAAACTATGGCCATGAAGGATACTGTTGTAATCCCATCATCATCCATGACCTAGTCCAAAGACCCTGAACCTGCTAACCCAAGGATCGTGCTTCAATTTGACAATGTTTCGAGGAGCAGGGAAGACGCCAAGGGAGTCAACACTGAAGAGGAGGAGACCATACTGCTCTCACCTGCCGTAAAAAGACCTACCTAGACCCGCTCAGTCTGAAAAATCCAAGGGCTAGAGGATTCACTACAAAGTCTCCATGGTCATGACACTTATGATTTCATTGCCTACGATAAGCTATGTTTTTTTCCTGACCATCCGAGACCTGCCAAGTTCAAGATGCCTGACTTCCAGAAATACGATGGCACTGATAACCCTGTTGCTTATCTTTGCCTATATGTCGGGACATTGAGCGGCCATGGCAACGATCTGAAGCTCCTTATGTAGTTGTTCCAACATAGTCTCACTAGGTCTGCTTTGCAATGGTTTTCCCATCTGGACCTAAAGAAGATCACCACCTGGATTGAGCTGGTCAACGCATTGCAAGCCCAATATCGCCACAACATAGATCTCACTTCTGACCGTTGGTCCTTGATGACAATGAGTAAAGGAGAGAAAGAAAGCTTCAAATGCTATGCCCTTAGATGGAGAGAAGCAGCAACACAAGTCAATCCCCCTTTAGAAGATAAGGAATATGTTCAACTGTTTGTACATACCTTCTCGAGCATATACTACGAAAAACTCTACACGAGTGTTAGGAGAAACTTTTCTGAGCTTATCATGTAAGAGGAGATGATAGAAAATGGCCTGAAAACTGGAAGGATCATTGAGCCATATGTTAAAACTCAAGAAGTTTCCGCAAGCTTAGTAAGGAAGGTGCCCACAGCATCAGAAATGGGCTGAAAGGAGGGGGAAGTGCCTGCTATCTTATCTGCTCAACCACAGCAATGTCACCCCCAATATCAATCTCAGACCCCCGTGGCTACTCAAGCACCTACTCCCGGGCCCATCACAACCCAATAACATCTTAACCCCAACAAGAAGGCCCGCCGACCTCGTGCCTTTCCCCCCTAACCTGCATCCAAACTAAAGCCTATCATTACCTCTTACAAGCCAACCTTCTGACCCCCATACCTGCCCTACAGTTGCCAAATCCTTTACCCCTTACTTTCAACCCAACTGTTGTTTATGAGTACTATTCTGGAAGACAGGGGCATGATACTGAGCATTGTCTCTTCCTGAATCACAAGATATAAGATTTGATCGGCACTGGAGTCATTGGCACCTAGGGGTGGAACCGCACGATGAAGCATAGAAGAAATTGATTCTGGGACCTCTCTGGAGGGTTTTTCCAAAGTGCATTGAAAAAGGATGCTTCCTGAATTCATCCATCTTATCTTTTATTAATTTGCATCCTATTTTGCTTCTCATTTTTGTTTTAAATCAAATGTTTTCATGCCACATAAACATATTTGAATGAAATGAGTAGGGATTTTTTTATGCATCCCATTTATTTCACACTCTTATGGATGATAACTGCATTTAGGGACCTCTCCCCGATTTGTGATGCCTTCAACTCGAAGGTAGGGATAGTACAAGCACCATTTTCAGTAGAAACAATCCTTGACTCCAAGAAGAGGGGAGAGAGAAATAAAAAGTGTAGAGAGATGGGGAAAAATAAAAGGGTAAGAGATAAGGACCAATCACATGAACTTATTAAAGTCCAAAGAGGACTTCTGAAGGATGTCCTGGGAAAGCCGCAAATAGCTATACTCTCAAAGGGAAGATTAGTGCATCTTGGTGAGCCTGGGATGATTAAATCTTTGAAAAAAAGAAAAGAAAAGAAAAAACTATTGATAGTGTTTATCCTACACATGCATTATCGCTGGGGCAAATATTCAATTATAAACAGATTGATGTGCATGCTTGTTTGAGATTAAATCTTGTATGCATGATCACTTGCATAAATACGAGTCAATGATTTTGATGATTTTTACCATATTGGTGTTTCATGTTCATTTTAATGCACACTTCTTGAGACTTCTTAGAATATGGAATCCGCTTTTATGATCTATTTTTAAATGGTTAAATATTTGCGGATTGTCTCACACCTAGATTGACCTTTTGTCGATTCCCTCTCTCGACACTTATGGAAAGGGTTACTAGTGAGTCGGACTGCAGCTATCATTGTTATGTGACAAGAGGAGAAGGCTACTTGCTCATGTGTGTGAAAGCCGCCATACTTCTACATTTTTGTATTTCCATTATTGGAGAGATAGGGTTGGATTTCCACAAAAAAAATAAAAACAAAAATTGATGAAGAAGAAAGGAAAAAGAAAAGAAAAAAAAGGAGCATAGGATGAAACAGGTTTGATTCTAGGTGTGTTAATCTGCGAGCTATTATATCATCGTAGATCACGTCTAGGGTCTGTATTATCATTAGTCTTAGTGAAGTTCACACTTACACCACTATATTGTCACTAATATGGTCTTGATTCTCTCACGACCATTTGTGCTCGATTTATGTGGTTTCATGCATATTTGATGCTGATCTTTTCGAGCGAAGCTGCATTTTGATATCCATAAATCTATATTTTCCCTTCATTGATTGATCGTGTCTTTTGTGGGGGACTAAAGCAGAAAAAATTTATATTTTGGAAGGTTAGAATATAAGTTTTTGAATTTTTAGATGATCAATACACTATTACTCATCATAAATACTCAAAATTCATAAAACTTACACAAAATTTTGTCCAAAAAAACGGGCCATGGGCCCATTATTTTATGGTAGTTCCGTCCTGCGCATATGTTTGATCAAATGAAATTCCAGTCAAATTAGGAATCACCACGCAAATCTCTTTGAACTAGAACCTGCCGTAGTCAATGAATCTCTTTCGTATATTTGGACCTGTGTGCTGTAGGATTATTCTGACTGAACTGAAGCTGTTCCTTGAGTGTTTATGTTGAGAAGTTCGACGCTGTTGAAAATCAGTGCCCTTGTGCAATATATAGGATAGTCCTTTTTTTTATGATAATATTGAAAATACAGAAGGGAGGCATCGCTGAGATAGAAACCAAATCAGATCAGGCCAACGAGGGAGGAAGGATAATGTTGGCAAGAGGCCAACTTACAAGAACCTATTAGCACAAATCAGACTCCTAACACCAGCTAAGTTATAAATAAAATCCACCACACTAAAATTAATGGATCCTAATTTAACTTTAGATGGTCTGTCGGTAATTCACTGAAGCACTCCTAAAGTCAATGTTATTCCTTAGTAGCCAAATAAACCAAATGACAACCAAAAAAAAGAGCTTCCTAGATTGCATTATCTAGATTATGCCTCTTGAACCCATACCACCAATAAACCATTTCAGTCAAGGAAAGAGGAGACACCCATTGCATACCTCACCACTGTAATATTGAGCACCAAACAAACCAGGATATTTTACATCTTAACAAAAGGTGATTAGAATCTTCATCTTCCTCTAGACACAGAGGACAATGGATATAAGAGTCAGCAAAGAGGACATCCCTGTGAAGAAACAGATCTGAGGTGCAGATTCTTCTGTGCAAGGCCAATCATCCAAAGACATGCTTTAAGAAAAGCCACATTTTTTTATATAAAGGGATATGGATAAACTGAAAGTACCATTTGTTGGCCCAAAGCGCAACCCAAGAGAGGGCGAGTGGGTGAATTGGATTTTTTTGGAAATTAACGGCAATTAAGATTAATTAAAATTAATCTAATCAATAGAACAGTAATCAAGAGATATATGTAATGCAATGTAATCAAAAGAGAAATAAAAACAGAGCAATAGAAATCACACTAAGAATTACCGAGATTCAACCACAATTCCTGATCTACGTCCTCATCCCAAGATCCCCATGAAGTCTTCCTCCACTATGCAATCTCCAATTACAAAATGGATGCTGATTTACCAAGCGTTCAACTCATTTTTACACAAAAACTTTTTCCCAAGTTCTTCCATCTACCAAATGATTTTGTCTAAGATCCACTCAAACTTACAAGAATTTTCTTCTACAAGAAAACTCTCAAACTCTCACTTACTGGCGTATGAAATTGTACACACAAAATATAAACTCTCTATCAAGAGTGGATAGACAAATAAAAGTTCACTAAATGAAGACAAGAAGAATGTTCAGATTTTTCAGTTTGATCAGTCAGTGGTACTTGTTTTTCATGTATCTCTTGTATATAAATACAGTTGGAAGCTTGTATATAAACCCCTGTATTAATTTCGTCCGTTGGAGATTGTTGGGGCTCATTTGATGCAAGTTCAGTCTGTTATAACGTTAGAAAAACTAGCCGTTATCTCCCAGGTGTTGACACTTGGATTCATGTGTCAACACATCTGGTCTGCATTTTCAAATGTTATCCACTTTCTCTATGTGTCGACACATCAACTCCATGTGTTGACACTTGATCATTCTGTCTTCAAATTTTTAGCTTCTGTCTTTATGTGTCGACTCTTCATTTTCATGTGTCGACACATTGCCCATAAATCTTCATTCATCTTTCCATTGATCAAGTTTAGCTTCAGTAATACTATAATATCTTTAAGGAGTCCTCTCTTTGAGGCATGATGATAGATTAAAGTCTTCAATTCACCAAAGTTGTCTTCTATTCAATTTGGATTGAATCTATCATTTGATAATCATCTTTTCTTGATTTCAAAACTGTTAGTACTTCATTCCATCAATGTGGAGCTCTTTTTCTTTGTTGCTGAGCTTTCTCTTTCATTGCTGAGCTATTTCTTTAATTGCCAAACTCTTTCTTTGATTTAGAGCTTCAAGATGCTTCATTGCCGATCTCTTCTCTTTGTTACTAATTCTTCTTTCATCTTTAGGATCACTTCAATAAGACTATTATAAGCTTGATGAAGTCTACTCTTGAACATCTTCATTTCTTTGAATACATATTGTCTTCATTGATTTTTTACATCTCAAATGAAGTCTTTACTTGGATTCTTTGTAGAGATTATACCATTACGATGAACTCACTTTTCAAACATCTTCAATATCTTCACAATCAAATCATCTTCAATTGATCTTTGTACACTTTGATGAAGTCTTTGTTTGAATACTTTCAATTTCTTCGAATACAAGTCAACTTCATTGAGTCTATGCATACTTGATGAAATATTTTTTGAACACCTTCAATCTCTTCGAATGCAAATAATTTGTTTGAAGTTGGACTAGGTGTCATTGTTCTATTTTGGTACATTGCATGACTCTTAGAGTGCATTACTTGATCTTAGCTTGTAATGCATCTACTCTGACATGTATTACACTTTAAGTTGAACTTTAAGTCTAAATTATAAATTTTATTAATCTGCATACTAAGCAAATGCATTAGTAAAACAACACAATATTTAGTTATCATCAAAATCAACATGGGAATCAACATTGAATTAACAATCTCTCCTTTTTTTATGATGACAAAACCTTTGCAAATTAAATTGATATATGATTAAAATGAAATGGACAAAGTTAGATTGCATACCAGTAAAGAACTTTCCCTTTGTTTCATAATTAAGCAATTGATGCTTAAAAGACAACAAATTTTTCAAAAACAGCTCTCAAGGAGTTTTTATCAGTTAGTTCAAAACAAAGTGAGAAAAATAATTTATGTTACTTCCCCTGAGAACATGTTCTATATTTATCAATTATCACTCATTTCATTTCATTTCCATTCAATGCCATATGCAACCAAGTAATCAATATTAATTCATCAACAATTCATTTGTCATTTTACTTTAATCAATTATTCTCCATTTCTTGTCCAATTCTTCTTCGATTCTAATTCTTCATTTGCAATTCTTCTCCCTCTTTTTGTCAATTCATCAAAAAGAGAGAAAGAAAGTGAAAATCACAAACAGGTACAATAGCAAAAAATATTATAACCAAGTAAATTGTATAATCAAGAAAGCAAACAAGCAACCAAGTCATCATGACATCAATTGCGCAAAAGAGCAAGATCATATTTTATTCATTCAAAAAGTGTTACAAAAGGTTTGACAATTGATAACAAGGCCATGTTAATGCAAAACGTTGGGGCAAGAAGGAATGTGCGATGAAGAGGAGAAAAAAAAATTTAGGGGTAGATAGGATAAGGAAAGGAGAGTTTAGTGAGCATTAGATTCGGTGGCTGAAGAGTCTTCCTCTTCTCTAGCTTCTTCTCCTTCCTGTGCTGCCTCCTCATTATCTTCATCTTCTTCATCAACTTCTTCTTCCAAGATTTTTCCTTTGTCATTTCTCAACATTTGTACTTCCTTTTTGAGTTCTCTCATCTTTCTTTAGATAAACATCATCCTTGTAGTTGCAAGATCTGCCTTGTTATTCAATTTGTCTAGAGATTCCATGACTTGAGTCATAAAAGTACTCAAATCCCCTTAACTTTCTTCAAATTTAGAACTCAAACTTCTTTTTGTACTTTTCTGCCAGGAGCTGCTCCCAGATGGAGCATTTCCCTTTGAAGTACTTTCGCCTCCAATTTTCTTTGGAGTCCACTTGTTATTCTATAGAATATACCCCATTCGCTTGAGTGTCTTTTCATTGTATTCATCACTAATGGCCTTGGGGGTTCTTTTTTCTCATTTTTTAAATTAATATCGAAATGCTTGAAGACTTTTGTCAAGAAAATTTCATAAGGCAAGCTGACTCTAGAGATGGTAGCCTTATATATATGATCTAAAATAAACAGAGGCAAGTTAATCCTTGAATCAATCAAATATGCCCATAAGAATAATAACTCCTTCTCTGAAACATATTTATACTTTCCAGTTTTAGGAGTAAAAATAGAGCAGGTAAAGTGATGAACTAGCCTCAATTCAAGAGGCAAATCAATGGCAAGAGGTTGTATACTTTCATCTACATCCCTTCCATAGAGAGTTTTTAATTGATCTTTTCGAGAAATATTATCTCTATACACCTCTCCACCAAGTCTGATTCCAAGAAGACGTCTGATCGTTTCTCTATCTAAAGTGAAAGAGATACCCTTAACATAACTCTTAATGGACACCTCTCCAAGGTCCCTTTCAGTATTAGTATAGAAATGAGCAACTAAGTCAGGATATACATCATTCCTGAGTATTGTCATAGATTTCCAACCTAGGTTCCCTAATTTTGTACCAAATTCAAACTTGTGATGATCAAAGAATTTTTAATCTACCTATCTTCCATTAGATACTTTTCTAAGAGAGAAACTAGAATTATACCTTTCTTGGGCATTGTCCTCACTGAAATATAGTTCATTTCGTTCCAGGGCTATAGAGGATGTTGTTTCTCCAGTCTTACTCTTCTTTCTTTTCCCTTTGTCCTTGCTAGAGTCTCCTTTAGACTTCCTCTTTAGTTCTTTCGAAATAAGGGTTGTTGCTATGACTAGGACTTTTGAGATCGTTTTCGGTTTAGAGGTTTTGTGAGCCATTAAAGGATCAAGACTAGTTTAGAGAGGTTGGAATGAGATCGATTAGGGTTTATAAAGGGAATGGAACGAAGATTTGTGATGGTTCAAAGGTGACAGTTGGGTTTGGTGCGAATAGGGGAGCGGGAGAGAAAGAGAGTGAGAGTGAAAGAGAGAGAGAAATTTCGAATGTTTGTAAAGTGGGCTTTCTTAAAGTATATAAACCCGACTCATATGTCGACATATGAACTTGGTGTGTCAACACATGCGTATCAACAAAATAATTTTAAGTCCACTGTCGTGATGTGTCGACACATAAAAATGGTGTGTCGGCACATGTAACCAGACTGGGGCATGTGAAGTATAAGGAATTCAGGAGATGGCTTTCCAATATGGGAGAGAAATTTTGTTTTAATATGATCATGCAATGAATTATAAATATGAGAAATGCAATACACATAAATTATAATCACATTTAAAGCATTCAAAACATAAGTTTCACTCAAATTAAACAAGTATTAAGATACAGGATTACTCATCCCTAATTCTCGTCTTATCATACAAAAACGATCTTCACCCAATGGTTTAATAAAAATATCAGCTAATTGCATATTTATAGATACAAAGTCAAGTTCAATATCACCTTTTTGTACACGATCTCGTGTAAATATTATCTAATTTCAATGTGCTTTGTGTTAGAGTGTTGAATAGGATTTTTAGTCAAGTTTATAGCACTAGTATTATCAAACTTAATATGAATATGATCAAACAAGATTCCATAATCTTTTAGTTGTTACTTAATCCATAGCACTTGAGTATAACAACTACCAACTGCTACATATTCAATCTCAACTATGGAGAGAGCAACTGAATTTTGTTTCTTACTATATCAAGATACAATCATGTTGCCTAGGAGTTGGCAAGAGTCACTTGTGCTCTTCTTATCAACTCTACTTCCCGTATAATCAGCGTTAGTGTAAGCATTCAAATTAAAACAAGTACCCTTTGGATACCATAATCCAAGGTTAGGTATGTGCTTAAGATAACAAAATATTCTTTTTACAGCAATCACATGAGATTCTTTAAGATTTGATTAAAAACGAGTACACATTAAATATTATATCTGGTCTACTAGCAGTTAGATATAATAAGGATTCTATCATGCTTATATAACATTAAACATTATATCATGTTTAGTATCCACTGATTTACCTTTCTCATCACTATCCAATTTTGTTGTAGTACTCATTAGAATACTTATAGGCTTTGCATCTTCCATGCTAAACTTTTTGATCAAGTCCTTGATGTATTTTGCTTGGTTGATGAAGATGTCTTCCTTGGATTGTTTGATTTGAAGTCCAAGGAAGTAGTTGAGCTCGCCCATCATACTTATCTCGAATTCTCCTTGCATACACTTAGCAAAATTTTTACAAAGCGACTCATTAGTAGCACCGAATATAATATCATCTACATATATTTGTACTAAAAGTGTGTCATTATTTTTTATTTTGATAAAAAGTATGGTATCTATTTTTTCTCTTGAAAAACCTTTTTCAATAAAAAAAAACTTACTCAATCTTTCATATCAAGCCCTTAGGCATTGCTTTAAACCATATAAAGCTTTTGTTAGTTTGAAAACATGGTTAGAAAATTTCGGATCTTCAAAACTAGGGGGTTGTTCAACAAAAACTTCTTTGGTGATAAAACCATTTAGAAAAGTACTTTTAACATCCATTTGATATAATTTGAAATCTTTAAAATAAGCAAATGCAAGTAACAATCTAATGGCTTCTAATCTAGCTATCGGAGCATATGTTTCATCAAAATCAATGCCTTCCTCTTGGCTATAACCTTGAGTAATAAGTCTTGTCTTGTTCCTCACAACAACTCCGGACTCATCCATTTTATTTCTAAAGACCCATTTGGTTCCAATGACTGGATGATCATTAGGTCTAAAAACAAGATGCCCTACCTCATTCTTTTCAAATTGGTTCAATTCTTCTTGCATTGCATTAATTCAAAACTCATCATTTTCAGTATTTTCAAAACATTTAGGCTCTATTTCTGATAAAAATGTAAGATGATTGCATATATTTCTAATAGAGGATCGAGTTCTTACTCCTTGTGAAGGATCACCTAGGATTTGTTCCATAGGATGGTTGTGCACAAACTTCCATTTCTTAGGTAGACCTTCATTGATTTCTTATTGGCTTGTAGGAACTTCTTGTGCTTCTCTTTCTTTTTGAGATTCTTTGTTTGAGCTTGGTTGAATGTCCAGCTTTTTTATGTCTGGCTCTACCTCATTTACATCATCGCTTACAACATTTTTTTGAAGAAGAGAATTATATTCATCAAAAGTGACATGGACAGATTCTTCATCCATTAGAGTCTTCTTATTAAAGACTCTATAAGCCTTACTATGTGTTGAATATCCAAGAAATACACCTTCGTCAGATTTTGCATCAAACTTGCCAAGGTTGTCTTTACTGTTATTCAATACAAAGCATTTACATCAAAAGGTTCTAAAGTATGAGACATTCGGTTTCTTATCTTTTCAAAGTTCATAAGGGGGTTTGTTTAAAAGTTTTTAAATAAAATTCAATTCAAAATGTAACAAGCTGTGTTAACAGCTTTAGCCCATTTCTTCTAAAACTTTGTTTTTCCTCTCAACAACTCCATTTTGTTGAGGTGTTCTAGGGGCTGAGAAGTTGTGATCAAAACCATTTTCATCAGAAAATATTTCAAAAGGTTTACAATCGAATTCCCCTCCATGATTAGTCCTAATAGAAGTGATTGAAAAACCTTTTTCTTTTTGAACCTTTCTACAAAATTTTGTGAAGAAAACAATTGTCTCATCCTTGTGAGCTAGGAAGAATGTCCATGTAAATCTAGAATAGACATCAACGATAACAAGTGCATATTGTTTTGCACCAAGACTTAAAGTCCTAATTAATCCAAATAAATTCATATGCAATAGTTATAGTGGCCTAGAGGTAGTGAGCATATTTATAGATTTGAAAGAGATTCGAGTTTGCTTACCTAATTGACAAGCATCACAAAATCTATCTTTGTCAAATTTTATTTTTGAAAGACCTTTAACCAAAACATTTTTAGAAACATTTAAAAGTATGCTCATACTAATATGACCAAGTCTTCTATGCTACAACCAACTTTTATCACTATTCATAGCAGCAAGGCATTCAACTTTATAAGAAGATAAATCATTAAGATTGAAAATATAAATATTGCCTTGTCTATGCCTAGTGAGAATTGTTTTGTTACCATTAATGTCAATTACATCACATTTAGAAGATTCAAATACAACATTGCATACTTTGTCACAAAGTTGACTAATGCTTAAAAAATTGTGTTTGAGCCCTTTAACAAGCAATAAATTTTCGATAGAGGTAGAGGAATTCTTACCAACACTACCTATACTGATGATCTTCCCTTTGTTATTGTCATCAAATGTGACAAGACCTCCATCTTTTGGTGAGAGAGATGTGAATTGTGCTTCATCTCCCGTCATATACCTTGAACATCCACTATCTAAGTACCAATGGTCTTCCTTGAATTTTGCTTGAAGGCAAACCTACAAAAGGAATTCATTTAATCTTAGGTACCCAAATCATCTTGGGTCATTGGGGGTTAGTCCTCAGTAGTCTTCTAGGGACCCATGCATTGCTGGGAGCAATAGATTTTTGTAAAGCGTAGCATTTACTAGCAATATGTCCTAGTTTGTGACAATAAAAACATGAGATGTGTGGTTTTCTAGTTGAAGCACTAAATCTGCCTTTTGAAAATTTCTTTCTTTTAAAAGAATCAAAGCTAAGACCAGCTTTGTCTAGTGAGCATTTTTGTTTTCTTAATATTGCATCCAATTTTTCTTTTCCATTGACATATCTAAAAAGAGTTGTTTTCAAGCTTTTAACCTTATCAACAAAATTTGGTTTTCTTTCGAAGAATCTTTTGAAAAAGATTTTTTTTAATCTTGTCATTCAAAATACAAACTTCATTTTTCAAAACTTCATTTTCTTTTTGTAAATCTTCATTTTCCTTAGTAAGAGTAGAGACCATCTTTTTAAGAAGTCTATTTTTTATTTCTATTTTTCTATATTCACAAAGTAGATCATCAAATGCATCTTGTAATTTATTGAAAGTAAATTGGGAGAAGTCTAATACCTCATTGTCTTCCTCATGAGCCATGAGACATAGGTTAGCCATTTCTTGAGGTTCGGCTGCTTCTTCGAAGCTTGATTCTTCATCATCACTCCATGTCATGGATGTTATGACCTTCTTCCATTGATATTTCTTTCCTTTATTTTTGAGTAGAACACTCTACCTTTATATGGCCAGGCTTCTGGCATTCATAGCATATAATATTATATTCTTTACTAGGTTCTCCTTTAGTTTCATGTTTCTTTCCACCTTTCCATTTCTTCTTCATGAATCTTCTAAATTTTTGAGTGATGGGAGCAATTTCATCCTCATTCTCATCACTTGTTGATTCATCATCTTGACTTGTGAATTTGAATGCAACTACCATTTTCTTATTTTCTTCATTTTCTTGGGCATGTTGCTTTTGAGTAAGCTTATGAGTCATTAGAGAGCCTAAGAGTTCTTCAAAAGGCAAGGTGTTGAGGTCCTTTACTTCTTGAATTGCTGTGACTTTAGCTTCCTAAGATTTTGGTAAAGACCTTAGAATCTTCCTCACCTGCTCATTGTTAGGATACACCTTTCCAAGAGATTTTAAGCCATTAATAATATCGGTGAACTTTGTGAACATTTTGGTGATAGGCTCATCAGGTTTCATTTTAAACAATTCATAACTAAGTACCAAAATATTAATTTTAGATTCCTTAACTTGATTGGTACCTTCATGTGTAACCTCTAGTCTATCCCATATTTCTTTAATTGATTCACAAGTGGAGATACGATTGAATTCATGGGGATCAAGTGCACAATATAGAATATTCATAGCTTTGGCATTAGATTGCAGCATTTTCAAATCATCTTCATCTCATTCAGATTCAGGTTTAGGGACATCTGTTCTATCTACTTTGGTCGTAGGAGTTTTGGGACCATTTATTATAAGTCTCCATAATTCATAATCTACCGATCAAATATAGATTCTCATTCTATTCTTTCAATAGTTTTAATTAGTGCCATTGAACATAGGTGGTCTACTTGTGGATTGACACTCACCGAGAGAGCTTTTAAAATTGGTTGACATGGATCTATTCCTACGATGTTAAGCCTAAAAACAAGAATACAAGTTCTGATACCAACTATTGGCCCAAAAGGCAACCCAAGAGGGGGGTGAATTGGGTTTTTTTTTAAATTAATGGCAATTAAGATTAATTAAAATTAATCTAATCAATAGAACATTGATCAAGAGATATATATAATACAATGTTATCAAAAGAGAAATGAAAATAGAGCAATAGAAAGCATATCAATAATTACCGAGGTTCAACCACAATTCGTGGTCTATGTCCTCACCCCAAGATCCCCTTGAACTCTTCCTCCACTATGCAATCTCTAATTACAAAATGGATGCTGATTTACCAAGTGCTCAGCTCACTTTTACACAAGAACTTCTTCCTAAGTTCTTCCAACTACCAAGTGATTTTGTCTAAGATCCACTCAAACTTACAAGAGTTTTTTTCTACAAGAGAACTCTCAAACTATCACTTACAAGTGTGTGAAATTGTATACACGAAATACAAACTCTCTATCAAGAGTGGATAGACAAATAAAAGCTCACTAAACGAAGACAAGAAGAATGTTCAGATTTTTCCTTTTGATCAATCAGTGGTACTTGTTTTTCTTGTATCTCTTGTATATAAATACAGTTGAAAGCTTGTATATAAACCCCTGTATTGATTTCATCCGTTGGAGGTTGTTCGGGCTCATTTAATACAAGTCCATTCCATTATAACGTTAGAAAAACTAGCTGTTATCTCCCAGGTCTCGACACATTAGGTTTGCTTTTTTCAGATGTTATCTACTGTCTCCATGTGTCGACACTTGATCATTCTGTCTTGAAATTTTTGGCTTCTGTCTTCATGTGTCAACTCTTCATTTTCATCTGTTGATACATTGTCCAGAAATCTTCATTCATGTTTCCATTGATCAAGTTTAGTTTCAGTAATACTATAAGATCTTCAAGGAATTTTCTCTTTGGGGCATGATGATAGGTCAAAGTCTTCAATTCACCAAAGTTGTCTTCTATTCAATTTGGATTGAATTTATCATTTGATAATCATCATTTCTTGATTTCAAAACTGTCAGGACTTCATTCCATCAATGTTGAGCTCTTTTTCTTTGTTACCGAGCTTTCTCTTTCATTGTCGAGCTATTTCTTTCATTGCCAAGCTCTTCCTTTCATTTAGAGCTTCAAGATGCTTCATTGCCGATCTCTTTTTTTTGCTACTAATTCTTCTTTCTTCTTTAGGATCACTTTAATGAGACTATTATAAGCTTGACGAAGTCTACTCTTGAATATCTTCATTTCTCTTAATATATATTGTCTTCATTAATTCTTTACATCTCAAATGAAGTCTTTACTTGGATTCTTTGTAGAGATTATGCAATTATGATGAACTCACTTCTTAAACATCTTCAATATCTTCACAACCAAATCATCTTCAACTGATCTTTGCATACTTTGATAAAGTCTTTATTCGAACAACTTCAATCTCTTCGAATGCAAGTCAACTTCATTGAGTCTATGCATACTTGATGAAATCTTCTTTGAACACCTTCAATCTCTTCGAATACAAATCATTTGTTTGAAGTTGGAGTAGGTGTCATTGTTCTATTTTGGTACATTGCATGACTCTTAGAGTGCATTGCTTGATCTTAGTTTGTTATGCATCCACTCTAACATGTATTAGACTTTAAGTTGAACTTTAAGTCTAAAGTATAAACTTTATTAATCTGCATACTAAGCAAATGTATTAGTAAAATAACACAAGATTTAGTTATCATTAAAATCAACATGGGGATCAACCTTGAGTCAGCATAATCGCCTCTTCAACAAAATTACAAAAGGAATTTACTGAAAAGGTATTAGAAGATCTAGTATTCTAGGATAAGCAATCACTTTTGTTTGGGAATAAGGAACAGACATTAAGCAAACTGATTAATTTCCTAAGGTTCTCAGCTTCCCAAGCCATGAGCTCCCTTTTAAATTGGAGACACCATCTAATTGATCCTTCTACATGGCACACATCACTGATTAATTCTTGCTGATTTTGAACTAGGGAGAAGAGCTTTGGAAATAACTCTACAATTTTTGACAATTGTGAGGAGAATGATTTTGAATTTGATTATGAGAGGATAGCAGCTAAGACTCAAGCCAGAAAAGAGTACGATGTCCAGAGCCAATGTTAACAAGGAGATTTTCTTTCAATACCTTACTGGTGGACTCATCACTGACACTAGAATGAATAATCCCTTTCCAAATGCCAGAGAGTTTTGAGGGTGAAGAAGCATAGGGAAGCCATCTAAGGCTATCCAATCCATCCTTGTCACAAATGACTCTTCTACAAAGAGCATTTTTCTCAATTTCAAATCTTCACACCATTTAGCTAACAATGCCTCATTCATAATTTGAATAGGTTTGATACCTAGACCATCATACTTTTTGCTTAATAGAATTGAATCCCATTTGACAAGATGAAGTTTTTTCTTATTGGACTGATCCCCCCACAAATGAAAAGGAGGTATGTTTTTGACAAATCTATAACCCAATTACAGGATAGTCCTTGAGAATAGGTGTTTATAATTGCAGTACCTTAATTTGAAAAAGGAACCATGTTTTTGACAAATCCACAACCCAATTAGGAAGACAAAAGAGTTGCAATTATTTTAAAAACATGCATAACCAGGACAAAAACAGGATCAAAGCTCTGGTCACATTCACAAAAAACTTGAACTATGTATCTCATTTGTAAACTTTTGTAGATTTTATTGATGACGTCATGTTAATATGATTTATTTGATATAATTAATGTTAGATTTCTTTTTTCTTTCTCTTAAATAAAGTAGTCTTCAAATCAGACTGTTAAGAATATTCACTAGATTGAGTCCTTTCTTCTCCAAATAGATTAAGAATGGGACTTGTATTGTTAATACATTGCAATGGAAACAAAAGTTGTATACAAGTGCCTCTAATAGAAATAACTGTTCTCAATATATTCAAATGCTGGAGAAGCCCTCATATCCAAATTTGGTATCCTCTAATAAAAGTACTAGATAATAGACAATATATATATATATATATAATATTTTTTTTTTTCAGGTCTTCTTATGTCCTAAAAATTAATTCTCCCTCCCTTGAAATTTCCATTTCAAAACATATATATTTTTATCCATTTATTTATTTACTTGAATTTGGGATTCAGTCACAATCACTCTTTCAAAAGTTAAGATTCAGTCCCATTTGCTTAATGTAGTAGTCACACACCCACAACAGTACCTGTCATATTGAGAATGTATTAATAGTTCACAAAATATATCATCTGTAAATACTGAAAATTTTGAAAACTTGATTAGTATATATTACATATTTAAAGATGTATATATATGTTATAACGCTGGACTATTACCTTCCTAATAAATGACTAGTATATATATTCATGGTCATGGAGAACGTAAACAACAAGCAGAAACAAGTCTTGAACATACCTTCTTGATATTAAATCAAAGGAGGTCCCAAAATCACTAATCAAAGATGTCTCATGTGCTTCAAAATGAACCGTCCTAAAGAGTACACACAATGAAGTATAATCTAACCTCATTGAAGCCAACTATACCCTGTCAATTCACAACTTAGGTGCACTCACTCTCTCTGGTTTCTATATATGCATGGGACAGATTTTCTTCATGAGGGAAGAGAGAATCAACCCTCTCGTTTATGCAATCTGTATTAACATATATATATATATATATATAGACAGAATATGGGATTAAGAACCAGTTTTGTTTTTGGGCATAGTGGGTAGTAGCTACAACTATCATCCATTGGTCATGGTCCGGGCCCGCACAGGAAGACTTGAGAAAAAATTTTGGCACCACAAATTCTAATGCTTACTGGATGCATTTTTCTCCCTTGCAGTTGGTGAGGTTTAGTTATGGTTGTTTGGCCTTGGTCATACTTTGTTTGGTTGTGAATCCTAACTTGAGCAAAGTTCTCTTTAAGCAGCTAATTACATTCCTAGAAGCATGTCGCATTGGTTGAATGGAATATATGCATACTAAAACACTTTAGCATAATAGATCTTAATTGTATCTCCATCCCTTCATTCATTTTGCACAACTTTAATGACATTTTTTGGATCTTGGATTAGATGAGAGGAAAAGGAAAAGAAGAGACAAATGAGAGTTGCTTGTTCATTTTCTTCTAATCTTCTACCACAACTAAACAAAATTAAGGAATTTAACTTTTCTCATCTCTTTTCTCTGTTTTCTTTTTTCCTTTCCCTTTTTTTTTTCGCATAACAAGTCCAAATAAAAAGTGAAAAATTAGACCATGCCTTACAGACTCGAAAAAATCAAATATTTTAGAGTGGTCCAGGATCACCACATGGCATGGCTGATGTTGTAAATAATTTTTCCTCAGAGTCAATGGACTGGTGAGCTAATTAAATTGTGTTGGCAATTGTGGTTTGACTTTGATATTTTCTCAATTCATTCCATCTACTCCTCTATCTTCTTCCTTCTTCGTGAGTGGTCCATATATAATTCTCTGGTTACATTGTCTAATTTAGCAACAATGTCCTGTTAGGATCCGATATCCCAATTTTGCCAAAAGTCTAACGTCGCTAGTGGGATAGTTGTAGAAGTTCTCTGCTTCGTTTAAAGTGATTGAATAAAAATACATGTATTTGACATAATTTAATTAATTTGTGATGCCACAATAGTAAAATCACGTGGCATCACTATTGTATTATATATTTTCTCCCTCGCCCCAAACGTACAAATTAAGACTCTTCAACCTTTCCAATGATGCCCCATAATTCCTATCTCTCTAAGAGTAACTTGCCTTACTTTTGTCTTAAAATTGATGCCCACACCAAGTTTCAAGCTAGCAGCTAATTTGAACCCTTACGCAATTACTCTGTCTAGGGAGCAAGGATTTGGTGAGAACAAAAAAAGAAAAACAAATATGAAATTACATAATATGTTTGCCTGTTGTAGAAAGTGGAATATTAAATAATATTAAAAAAAAGTAAGAATTTAAAATATCTTTTTTTGTTCTTTTTTTTCTCATTTTTTTTTCTTGCCCTTGATAAATCTGGTTCCAAACACAGCATTAGAAAAAGTATTGAAAGATTATTTAACAAGCTTTTCTTCTAAAAGTTTGAACACCACGCATGCTCATTTGATGATTTTGGCCTGATAACTAGCGGATAATGCAATAAACTTGTATGGTCCTCTTTCAATCAACACTCAAAACTTACATGAAGCAAAAGGCACGCCGATAGTATTGAGCACTAATGAGGTGCCGGCTCAATACTCTCTGATGCCTAAGTTAGCACAGTTAGAAGGTTTGGAATGATAACTTAAATAGTGAATAATGGCGTTCCTTTTCATAGAGCTATGTCATGTAGTTATAGTGGGTTGGTTTGGTGATTTAGGTGTGAATGATTGTCCCCAATTGCGGGAAGTGATTTGAATTGATTTTGATTACTTAAATCTTGGAATTGATTTGAATTGATTTTGATTACTTAAATCTTGATTGACTGTTTATAAATAAAGATATGTTGAGAGAATTGCGGATTGGATTTTGGGCCTCCAACTGTCGATGGGTTTCCCAAAGGGCAAGCGTGCCATAAGGGAAGATCGTCAAGCCTACCACGTTCTTCTTGGTCTGGCATGGCCAGGAAGGTAGTCCTCATGGTTGGTTTGATCAAATCTGTACTCATCAATTTATGAGAATTTGAAGCGAATCTATCTTTTTATTTTTTAATTTATTGAGTCGCAAATCCATCTTTAACCAATTTTCACGATCCTAGCCGGACATAGAAACTGGACGGAAACTATAAAGAAAGACAATCATGTCAAGAGCAGCAGATGGAATGTGAAGGGAAAACTATAAATTTTTTTATGCTTTTACAGATCAAAATTCTTTAGGTGATGGAATTATGTTCTTTGTGAGTGTTGGGTATTTATTTTTATATCGTAGACCGGACCTATGTATAAGTATATTATTCCGTGAAAATTGTATCATAGAATTAAGTTTACAATAGCTCTTCCTTTTATTAGTCAAACAAACTATTTAGCACTTAGAACACAAGAAAAAAACTCGGATTTTAACATAAATACGGGGATGTCCTACGCAGATGTCTACATATCCATTTTTAGTAAATCGAAGAAGAAAAAAAAAGAACATTAACTATATATCTAAAATACGAGAATTGTAGCCAGGGTAGCTTACAATCAATCTCTTTCAGTCAAAGAAATAACACATGCCTTACTTTGACTATAGGCATTAGCGTTTTCACAGATGATCACATGCCTTACTTTTGACCAAACATATGCAATCACATTTGTCCGGTTTAACTTTTGAAAGATCATGCCAAAACAAAAAAAAGAAGATACTTTGGAGGTAACTTATGAACAAGGCTGTGTAGTCGTCACTGTTAGTATGAGTAGCCATTCCAACTTAGCAAAGTTGTAGTTATCCAAAACTTTATCTAATAGAACCAGGTGGGAAAAATAAAATTTATAAGTGGCTACAAAAAAAAATAAAATAAAAAGAAAACTTATTAAGCCTTCTAGTATTCCACTAGCATTTTCTTTTAAAATTACGTGTTTTGTAAAAAAACCATAAGTTATGAGAACAACGTAAACTCCATACATTTTGTTATAAGATATCCAGACCTTCTATCAACTATTTCTTTGAGCTCATACAAGACCACTATCTACACGAACAATATGAACCTCATAGCTTATGTGTTTGATAGCTAGTCACAAGAGAGCGTGCGCTTCTTCCGTTGGTAGCGCTAGATATGAATTGATGGAGTGATTAATTGATCACATCAATCTTAAAAAAATTTGATAAAATTTTAGTATTTGTGCTTGTCAAATATAATTTGATCAGAATTCGCATCTATTATTTAAAACATTGATCTCAACAATTTTAAAAAAAGAGAGAAAGAAAAACTCACTGAGTTAAGAGGTAATGAAATTTATTCAAAAGTAGATTTACAATGAGGGTATATTGGGGGCAGTGGGTTCATTCAACTTATAAAATTTAAATTTTTAATTATATTTTTTCATATTTAGCGTTTGAAATGCAGGATTTTATTGTGTGTAAAATATTTTAATTTATTGTATAGAATAAAATAATATTTTATTTTATATGTAAGATGTTGACTCGAAGTTGATCTCCATATTGATTTTGATGATAACAAAATCATGTAGTTGTTATCTAATAATTTTAATTGAGTGTGCAGGTTTCATCATAATCATTTGATAACAAGAAAATAATTGAGCTAATCGATTGAGTATCCAACAAGAAGATTACTTAGGTAATCTTATTTTCAAAAAGATTGAAAATACTCAAGAAATTCAATAAGTATTGAAAAAAAGGATCCAAACTTTGAAATTCTAACATAGTGATTGATAGAATAACTTGAAAATTGATAAAGGCACATATTAGATTAATTCTGTTTCAAAGTAATTAAAGATCTTATGAGAATTCAACAACTTATTCATTATGAAAATCATCGATTTTCATGATCATATCAATCCACTAAAGCACCAATTGCATAAAAAAGATGGAGAAAAAGTTTGCATGCTTTGGGGCATAAATCACAAAAAATAAATAAATAAATAAATAAATAAATTTCTACTTATCACATTGAAAATGTTGAAGAACTTGTGTTGAGAAACTTGTCAAAAATGATTTGAAGGTTGATGAGCATGATGGGTTGACACATTCAACAAGTTCATCTTATAGATTGAAGATATTCAAAAGATGAATGAGATCGGCAACAAGTACTTATACCTTCTACATTGAAAACCTAGTGATAAGAAATCACAAGACTTAAAAGTTTCATTGAAGATTATGTTAAAGTCTTGAATGGATGGAAGAAGTTACATTGATTGAAAAATCTTAAAAGAAATTAAGTTGATGAAGATCAAGTAAAGAGATTGAAGATGTTCAAAGAATGATAGAAGATCAGTTGAAGAAAAAAGATATTAAGTCTTGAAAGCTCTCTTGAATATTTTGAAAAAGACTTAAATCAATGAAAGAAGTGATATTGATTAAAGAACTCTACAAGAAATCACAATGGTGTGAATTCATTTCTAAAAAATTGAAGGTGTTCTTAAAGTCAATATACCTTGAAGAAGTGTTTCTAGGCCGTAAAAAACTTATTTGGATCACCCTTGAAAAACTTAAAAACAATGGAGAAGATTTCTTGAAGATCTTAAAGTATTTTGAAGCTAAGCTTGATCAAGAAAAATATAGAAGAAAAATTATGAGCTGATGTGTCAACACATGAATTTGAAGTGTCGACACATGAAGACAGTGACCAAAATCGAAAGAATGAATGGTCATGTATCGACACATAGGGTTGATGTGTCGACATATGGAGACAGTGACCAAAATCTGAAAAATACAAACTTGATATGTCGACACATAAAAGTCAAGTGTCGACACTGAGCTCCAACGAATATATTTTCTACCGTTATAACAGTGCGATCTTCCATCAAATGGTCTCCCATCAACTACCAACTTGAACTATGTATCTCATTTATAAACTTTTGTAGATTTTATTGATCACGTCATGTTAATATGATTTATTTCATATAATTAATGTTAGATTTTTTTTTTCTTTCTTTGAAATAAAGTATTCTTCAAATCAGAAGGTTAAGAATATTCACTAGATTGAGTCCTTTCTTCTCCAAATAGATTAAGAATGGGGCTTGTATTGTTAATACATTGCAATGGAAACAAAAGTTGTACACAAGTGCCTCTAATAGGAATAATTGTTCTCAATATCTTCAAA
>CM065389.1:29675000-29800000 GCA_033060915.1 Euryodendron excelsum
TTTGGATCTTGGATTAGATGAGAGGAAAAGGAACAGAAGAGACGAATGAGAGTTGCTTATTCATTTTCTTCTAATCTTCTAGCACAACTAAACAAAATTAAGGAATTTAACTTTTCTCATCTCTATTTTTCTGTTTTCTTTTTTCCTTTCCCTTTTCTTTTTGTCTTAACAACTCCGACAAAAAAAATGTGAAAAATTAGACCATGCCTTACAGACTCAAAAAAATCAAATATTTTAGAGTGGTCCAGGATCACCACATGGCATGGCTGATGTTGTAAATAATTTTTCCTCAGAATCCATGGAGGACTGGTGAGCTATTTAAAATTGTGTTGGCAATTGTGGATTGACTTTGATGTATTCTCATTCATTCCCTCACTCCTTTCTCTTCTTACTTCGTGAGTGGTCCATAATTCTCTGGTTGCATACGCCTAATTTAGCAAGAGTGTCCTGTTAAGATTCTATTTGGCAATCTTGCCAAAAGTCTAACATCGCTGGTGAGTTAGTTGGAGAAGTTCTTTACTTCATTTAAAGTGATTGATAAAAATACATGTATTTAATAAATTTAATTAATTTGTGATGCTACAGCAATAAAATAACGTGACATCACTATTATATTAGAATTTTATCCCTAACCCCAAACGTCCAAATTAAGACTCTTTAACCTTTCCAACCCCCATGATCCCTATCCCTCTAACAATGTCTTGCCTTACTTTTGTCTTGAAATCGATGCCCACATCAAAGTTTCAGGCTGGTAGCTAATTTGAACCCTGACGCAGTTACTCTGTCTAGGGAGCAAAACTTGGTGAGAAAAAAAGAAACAAAAAAAAAGAAAAATTATATTATATATTTACTTGTCGGAAAAAATAGAGTATAAAATAATATTAAAAAAAATAATAATTTAAAATCTCTTTTTTGTTCTCTTTTTTTCTTTTTTTTTTTTACTCTTTTCATTTTCTTTTTTTTGCCCTTTATAAATTAAATCCCAAACACAACATTAGAAAAAGTATTGAAAGATTTATTATTTAACACTCTTTTCTTCTAAAAGTTTGAACACCATGCATGCTCATTTGATGATTTTGGCCTGGTAACTATAGTATCATAAATGATGATTCAGAAAACTTCTATGGTACTCCTTTGATCAACTCTCAAAGTTTAAAAGAAGCAAGAGACAAGCTGATAGTACTGAGCACCAGTGAAGTACTGGCTCAATACTCACTGATGCCTAAGTTAACAGAGTTAAAATATTTGAAATGATAACTTCAACAATGAATAATGACGTACTTTTTCATAGAGTTGGATCCTGTACTTCTAGTGAGTTGGCTCAGTGATTTCGATGTGATTGATTGCCCCAATTTATGAAGTGATTTGAATTGATTCTGATTATTTGAATTTCGATTGATTGTTTATGAAAAAAGATATGTTTAAGAGAATCGCAGATGGGATCTTGAGCCTCTAGTTGTCGATGAGTACCTCGAAGGGCATGCCTATCAGAAGAGATGGTCAGCCACAAGTGAAAGTTGTTAGGCCTACCACGTTTCAGGCCAGGGAGGTAGTTCCCCTAATCAGTGTGATCAAATCTGTGCTCATCAATTTATAAAATTTTGAAGCCAATATATCTTTTTATTTCTTAATTTATTGAGTGACGAGTCGCAAATCCATCGTTAACCAATTTTCAAGATCCTAGCTAGACATAGAAACTCGACAGAAACGATGGAGAAAGACAATCATGTCAAGAGCAGCAAATGGAATGCGAGAGCAAAACTGCAATAGCTCTTTTTTTATTTTTTTAGTCAAATCAATTCTTCAAGCTTAGAACACGAGAGAAAAAGCTCGTATTTCACAGATCAGAATTCTTTGGGTGATGGAATTATGTTCTTTGTGAGCGTTGGATTTTTATTTTTATATCGTAGACCGGACCTATATATAAGTATATTATTCCGTGAAAAACGTATCATAGAATTAAGTCGACAATAGCTCGTTTTTATTTTTTTAGTCTAATCAATCCTTCAAGCTCATAACATGGGAAAAAATTCGTATTTTAATATAAAAAGTAAATCATGTTGATTATTTTTAAAATTTTACGAAATATAAAATAATATTCTTTATATATTAATAATTATATTATTTATTTTTTTCAATTTTGTTAGTAGATTCTGTCTCTCCGTTAAATTAAAGTTGACTAAATCAACCTATGAAGTTTTATAATTTTCTAATCTACCATTCCTAACATACTTAATAAAATAATCAAATTAATTATGCAAAAATTATACAAAATTAAACACACTTGGAAATGCAAAACTCAATCAAATAATTAATTAAAAAACCTAACAAAAAAAAAAAATCAAACAAGTAATTTTAACAAATAATTAATTGATAAAGTAATTAGTTATCAAACCCAAAACCACTTCAACAGCGCATCAAACCACACAGTAGCCGCTCCTCAAAACCATTAATATAACCTTCAATGGCCATCAAACTTGAAAACCCCAGATTCACAGCCAAAAATTCCCCTACTAAAATTCCTATAAAAAATACTACATACATACAAAATCCCATCACAGAAACAGAGTTTGACGGTGGCTACACAAGTGTCCCCACCACTCCCAAGACCGTTGCGCTCTCAACATCGCTTGACGGTGAATTTGAAAGTCTTGAGCATATGTGTATATATGTAATATGAATTGATTATGATTGGCGGCGGTGATATGGGTGAGGGTTGGGGGTGATTTAGTGCGGTGGGGTGGGCTGCAATAGGGGATGTGGTTGGTGGGGTAGGCTTTTGGGGTGTGATGGAGGTGTGGGGCTGACCATAGCAGTGTGTTGATAGGGGTGGAGTGGTGGTCGGCCATGTCAAGTTGCAGGATGGGTTTGAAGAAGAGAGAGAATGTATTTTGTTTAAAAAATCATTGCCTAAGATTGATGGCATTGAGTGGAAAATTTAATGAAATACCAAGGGTAAAAAAGTCATTTGACTTTTTCTGTTAATCTCTTTAGACAAGAAAAAATTAGTGTAATTGTCATAATACAAAGAGTAGTACTTTATATTTTATAAAATCTCAAAAATAATCAGTGTAATTTACCCTAACATAAATGGGATGAGGTTCAACTCAAATGTTTGCATATCTATTTTCAGTAAAAAGAAGGAAAAAAAAAAAAAGGGACATTAACTGCATATCTAAAATACAAGAAATGCAGCTACCGTAGCTTACAATCAATCTTTCAGTCAAAGAAATACCACATGCCTTACTTTGACTATAGGCATTAGTGTTTTCATAAATGATCACATGCCCTTACTTTGACCAAACACTATGCAATAACATTTGTCCGGTTTAACTTTTGAAAGATCATGCCAAAAAAGATATATATATATATATATATATTTTTGGAGGTAACTTATGAACAAGGCTGCAGGATTTAAAATTAGTAGTTGTAGTAGCCACTAATTTGTATGAGTAGCTATTCCAACTTAGCAAAGTTGTAGTTATCCAAAACTTTATCTAATAGAACGGGGTAAGAAAAATAAAATTTATAAGTTGCTACAAACAATAAATAAAAAGAAAACTTATTAAGCCATCACGTATTCGACCAGCATTTTTTTTCAAATTACCTGTTTTTGAAAAAATCATAAGCTATGACAACAATGTAAACTTCATACATTTTGCTATAAGATATTTAGACTTTTCATTAACTATTTCTTTGAGCTTATGAAAGACCACTATCTACACAAATAATGTGATCCTCATACCTTACATGTTTGATAGCTGATTACAAGAGAACGTGACCTTCTTCCATTGGCAGCGCTAGATGTGAATGTTTTAAAAAATTGATTAAGTTTTAGTATTTGTCCTTGTCAAATATAATTTGATTAGAATTTGCACCCATTATTTAAAACATTGATCTCAACAATTTTTAACAAAAAGAAAAACTCATGAGTTAAGAGGCAATGAAATTTATTCAAAAGTAGATTTACCATGAGGATATGTGAGGGGCAATGGGTTCATTCAACTTATAAAAATTAAAATTTTAGTGTTTATTATATATATTTTTTTCATATTACTTAGCGTTATTTACTGCACACGTGAAATTCATGATTTTATTGTGTATAAAATATTTTAATTTATTGTATAGAATAAAATAATATATTATTTTATATGTAAGAGACTAAATTTGTGAAGAGATAAATCGTATATAAAATATGCACCTTTTGATCTTTCAAAGTATAAATATGAGTTGACGCTCTTGAAATATGAATTGAGTGTTACTAAACAATAATATATAACATGCCCATACATAATATTTATGATATAGTATTTTCCTTTGCCTTTTCATTTGTCTTAACAAGTCCAAAAAAAAGTGAAAATTAGACCATGCGTTACACTTAAAGACTCGAAAAAGCCAACTATTTTAGAGTGGTCCAGGATCACCACCTGGCATGGCTGATGTTGTAAATAATTTTTCCTCATAATCCATGGAGGAATGGTGAGCTAATTAAAATTGTGTTGGCAATTGTGGATTGACTTTGATGTGTTCTCGTTCATTCCCTCACTCCTTTCTCTTCTTCCTTCGCGAGTGGTTCATAATTCTCTGGTTACATGTATCTAATTTGACAAAAGTGTCCTGTTAGGATCCTTTATCGTAATCTTGCCAAAAGTCTAAAGTTGCTAGTGGGATACTTGGAGAAGTTCTTCCTTTCATTTAATGTGATTGGATAAAAACACATGCTTTGACAAAATTTGATTGGTTTAATGCCAAAAGCCTAAAGTTACTAGTGAGATAGTTGGAGAAGTTCTTTCTTTCATTTAATGTGATTGGATAAAAACACATGCTTTGACAAAATTTGATTGGTTTAATGCCACAATAGTAAAATGACATGACTGAATATTTTCTCCCTAACCCAAACGTCCAAATTAAGACTCTTCAACTTTTCCAAGCACGCCCCATGATTCCTATCTCTCTGACAGACACTTGCCTTATTTTTGAACCCTTGCGCAGTTATGCTTTCTAGGGAGCAAGGATTTGGTAAATATATATATATATATACATATATATATGAAATTGCATTGTTTGTTGTTTGTTGGGAAAAAAAAAAAAAGTAAAGATTTAAAATTTTTCTTTATTCTCTTTTTTCTCACATTTTTTTTCTTCTTTTTCTTACCCTCGATAAATCCGATCCCAAACACAAAAAAACAAAAGCATTGAAAGATCTATTATTTAACACGCTTTTCTTCTCAAATTTTGAACACCATGCATGCTTATTTGATGATTTTGGCCAAATAACTACAGCATCATTTATGAGAATTTGAAGCAACTCTATCTTTTTATTTTTTTAATTTATTGAGTGACGAGTCGCAAATCCATCGTCAACCAATTTTCATGATCTAGCCGGACATGAAAACTGGACGGAAACTATAGAGAAAGACAATCATGTCAAGAGCAGCAAATGGAATGATAAGTGAAAACTATAAATTTTTTTATGCTTTTACAGATCAGAATTCTTTAGGTGATGGAATTATGTTCTTTGTGAGCATTGGATATTTATTTTTATATCGTAGACCTGACCTATATATATGTATATTATTCCGTGAAAATTTTATCATAGAATTAAGTCTCCAATATAGCTCTTTTTTCTTTATTAGTCAAACCAATTATTCAGCGTTTAGAACACAAGAAAAAAACTCAAATTTTAACATAAATACGGTGCAGTCCAACGCAGATATCGCCATATCCATTTTCAGTAAAAAGGAAAAAGAAGAAAAAGGGACATTAACTGTATATCTAAAATACGAGAACTGTAGCTAGCGTAGCTTATAATCAATCTTTTTCAGTCAAAGAAATACCACGTGCCTTACTTTGACTATCGCATTAGTGTTTTCATAAATGATCACATGCCTTACTTTGACCAAATACTATGCAATCACATTTGTCCGGATTTAAAATTAGTGGCTGTTGTAGTCACTATTAGTATGAGTAGCTATTCCAACTTAGCGAAGTTTTAGTTATCCAAAACGTTATCTAAAAGAACCAGGTGGGAAAAATAAAATTTATAAGTGGCTGCAAACAATAAATAAAAAGAAAACTTATGAAGCCATCAAGTATTCCACCAGCATTTTTTTTTAAAATTACGTGTTTTGAAAAAAAAATCATAAGCTAAGAGAATAACGTAAACTTCATACATTTTGTTATAAGATATCCAAACCTTTAATTAATTATTTTTTCGAGCTCATGCAAGATTATTATCTACGTAAACAATATGAACTTCATACCTTATATGTTTGACTTCTGTTTACAAAAGAGCGTGCCATTCTTTCATTGACAGTGCTAGATATGAATTCATGGGGTCAATTGACGATATCAACATTAAAAAAATTGATAAAATTTTAGTATTTGTGCTTGTCAAATATAATTTGATCAGAATTTGCAACTATTATTTAAAACATTGATCTCAACAATTTAAAAAAGAAAAAAGAAAAACTCACCGAGTTAAGAGGCCAATGAAATTTATTCAAAAGTAGATTTACCATGAGGGTATGTGCGGGGCAGTGGGTTCATTCAACTTGTACAAATTAAAATTTTAGTGTTTATTATATTTTTTCATATTTCTTAGCATTCGAAATGCATGATTTTATTGTGTATAAAATATTTTAATTTATTGTATAGAATCAAATAATATTTTATTTTATATGTAAGAGACTAAATTTGTGAAGAGATAAATTGCACATAAAATATGCACCTTTTGATCTTTCAAAGTTTAAATATGAGTTGACATTCTTGAAATATGAATTGAGTGTTACTAAACAATAATAACCTGCACATATATAATAGTGATAATATAAGATGGAGTATACATGTTAAGTGAATTCTTAAAAAAAACCAACATTTATTCATTCTCAGGAAAAATAGTCATTTGCTTGTGGAATTAGTATTAATTTTCACGACTATAACAGTTGAAAGAGTTTTTCGACAATGAAATTCATAAAGAAACAATTGTGTAACCAAATTGGATGGTTAATTCATAAAACTCATCAAGGGGCCATTTGTAAAATTACAAATATTTATATTTTTGTGATAAACATACTATATGTAAAAGTATATATAGTTGTATTGAAATTTCTTTTGTTTAAATATTTGCATGACCCATTACCAAAAATTTCTGCAGCCACCATTGCCTTCTACCGACTATTTTCTTGAGTTTGTACGATGCTACTGCTCACACAAACCTTATAAGATTTATACAATGTATAAATAATAATTGGCCACAAGATGGTATGAGAGAGAATTAAATTTGAGATCTCATATGACACCCTTAGTTTTTAGAACGGTTAATTTAAATGCAGTTGAATACAAGCTTATTGTTAACTGTAGACCAAAATGGCAAAAAAAAAAAAAAAAAACAAAGAAAAGGAAAGAAAAAGGACCATAGATTGTATGCATGAGAGATTTGGGGTTGATTTACTAACAGCTGCCACGTGGCAATCAAATAATAGTCAAGAAATACATTAGATCTAGCATTTTATATGCTTTGTTTTCCTATAAATAACTCCAAGCCCACCCTCCCTCCATCCCTCCAACGTCCACACAGCGGTAGAAAGCATGGCAACTAACACTAACAGGATTGGTGTGTTGTTTTTACTCCTTGTGTGTGGTACGCTATGTGCATCCTCGATCTTCTTCTGTATTTCCAGCTTCTGGTTTCTTCTTCAGACTTCGCAAATCTAAGATAGTATCGTACTCAACTCAATAGAGTCATTTCTTCTCATTCGTTCATTTCTTTACTAACAAAAATGCTTATGGTGTTTTTGGCAACAACAGGCGTGTTTTTGTTGGGGTTGAAGCCAGAGTACGCCGCCAGTGCTAAAATTTGCCCACGTATATATTGTAAAAACCCAGAATACATGACATGCGAGTCATCAGGCAGCGAGAAGCTCGATCCGGTATGCAGCTGTTGCTTAGCTGGGAAGGGCTGCACCATTTACTACCAAGATGGAACCTCAGTGACTTGCTAATGGCAACTGAATGCATGCACCTGCTTATATATATAATATTAATATTGAGATTACAATATCTTTCTAATTAGGAAGTAGTGTCTCTTTATGTTGTTGTTTGTTTTGCCAAGAATCTTGTTTTTATCTCAGACACTGTTTCAAGAATCTGAGTTCAAAACATCATTTGAAAATGGAGGTTTGGGCTACATAAATTGTGTACCAAAACACCAGGTATCCTCATTCTAGATTGCGTCAATCCAATATCTCCAAAAGCTCGTTCAGTCACATAGACTAGTACCACCATTTTAATAACAAAATCTCTACATGGAATTCATTTCGAAAATGACTACTTGTAAAGAACAGAGTTTCTGAATGTCATTTGACATATAGGAAAGGTCTTGTACTCACGAGCCAATCTTTAAGGTACGACTGGCTTGGTAAAATTTTGGAAATGTAGCAAGTCGGGGAGAACTTAATGTTTTTGGAGTTCTGATAATTCATCATCTGAAGGAGAAATCCTTCGGTTAATTATATCGATCTTGGATTTTTTTTTTTTTTTTTTTGGGTAAGCAAGCAATTTTATAAAAGAAAAGGAAAACACATGCTTACAAGGGGCATACTCCAGACATAAAACCATGGCTGAAAACACATAAAGCAGGGAGATAACGAGCCTGCTAGGATAAGAAGTTACAAGGTACACAAACTGATAAAGCCAGCCGTATGTAAGCATACAACTCTGTCCCAAGCATCAAGTCGGCAGCCAGTATAAAAACTGACAACTACTGGAGCAAGCACCCTTCAGCAGCGGTTGAGCAGCAGAAGAGATACCCTGATACAACCGATCAACATACCACTCAAAACATTTGCCATAATTCTACAACAATTCAACTCACCTGAAGAACGTCATCCTGTAGTCTCCATTCTCTCACCAACCATCTATTTCGATCATCGGCCTTCACCTTTTTCCACGACATCAGTCTCGATCTAAAGCTCATTTCGATTTCTGTAATCACCACTGGCCCAGGCCTTTTAATGTTCTGAAAAGTCCTTTTATTCCTTTATTTCCATATATGATACACAATTGCAGCAAGACAAAGTCTAGCCACATAGTTCTGGAAGTTTCCTCCTCTCCATTTGTTCACTGCCCATTCGAAAGTGTTGTTCCAACTAATATTTGGCCACTGACCATAACATTTATCCTGAAAATACCGTCAAATTCTCTCAGTGTAACTACATTTAAAGAATAAGTGGTTATAGTCTTCCTCTTCTAATTCGCACAAAACACATTTGTTCTCTTGCATAGTCCCATAATCTAGCAGTTTGCCTTATGTGCTCAGCCTTTCTTTTGATGCCAACCAGAGAATAAAGCTGAATCTTGGGATAGCTTTCTTGCCCCAGACCACCTCTTTCCAAAGCACTGCCTGCTTCCTACTTCGCACAATTTCCCAAGTTGCTGAAACTTGGAAAGCTCCATTTTGTCCTAGGATCCACAACAGTTTGCCTGGAACTCGGTCATTTGGTTTATACATCTCATCAGCGATTTGCTTCGACTGCAGGTCTAATGTTTGAATAGCAGGCCATTTCTAGTCATTTACAGCAACAATGCTACTTAGAGTAGCATTCCTCCCGATGGTAGCATCATATATTACCCTATCTCCTTTAAACTTCATAATCGGCCACAAGGCAACCAATTCTCAAACCATAGGGTAGTCTTTAAACCATCTCCAATCTGGTGATTGAGAAGGGGCCACACCACATCTGTTGGCCCCAAGATTTTCCTCGATACCCAAGAGCATACCTAGGGGCATTTCACCTCCCAAAAACGTTTCCCCATAAGAAACTGTAACTTTACCCATTTGCCCCATACAGAATTTTCCTTATTGCCAAATAAGAGCCAGATGTGCCTGGTAATAGGGGCTTTTTTCCATTCCTGTAATTTTTTGAGACCCAGGCCTCCCTCATATATCGGCAAACAAACATCATCCCAAGCCACTTTTGCACCTGTGGCCTTCGTATCTGTTCCACTCCACAAGAACTAACTCAATATCTGTTCTATCCTTTGTAACGTGTTGGCTGGAAGGATAACCATAGATGACCAGTATACTTGCATAGAAAACATAATCGACTTTTTCAACTGCACCTTACCTACATATGATAGGACTTTGTTTACCCAAGACTTCACTCTGTCCGTGATTCTTGCTCCCAACGGGAGACGGTCTTCACTTGTCAGCCTGGTCGTAATCCGTGGCACCCCAAGATGCCTCACTGGAAGCTCTCCTTCTTTAAAGTCCAGCTTTCCTATTATTCTTTCATTCACTTGATCCTCAACTCTTGAGAAGTACACATTACTTTTTCTTAAGTTCGGACATATTGGTATTCGGGTCATGGACCCAATCGGGCGTTCATGTTGGGTCGACTCAGTAATCACATGGGTACAGACATGTCTCATTGGATGGTGACCTTTCGTTGGTGCCTCTTGGACGGTGACCCTTCGTTGATGCCTTTTGGGTGTCTACCATGACATTTACATGCACAACTATGTTCAAGCAAACCGGGGAATAAACCTTCACACGATTTTATAACTTAGATTATGGATAACCCGAGCTATAATTTTGTCTATGTTAACACAGTGTTCTGTGGGGTGTCCTAATGAGAACGTGTGTCTAAGAAAACAAAGCTGCCCCCCCCCCCCCCCACATTTCCTAGATTATCCAAAATTTAACAAAGTAGTACACATCAACTCAATAAAGATTAGATTTCATTTTTCTAGCAATCAAGTTACTGAATCAATTAGGTGTTTATAGACAGGCGAATCTGGACTTTAAGCTACTAAAGTTACATCATCACCATGTCCAATACATTTTACTTGTTTACTACATTTGTTCTCACACTCATTTGAACATTATAACATGTGCGCTGATTACTTTAAGTATACTATTCTGATAGTACCACTAGGAACGTAGATAACTGTAAGTATACTCTTCGATGGTACCTTCTTAATTTCGTTATATTTCAAGAAAAACTATGAAATTCAATCAACACATGACAATTAACATAAAAATTACCATCACAAACATAAATATACACAAATATATATATGGTCACTAAAAGTGTTCCAAGGTTAACAACTAAACAAGTTATCATACTAACCAAATTAACTATACCAAAACATAACAAGGAACTAGTAAGGACTAGATGATCCTCTAGACGAGGAACTCTCAATCACTACCAACACAGGATCAAGCGTCCTCTTTCGCACGTGCTCGAGGGTGTTTGGCCGATAAGGAGAGTCCACATCGTAAGAACCCTTGGGTTGTACTAAAAGCCTCAACCTTTGGAAGTAAGCGGGACACAGAACGCTCTTATGAGCGGTGCATCAAGTCTTCCCGTAGTAGTTTGGATAGCGCCTCGATCTTACCTCATTCGGTCTAATCACTTGCCTTAGTAGAATAAGGAGTGTCACTGGCCTAGGAAGAACAACGTCCTCTGGGCCATGAAGATGATACATCGTGTGTAACACAGGAGGATCCGCTGGTTGTACATGATTCTCTGACTCATTCTTACTAAACCAGTTTTGACCCACCTTTTCTCAAATATCCATCATGTGAACTGCAAACACATGGTAATATTCTTATAATTAGAAATCATAGAATAACACAAATTTAATTTTTTACAATAAATTAAAGACTAGCAATTAAATTTGCTAATACATAAAGTATCATATGCCCATATTCTTAAGGTTTGAAACCATAGAATAACACCATTTTAATTTTTCAAATGAAATTAAAAACTCTAGCAATAAAAATTGCTCAACCATAAAGTCATACTTTCACCAAAAACACATAAGCATGGCAAGACAAACAATATGAAGCATTTAAAATACATAAAGATATACTGATACAACTTATCATGCTAAACATGCAATAGAAATAAAACTTTAACAAATGAACAACCAATATGCAAGTTAAGTTCATCACAACATTAGGATTCATGTCAATTGCTATGTAATACGAAACTCAAGTTTCTAGATTTGCAACAGGTTTATTTCAGAGATGAACAATCACTTTCTAAGTGGCAAATAAAATAAATTTAGTGCCTTAGAAACATGAAAACTTTATGTTACCGTAAAATCTAAATTCACACATGAGTATGAACATCCTATACTTAACAACACACAATCACATGCAACTTCACCATATTACTACATATGAAAAACACATACAAGGAGAAACACAATCTGTCTTAATATTGTTGAAAAAATATTGTATAATATTTCCTATATAAACTGTAGCCATAATAAAGTAAAATTAAAAGTAACGACTAATGTGTATGTAATAATGTGATATGGCATACTAAATAATTCATAGGCAAAAATGCAATAACATATGCAATGAAAGGTAGATCAAGTCGAGTGTTGCACACTATCTCATAAAGACAGATTTGCCCCCTACACAGGTGCCTATGGGATTAACGGATGTCTATCTCTAAGATAAAATGATCACGACACTAAATAAGTAGCACTCCAATATTCAGGTCCAGCGAATGCAAATGTTAGATTCCACTCTCTCTATGTACAGTATGAATGAAATATATATGAGGGAAAAGAGTAAGAAATTTCTGTCTAATTCACCACAGAATTATGACAGTAAATTTCATACAAAAACCTACACCGTTTCTGACAAAATCAATATGGTATGATAATTAAAAAATAGTATTTTGATCCTACGTTGGAAAACGACTACTATTTTGTAGAATTTCAACGCTAAAATTCAATACAGAAACACAATACAAAGTGATTGAATTTTCACAAAAATTCATCATACTACTAATAAAGATAATCATCTGAATATAGGATCGGTAAAATAAAGAATTAACCGGATAGAAAACCTGGACAGAAATTCGTACAAAATTTCTAAGTCAGAAAGTGATGAAATTCAGAAGTCTCAGGAATAGTTGCCAGAATCTAGACAACACTAAGCCGGAGATGTGAATGGACGTTGCCAGAGAGAAAGAGAGAGAGATGTAAGCACCCCATTTTTGCCCATTCGACAATCTTCGGTCCATCCGAACTCATATTCAAATTAACACAGACATATTCAAGTTTAAATCAACTTTTCAAACTCAATCTAATCAAAATGCCCTTGTGGCATTGCTCAGTTCAATTCTCATTGGCACGTGTTCTTAGAGACAATAAGTCCCCGTTTCAATTTTAAACTCAACTTCAAGTCCAATTCCCATTCAAATCAAATCTAGCACGTCTTTCGAGAAAGTTAATCCCTCGGGCGGTAAGACCATCTAATTCAATATGTTTTTTTGAGAAAACTCTTCGGAACGGTAAGTCCCTTCAAACACCTCGACTGGGACGGAATCCAAGTCCCCGAGATAGTAAAACGGTCCACCTTTGGCGCTTGCTAGCCCGCCAATGAAGAATGTCCGTTATTCGGCACGTCTTTCGAGAAAGTTGATTCCTTAGATGATAAGTCCACCTAGTAGGTTCCCGAGACCAGGCAGTCTTTGGAATGAACGTGAACCATTAGAGTGGCAGAAACACTCGTAAACAGGTCGACATTGAGAATTGCCAACAAACCTCCTATGTCACGAGACCGAACTCGCCTCTTGATTGTGACACGTTTACCAAAGGATGAGATACCTTTAGAAACCTACTCATCACAGACCATCAAAGTAACGGAAACACTCAAAACTCAGGTTAACACCAGTGTCTGCTAGCCAACTCTAGTGAAAAATGACCAAACTGCCCCTTGGGCCATTTTTGGCACGCTTCTCAAGAAAGTACCTAAGTCCTCAGAGCGGTAAGTCCAACCTTTCAATATCGTTCCAAAGATGATCCGGCATGTTAAAATGCCTTCTAGTTGGTTCCATACTGATTTCAGAACCATTCAATCAAAATGACCATTTTGCCCCTAAGCATATAGGGACCTACGGGAACCACACCGGCTTTTGGTATCAAACCAGTAACCTCTTGAGAATGTTTCTAATAGTATTCTCGATGTTCTAATACCTTTTCAGATCATTCCGAGTCAATTCTGACAAAACTTATGTAAAATAGCCATTTTGCCCTTGGTGGGCCGGTCGCCTTTTTCAGCCACACCGGCTCTGGGTATCAAATCGGCACTCCCGTGGAACACTTTGGATAGTGTTTCCAACCTTCAAGTTCTCTTAGGAGCCATTCCGAGTCCATTCCGGTGATTTTTCGGTTAAACTGACTATTTTGCCCTAATAGCTCGATCGACAATTCTGACCATGTTTTTCAAGTCCCTGGGACACTATTTCAGGGGTTTCTACCCATTTTTGGCCTTACGAACCATTCCCGACCTTCCAGAGCATTCCCGAACTTTCCAGAGTCACTCCTAGTGGAGTCAAGCCAAAAAATGCATAGTAGTCACTAGGACAGGCACCCAAATCTTTTACCTTGCGTATCAAGGGTCGAAAGATACATTTCTTGCCACCCCAAAAAATTTCGTAAATGGCTAGCGCCACTCCTAGTGCCGCCAATGTAAAGTTTTCCCTGGTGCCACCGTAACATGTGCCAGGTTATTCCAGTGTCTATAAATACAGAGTCTCCCCTATGTGAAAAAGGTCGGCAATCTAACTCTAGAAACTCTATCTCTTAATATGCAGACTTCGAACTCTCTTCAAACCCTAGCTAGCTTAGGCTCCTTCAAACCCTAGCTCCCATACACTTTAACCCTAGCATACATACACTCAATACACTCTTATACGAGCCTCCAAGCCGACCATTGAAGACTCAAGGTACTGCAATCTTAGAGCTCTCAAAGATCAAAGCGAAGTAAAGTAGATAAAACAAGCAAATCAAAGAATACACAAGGTTAGTTTTCTATTTATGTTTATGCAATTCTCCCCCTTCTTTGTTCTCCCTCCTAGCCCACTTGAATTTTTTTCTATTTTAATCTCCTATCTTCTTCCCCCTTTCTTGCATGCTTGGAACAAGGGAATCCCCGATTCATGTGTAGGAAGAATAGTTGAAAGTCACCGTGTTGGGGGCTTTCTTCTAACTTAACCTTAGACCATGTGGATTCGGCCCCCTTGATTATGTGGTGAAGTCTAAACCTTGTATGTTCACAACCCTATTGCATTATGCATATCATATTCATGCATCTCTTCAAAATTGTTATCAAAATTTGTTTCAAAACTTGTATCAAAATCTCTTTCAAAACTTGCATTAAAATATTCTTTCTTCCAAACTTGTTTTCAAAAATCACAATCTTAAGATGATTCTAGCCACTCCATGATTAGGATTGTTTTAGGAAAGTGTTACATAAGTTTTTGGTGTAAACCCTAAAATTGGCTTTGTCAAAATCACGATCCTAAGGTGATTCTAGCGATTCCATAGCTAGGGTCGCTTTAGGAAAGTGTTATATTTAAAGTGACTATCTTGTTCCATATTTTCAAATCCTTGTTGTTTTCAACGTCACAATTCTAGAATTGTTCTAATCTTCTTATGGTTAGAATCATTTTAGGAAAGTGAGATATTTTTAGAGACTTTCAAAAGTTCATATTCCAATCTCTTTCCAAATCACTTTTCAAATCTACTTTTTAAAATCTCTTTTTCCAATTTACTTTCCAAAAAAAATTTTCAAAAATCTCTTTTCTAAAAAGTCCTCTGTTCAAAAGCTCTCTTTTCAAAAACTTTTTTTTTCAGAAGTTCTACTTTCCAAAATCTCTTTTTCTTGAAGTCCAAGTAAAACCCTAGAACTTATAGTTAGGAAACCTTAGTGGTTAATTTCCTTTTCATGTCAAAATTCTAAATTTCCAAAATTCGATTTTCTTCATAAAAAATCATAGGTTTCCAAAACCCTTTTTTCATATTAAATCATATTTTATAAATCAAGTTTTCCAAATCTCATCTTTTCCAATTCCATGTCAAATCTAATCTCCAACTTAGGAAACCAAATTCAATCCTCCGTTTTTGGAAATGCAATCAAATCATCTCTTTTGGGAACAAAATTCAACCTTTTATTTTAGGAAATAGAAATCAAACATTTCCTAATTTCCAATCTTTCCTAATCTAAATCTTTCTTAATTTTCATCATTTCTAAAACTCAAACTTTCAAATTTTTCCTAATTTTAAACTTTCAAATCTTTCCTATTTTCAAACTTTTCAATCTTTCTAAATTTAAACATTTCCTAATTTCTAAACTTTCCAATTCCAAATCTTTTCAAAATTCTAAGACTTTCTAAATTTCAAATCTTTCTTAAATTTAACCTTCCAAATTTGAAGTTTTCCAAAATCAACTTTCCTAATTTGAAACTTTCCTAAAAGGAAATTTTCCTAAGTCAAAACTTTCCTAATTTGAAAACCTTCCTAATTTGAAACTTTTCTAAAGTTGAACCTTCCTATTTGGAAACATTCAAAGCTTTTCAAAGTCCAATCTTTTCTGAACCCTAACTTTCCAAATCATTCCAAGTCAAGTTTTTTCAAATCATATCAAATCTCTTTTCAAATCTTTCTAAAATCCAACTTTCCTAATTTCAACATTTCCTAATTCAAACATTTCCTAACTCCAACTTTCTAAAATCGAACTTTTCAAATCTAAATCAAATTCTTTCCAATTCAATTACATGTTCCAGTTTTCGGTTACCTAAACGTTAGGATACCTAAACCCTAGTTCAAACCTAACCCTAAAGTTAGGAAATTTCAACTCTTTTCTAAAACTTCTTTTCTAAACCAAGATGTTTTTTCCAATTTCAAACTTCAAAATGTTTTCGAAACTCAACTATATCTTTTCAAATCTGGTCCAAGTTTTCTTTCAAAGATCAAAGCCCCTTTTTCGAGTCTAATCCTAAGTCTAGGTTCAATTTTAATTCAAAATTCAATTTCAAATCTTCTATTCCAAGTTCAAATCAAATCTCTTTTTTCAAATCAAACTTCTTTTTCAAATCAAACTCTTTTCGAACGAAATCTTTTCAAATTAAACTTTTCAAAATCTCAAAATGTCTATTTTCAATCGGACTCTTGTCTGAACTACGATTGACTTGATTCCCAAAAAAGGATATGTAGCAACCCTCATGGGTGCGGTCATAATCTTTTTCAAGTTTCTAATTCCATAATCTTTTTCAAATTTTCAATTCTATAATTTATTTCAAGTTTCTAATTCTAAAATCTATTTTCAAATCTTCAATTTCAATTTTTAAAACTTTATTTCTAATTTCAAATCAAGTCTTTCTTTCAAATCTATTTCCAAAGTCAAATCAAGTTCTTTTTAAATCTACTTTCAAAATCAAATCAAATTGTTGCACTTGCATGTCATGCATCATATCAATTTTCTTTTTAAAAGTTCTTTTCTAAAGTGGTTATAATTGTATTTTTATTAGTCAAACATTCCAAATGAGTGAATCTATGGTGAATAGACATGTAGGTACCATAACGGCGGAGTAGGGTGATGGTTTAGTGCGTTTTCTCTATACGTAACCAATCTCTGAACCTAGATAACTGTTTTCAAAGACCAAAATAGAGTTATTTTCAAAAAATGGCTTAAATATTTCCAAAGGTTGCCAAACAACCTATTTTTCTAAAAACCCTCTCTTGAGGAATTTTTCAAAACCTTTTTCAAAAATCTTAAGTGTAATCTTTAGATTGTGCTTAGTTTTAGGTGACCTAACTCACCTTAATCAAGTTAAATGGCGACTCCAAATTTTTTGCAAAAGGCCTTAATCAAATCAACTTCTAATTCAAACCTAGTCGCACTCGTCCTTCTAGAAGGATGAGTTTTAACGAGAGAGCACTGTATTTTTTTCATTTGTGCGTGTTTTCCTCGGGTGTAAAAAATCAGGCAGTGACAGCTGGCGACTCCACTGGGGAACGCTGAGAGGGTTAGGCCATTGTCATGTTTTTTCACCCTCACCCATTTGGAGTCTTTGATTAATTTGTCCAATTCTATCCACTTCAAAAATTTTCAAAATCAAGTTTTTCAAGTTGCTTTCCAAAAACATGTCATTACTTGCATTCAATGACATTAAATTATTTAATTTTGCATTAAGTTTGTCATTCAAGTACTAACTTTTGCATATTTATTTTTATAGGTGGACCTATGTTCACATTTTGTTTCATGTTATATTAACTGTTATGTATGTCATGAATGTATGAAATGGACAGGATGGATGGGAGTTGTTGGGCCCTTTCCTCCGCTTTTCAAAATTTCACACATACACTGCACGTGCACAAGCATTTGCTTACTTGCATTCTTTACCCTAATAATACATCCCTTCTAGTTAGAAGAGGTAACGGTATATTGGTTGTGGGCAAGATGCTGTGTTAGTTTCTTCGCCTACGGTTTCTTAATGGTTCCCCTGCTTGGATCACCAACCGATCATGGTGCCACCTCGAGACGCGGGCCTAGGTTTGAAAATCTGGGAACTGAGCCTTCTTAGGATGCATTAATAAATCCTCAATCTCATGCTCATATAGATACCATGTATAGCCGAACTCCTGCCGGATTTAAGACACGCACATTGTTTTCAAAACCATGGAGAAAAGGGCAATTGTTTTACTTTCCTTTTAACTTGTCTATTCTTGTTGTTATAATGCTTGTATTCCTGCTATTATTATGCCTATCTAAATGCTCATCCATTCATGTTTACTTTACAAATGCATTCTTTTTCTCTTTACTCTATGCATTCATGTTCATGCATTCGATATTCCATGTCAAGACAAGAGTTTCAAAGTAACCCAAGTTACTGCATCTTCATGTATATGATCAACCCAAAGAGAGTGACACCAAGTTCACTCTTCCTTGCATTAAACCTACCAAAATCCTTAGGGTTCTTATGCAACCCTAAGGATTCATAGTATACATACTCATTCCATAAAGAGGGGCCCCAATCCCTCTATACTCACAGCGATAGGATCGCCAAAAAGGCAAGGGGCAATCAACCAACAAGGTCTCTCAACGACCTCCTCAACATCAAGCTCGAAGAAGACGAATTCGAAGACTCAAGAGTAGTTTAGGATTTCAATTGTAAAAATAGGTAGGTGAAAGTCCAAAGGAAAATGTTCTCCCTCCCCCCCCCCCCCAAAAAAAAAAAAAAATTAAAGTGTACTTTGATTCTCTTGTATTTTAAATCCAAAAGTTTAATGTACCTTTTTACTTTTTTGTTTTCCATAAATGAATGCACGTATGAATGAATGTAGGTTCCTGATCAATGATAAGGTACTTGCATACAGGGGCAAACCCCCTATCTCCAAAAGTAAGCCAATACATCATGCTTAGTCTCCCTCTCAAGCAAAGGCACCCCTAAAACATGCATTACATAAAAAGTTTTTTAAATCAAGGCACTAACTTCTCTTTTGGTTTTTGTTTTCTATCATCCCCCTCCTTATCTCCAAGTACCAAGAGAACCAAAGATAGAAGCAAGACAAGAAGGGGGTTTTTCTAAACCATTCATTTATTGTCATTATACTGCTCACACGTTCACTTCTATTGTGCTCATGCACCCATACCCATTCTAAGATAAGAGTTCCAAGAAACTCAAGTCATTTCATTCTCATGCATCTAATCAACTGTAGAGAGAAAAGAGTAATCCGATCTCATGTTAATCAAACTGAACCTATCAAAACTCCTAAAGGTTCCTCAACCCTAAGGGTTCATGGCATGCATAGAACCATATCTCAAGAGAGGCCCCAAATCTCTCTCCGTCCATAGAGGTGGGATTGCCCGAATAAAGAAATATCAACCGGCCCATACCGAAGAGGAATTGTATTGCATAAGGGCCAAAACCCCCCTCCAAAGCTGGCTCAACATCATGCCTAGATTCCCTCAAAAAAAAAAAAAAAAAAAAAAAGAAGAACTTCCATAGGATATGCATCGTATAAAATCTCCAACTCCATATGCTAACTATACTATATTTTTCTCTCCTTCTTTTTTCAGGCTGAAAAGCATAACTGAACTCATGGAATCCCTCTTGCATCCCATCCCATTCACAATTCATATGAGGATGGAACCAATTGTTGGAAGAGGCATGATCCACAAGATGCTCTCTCTCTTGGCCATCACCTTGGCACCTTCTTGCCACTGCATCTAATCCTCGAGCCTAGTCACCCCTACATAATCAGATGAAATATACCGCAATTGGAGCATGGAGGATGCCGTCATGAGCCCAAAACCCTATTAAAAGTCATGACCAAAAGACTCACAAGAAAAGGGAGGTTTTCACAAAATTTGTTTATTTTCTTTCCATTTTTCTTTTCTTGCATATCTTCTTTAAACAAATATCGCATGCCATGCATTCATGATTTGAAATGAAAAAGAGATAGGTCTCAGTTTATTCCTTTTGTCTCATACTCTTGTGGATGGTTATTACTTTTAAAAATTCTTTTCCATTTTGTAATGACTTGACTTAAAGGATGGGATAGCATGGGCAACTCACTCAAAGGGGGTCAAAACCTTCAAGAGAGAGTAAGAGATAAGAGGAAGGCAGTCTCAACAAAGAGGTGCGGATTTTATTGAAGAGGCAACACTTGAGTGATATCCTGGCTAAGCGATGGGCAGCTGAGTCCAGAAAATGATGAGAAGCCATTATTCTATTTATCCAATAAGAAATAAGCACTACCACTTGCTTAGCCTACTAGAGCTGTAAGTGATTTCTATTCAGATATCCCTAAACCAAGAACCATCCCCCATACTGGGATAAGCACAGAGTAGTTAACTCAATAGAATATAGGGGTTACTGGTATAAATACACCATTTTTTTAGGCATTGTTTGAATTTTGTATAAAGGCTTTATGGACTAAGCAATTTAATTTGAAATGATGAGAGGCCCTCAATTCTGCTACCATATACCAAAAATTCTTTTGCAAAGCCTACTTAAGCTGGTTACAATTTCTCAAAAAACCCAGCAGATGGTCACCGCCCACACTGGGTTAAAGCAAAAGTCATAAGTAGGAACTAATGAGCAATGATGAAAAGGGTGATTTCCAATAAGATATGATGAGTAACGATGAAAATGTCGATTTTCAAGAAGTTATGGCATCAAAGGCGTCTCTGGTAAAGAAGATATTGTGTTCGTGGTGATCTTCAAAAGAAAATACTGTCATCCCAAAATATAAATAAAAAAGTTGGCATATCCAAAAGTCGATTTAACAAGAAATTTCTTAATGAAAAAAAAAATCTTAAGTTAGAGGGCAGAAAACGATCTAAAAGAACAACAAGAGTATGAAGGAAAGAAGAAAGCAGTGAATGGAAGTTAAATTGCTAAAGGTGATCATTGGTCTTTTGAAACCCCACAAGTAATACTTTTGAGCCTTTATACCCTTTCATTCATAAACCCCTTAACCTAGCCTACGTTACTGTAATACCCTAAATTTTTTTGACTGCATTACATCCCTATTAAAAAGGTTAGAATTGTTGCGTTTTGTTTTTATGTCTAATTAAAACACGATGGATGAGTATCACTATTAAACTATCTGTAGTTAGTTGCCTGGTTCTTCCTTGGACCAAAGAATCGAGTGTCAGCCTAGTAGTCACACTGGTCTAAACCTTTCCCTATGAACCAACCTAAACTTACTAAATCGGCCTACTATAGGCAAGCACCGATTCAACCAATCATACACACGAACACAACCGGTTCACTCGCTTATTGAACATATCTCACTATAATAATTAAAACCCTACGTGAACCATCCCAAACTTTAAACCGGCCCAAGTCTTATAACCATGCATTAGCAAATAGAAGCAAGTCGGTTCAAGGTTCCACCGGTTTAATTACGAACCAAGATTCTACTAACTTATGACATGACCAAAAATATGTAAAGAGGTAGGCACCACTTATATGCCAACTCACATATCAATCTAATTAACACTGTAACAATCCGAAGCAAACTACAAGCAATTCGAACCTTCAATTGACCAAAACTGACTTACAAATTCTATCGCATCGGAATCATACCATACCGAGACACCTTGCAAATTCATGCATTGTCGTGGCATGACAGCTGGCTTCATGAATGTTTGCAACATACTAGAATATATCTATGTCTGTAGACAATTCGAATGTCTAGAGTGTTCATCGGAAAATCGATAAAAATCAACACAAAACCGAGAGTAAGGGAGAAGGAGAGAGAACTAAAGACCAGGCTTCTCATCAACACTTTCAGGTGAGAAACTCTTTCCCTCCACCTCCCTCATTACAAACCCAGAGGAAAAGGAGGGAAACCATGGCCGAAAACTAGGGAAAAACTGAAGAGAGAGAGAGAGTAAGAAACCAAGGGGAAAAAGAGAGAGAAAAAGAAAGAAGTAGCGGGTTGGACGTCTGGCCATTTGAAGTGAGGTAAGACGAAGTCCTTCCCCATCCCATGAACTCCCTAAACCTAGCAAAACCACCCACTTTGATCCACCATCACAGCCGTGAGCGAAGAGAGAGAGAAATTGAAAAAAAATGCACCACCTAACCCACAGCAGCAACACCAGGGATTGAGGGTTGCCACAGGAGTTCTGGGCTTCTCAGGAACCCCTCTGGGTGTCCTAAGGATGCCTAAGGCCTCTGTTCATGCACCGGAAACTCCCTGGGAGGCCGATCTCATCGAAAAAACTTCGGCAGACCCTAACTCCGACCACCAGCCACCAAATCCGACAAGACCAGTTGGGTCCTCTCTGGCTTGACGATCTGAACAACTTTCGTGAGGGACACCTTTCCAGAAAATGACAGGAAGGGCCTGAAAAATTTAGTTACATGTTCGAAACCTAGGGTTCCATCGTGCAATCGGACTTTTTAGTCAAAAACCGGCCACCTCCGACCACCACCGGCCGAACTCTAGCCATGAGTGTGAAGCCCAGGTCCTTATTTATCTTTGGGTTACACATGCATGGCCAGGAAGTGCGGTGGATAGCCAAAAATGGACCTGGAAGCACCACCAGTCGGGATGGAGGAAGGAGAAGGCTACGCCTTCCTACCCCACATACAGCTGGTGGCGCGTGAGAGCGCGTGCCTACTCCGATGACAACCAATTTTTGGTGGAATGGTCCAAGAGACCATGTAAGCCTTCCCTAAAGTTTTTGGAATTTTTTGATAATTCTCTGATTTTCTGTGAATTAATAACTCTGTCTAGACACAGAAAATCGTAGAAAATAAACTGTAAATAGGAAAATTTTAAAAATTTACCAGTGGACCTATAAAAGCATGAGGAACCCAAATGTGGGAGAGTGCAAGGTCACTGGGCCCCCTGGTAAATTTTGAGATTTCACCATTGGTTCCCGTACTAGGCAATTTTTTTCTTGACGAGAGACGAGGAGGATGCTAAAGGATCCATCCTACCGAACCACCCTCCCCTGTTAACAACTTTAACCTTGCTGACTCTCTAATTATTTGACACTTTCACTTATTTGCAAGAATCTTGAATAATTATGACATACAAGCTTGTATTTCCTTCCTTCACAGACAATACGTGAAAAGAGTATCTGTTTGCACCAGGACTATTATCAGGGTAGGAATTTATACATTCTTTAAAATACATGCTTATTTTCTTCTTAACTTGTAAATTACTGTATTGATTTTACGTCTTTCTGTTAATTATGTTGTTGATTATATTGCTTTCTACAACTATACATTTACTATATGCATGCATCAATGAGGAGGAATAAAGGTGGAACAACTAGAAAAAAGACCCCAAGTTAATATCATAGACGAACCTGACCGGGCTTGATCTGGGGCAATCATGGGTCAGTTTCACTGGGTTTGATATGGGCTAGATAATCATGGGTGGGCCCCCACTATCTTAAAGAGGGGAAGGGTCAAGGGTGGGTCCACTGGGCTTGATGATGCCCCAGGTAGGACATACCTGCAAGGATCCTGGTATTGATGAAAAAGAAAAGAATTACAAGGGGCATATGTGTGCCATGCTATCTTTTTAATACATTGCATTTAAACATGTCCTTTATAGAATTTATGAGATTCTTACTGGGCTTCGCAGCTCACTCTTATCTTGTACGACAAATTTCAAGAAATGAGACTTCAGCTGGAATCTAAGGAAACGATTATGAGAAATGAACCACACAATTCAGTTGGAATTTTCTTAGTATTTAGTTTGGATTGTACATAAAACGAAGTTATGGATCTCAACTATAAACATAATGTTCTCTGGATGTAATAATCATTTTGAAAGTATGTGAATGATGTCTCTTTACCTTATAAACCCCTTGTCCCTATCTAGAAGATAAAATGGGTCGTGACAATTACGGTCCAAATTAAAGTGCTTTCCAATTGAAGAAAACTGCTTAATCCAAATAAGCTTGAACAATACCAAGACAAGTAGGAGGAGAAAGAAGAACTGAAAAGGAATGCAAGGGCAATCTCATGCTCCAAGGTGTGCTCAGATGGTTTGGTTTAAACAACCCACTAAAAGAAGATCTTTAAGCTTAAATATCCCTTCATTTCTTACAACCCCTAAACCCAGCCTACATTATGGTCCTAAAAGAAGTCTTCTCGGATTGAGGGCCTAGCTGTTTGGACTTCCCTATAGAAGTAGCGTTTCGCCAGACGGAGTGTCGGTTCAAAAAGTATCAAACATCAACCTCAAACATCCCTAGAGGAGTAGCATTTTCCCAGACAGAGTGCCGGTTCAAGAAGCATCAGAAATCAAGCTTGGACTTCCCTAAAAGAGTAGCGTTTCGCCAGACAGAGTGTCGGTTCAAAAAGTATCAAACATCAACCTTGGACTTCCTTAGAGGAGCAGCGTTTCACCAGACAGAGTGCCGGTTCAAGAATTATCAAACATTAATCATCGATTTCCCTAGAGGAGTATCATCCCACCAGACAAAATATCGGTTTAAGATAGAAAAGGAGGGGCAGCTGTAAGCTACCCATTATTGCCCGCTCAGCGATCTCCCAAGTCCGGTGCTGCATCCACGACGTCCATCTCTTCCTCAAAAGCTGGCTCGACAGGAGGGAAGGGGTCGACTGGAGGCCTACTCCCCCTTCTACTCTGACTGGAGGATGCCCTGCTAGCTGATTTGTGATTACCCCTGAAACGACTAGAGTTGCCAATGAAATTTGGATGGGCCCTCTTCCCAGACTGGCGGCTCCTCTCAAAACCGTCATCACTCACGCCAGCCATCCTAAAAGGTAAACCAAGGAAAGAATATCAAAATATGGTATACACAATCAAAAGGACAATGGGTAAAATAATAATAAAAATAAATAAGCTTTTAAAAAGTTTCTTAACTTTTGTCCTCCAAAAATTATTTTCCAAAATTAGTTCCTAAAAGGTTTTCTAACTCTCTCTTCCAAAACTTCAACTTCAAAATCATTTTCAAATCCTAAGGTTGCTAAGCATTTGCTCCCAAAATCTATTCCAAAAATCAAGGCTTAAAGTCCTTTTCAAAATCGAATCTTAAATGTTGTTCCTCAAAATCCATTTTTAAAACTTTTCTAACTCTCTTCTTTAAAGGATTTTTCTTCCAATCAAGTCTCAAGATTTTCTAACACTTTTTCAAAATCAATCCTCATAGATTCTTGAAATTTCAATCAAAACTCTTTCCTTCAAAAATTTCTCTCAAATTCTAAAGTTTTTTTAACTCCTCAGTCCAAAATTCTTATCAAAGTCAAAGTTAAAGTTTTCTAAATCCAAAGTTCGTTTTTAAAGGATTTCCCAAAAGTCTTTTCTCCAAAGTCTCATCTAAAATTCTATTTTCAAAAAATTATCCTAAGTTCTTCTTTCAAAAAGTTTTTAAAAGACCTTCTGGGTTTCTTGGGGCCTTCTCTGCCAAAAAGGCCCAGCCCTCAACGGTTTTATATCTTTTTCCTTCAAAAATATTTTTTTCAAAAATTTCCAACTCCCTTATGAATTTTAAAAGATTTCAGCAGAGTTTTGCTTAAAAATGGTCCCTACAATGCCCATGGCACTAGAACCAAACACAAATCAAGCACTTCACAGCATCACAATCACATAGCACCAACACCTGTGCACATTTTTCGGATTTTTAAATTTTCAAAAGACATATTTTATTTTTCAAAAAACCAATGGGTTCCAAAGTTGCCACAAAATTTCTCAAAATCATTTCAAATATTTTCTAAAATATTCTCATATTTTTCTAAATATTAAACTCAAATAATTCCATTAATTTCTTAAATTATCTTGATTTTCTCTATTTTCAAGTATTTTTTTATTTTTCAAAAAATTAAAAATTCATCGAGTTTTCAAAAACTCATGAAACTTCACACAACTGTTAAATACATTTTTCTAAGGCACATGAGATAAAAATCTAGTTAGAAAACTCAGAATGCAAAGCAGTAGGGACAAACCCCCAATTCCTACAAAAATCCTAATTCACATAATCATGCAAAATTGCTCTAACTAAATCAAATAAGCATCAAAACATCAAAATAACATCACCAAAGCATTTAAAACACGTCAAAGCATCAATTTCGACTGTTTACATGACTTAAACGGAGTTCTATACGTCGAAATCAATATAAAACCAAAAACTCACCTCTTGAAATCCTCCGGCAAAATCCCTTTCTCCAGTGACTTTTCCGACAATGGTAGTTGCTTCCGGCAACCTTCCTAAGTCCTCATGTCTACTCCTTTGAAGTTCTAAGTTTCTTCCTTGCGAGACCTCAGCAAAGAACTCTCAAATTCTCGAAAAATCTTTCAAATTTCGCAAAACGTCGAACTAACAGTTTGCTAGTTTTAATCCCAGGCCTAGCGCCACTTGCCAAAGTATATTTACCAAAGGTGCCACTACTAGTGGTGCTAGGTTCCAAATCCAGGTAGTTTGCTTTTCTCCCACCAAAACTTGATTTCGAACACCCCCGGGCCAAATATCTGTATTCAAACTTTGATTTTCAAAAAATTTTCAAAGTTCATCTCTTCGATTGCCTCGCGGTCAACGTGGGACTCTTACTTTATCATTTTCTATCTTCGACAAGCAAAGACAGAAAAGAGGGGCAGTTGTATGCACCCCATTTTTGTCTGCTCGACAATCTCTGGTCCGTCTAAACTTGTATTCAAATCAACACAGACGTATTCAAGTTCAAATCAATTTTTCAAACTCAATCCAATCAATCAATCGCTTTGCAGTCTCACAAGGCCTAATAGAGGCAAAATGACCAAAATGCCCTTGTGGCATTGCACAGTTTAATTCCCATTGGCACGTCTTCTTGGAGATGGTAAGTCCTTATTTCAATTTTAAACTCAACTTCAAGTCCAATTTCAATTCAAATAAAATCTGGCACGCCTTTTGAGAAAGTTGATCCCTCATGTGGTAAGACCATCCAATCCGACACGTTTTCTAAGAAAACTTTTCAAAATGGTAAATCCCTTCAAACCTGTCAACTTGGATGGAACCCAAGTCGTCGAAATGGTAGAATGGTCTATCTTTGGCGCCTGCTAGCCCGCCAATGAAGAATGTTTGTTATTCGGCATGACTTTTGAGAAAATTGATTCCTTAAATGATAAGTCCACCTAGCAACTTCCCGAGGTCAGGCAGTCTTCAAAATGAACGTGAACCATCAGAGTGGCGGAAACAATTGTAAACATCACAACCGTCAGAGTGACAGAAACACTCGTAAATATGTTAACATTGGGAATTGCCAACAAACCCCTATGTCACGGGGCCGAACTCGCCTTTTGGCCGTGACATGTTTACCGAAGGATGAGATACCTTTGGAAACCAACTTGTCACAAACTGTCAGAGTGACAAAAACACTCAAAACCCAGGTCAACATTAGTGCCTGCTAGCCCACTCTGGTGAAAAAAGACCAAACTGCCCCTTGGGCCATTCCGACATGCTTCTTAAGAAAGTACCTAAGTCCTCAGAGCAGTAAGTCCACCCTTCCAAGATCATTCCAAAGACGATCCGGCATGTTCAAATGCCTTCTAGTCGGTTTCGGATTGATTCTGGGACCATTCGGTCAAAATAATCATTTGCCCTTTAGGCATTCGGGTATTTTCGGGAACCACACCGGCTCTGGTTATCAAACTAGTAACCTCTCAAGAATAATTCTAATAGTATCCTGACCTTCTAATACCTTTTCGGATCATTCCAAGTCAATTCTAGTAAAACTGGTGCAAAATGACCGTTTTACCCCTAGTGGGCTAGTCGCCTTTTCCAACCACACCGATTTTGGGTATCAAACCGGCACTCCCTTGGAACACTCTGGATAGTGTTTCCAACCTTCAAGTTCTCTTAGCAGCCATTATGAGTCCATTCCGGTGGTTTTCTAGTCTAATTGACCGTTTTGCCTCTAATAGCTCGATCGATAATTCTTACCTTTTTTTTCAAGTCCGTTACTCCTAGGACACTATTTCTGAGGTTTCTACCCATTTTTGGCCTTTCGAACCATTTCTGGCCTTCTAGAACATTCTCGGATCTTCCGGAGTCACTCCTAGTGGATCTAAGCCAAAAAATACATGGTAATCATTAGGACAAGTGCCCAAATCTTTTGCCTTATGTATTAAGGGTTGAAAGATACATTTCTTGCTGCCTTAAAACATTTCCTAAGTGGCTAGCGCCACTGCAAGCCAATTGCTAGTGGTGCCAAGCCAAAAATTGGCGTGGCGCTACCAGTGTAAAGTTTACCCTGACCCCATTACAACAAGCGCTAGGTTATTCCAGTGTTTATAAATACAGAGCCTCCCCATGTATGAAAAAGCTCAGCAATCTAACTCTAGAAACTTTGTGTCTCGATATACAGACTTTGAACTCTCTCCAAATCCTAGCTCTCTTAGGCTCCTTCAAACCCTAAACCCCGTACACTTTAACCCTAGCATACATACACTCAATACACTCCTATACGAGCCTCCAAGCCGACCATTGAAGACTCAAGGTGCTACAATCTTAGAGCTCTCGAAGATCAAAGCGAAGTAAAGCAAATAAAATAAGCAAATCAAAGAAGACACAAGGTGAGTTTTCTATTTACGTTTATACAATTCCCCCTTTCTCTCTTCTCCCTCCTAGCCCACTTGGGTTTTCTTCTATTTTAATCCTCTATCTTCTTCCCCCCCTTTCTTGCATGCTTGAAACAAGGAAATCCCCGATTCATGTGTAGGAAGAATGGTTGAAAGTCACCGTGTCGGGGCTTTCTTCTAATTCAACCTTAGATCATGTGGATTCGCCCCCCTTGATTATGTGGTGAAGCCTAAACCTTGTATATTCACGACCCTATTGCATTATGCATATCATTGTTGTGCCCTGATTTTTTGCAATCGAAAAAAGACAAGTGAGAAAAACACTGCGCTCTCTCGTTAGAACTCATCCTCTTAAAAGAATAAGTGCGACTAGGTTTGAATTGAAAATTTGATTTGATTAAGGGCTTTGGGAAAAAGATTTTGGAATTGCCACCTAACTTGATTAAGGTGAGTTATGTCACCTAAAACTAAGCACAATTCGAAGATTACACTTAGGGTTTGTGAAAGGACTTTGAAAACTTCCTCAAGAGAGGGTTTTTAAGAAAATAGGTTGTTTGGCAATCTTTGAAAATATTAAAGCCCTTTTTTAAAAATAACTCCATTTTGATATTTGAAAACAGTGATCTAGGTTCGGAGGTTGGTTACGTATAGGAAAAACGCACTAAGTCATCACCCTACCCCTCCCTTGCGATACCTACATGTCTATTTATCATAGGTTTACTCATTCGGAATCTTTGATTAATGAATGACCAAAAACTATCCACTTTAATAAAGAATTTTGAAAAGAGAAGTTCGACATAATGCATGATATGCAAGTGCAAGAATTTGATTTGATTTTAAAAGTAAATTTGAAAAGACTTGATTTGATTTTGAAAATAGATTTGAAAAGATAGATTTGATTTTTAAAAGAAATTTTTAGAAATTGGAATTGGAGATTTGAAAATTGATTTCAGAGTTAGAAAATTGAAATAGATCATGAAATTGGAAGTTTGAAAAGGATTATGGAATTAAAAACTTGAAAAAGGTTGTGACCGCACCCATGAGACTTGCCTATGTATCCTTTTTTAGGAATCAGGAATCAGGTCAGTCGTAGTTCGGACAAGAGTTCGATCGAAAATAGATATTTTGAGGTCTTGAAAAGCTTGATTTGAAAAAATTTGATTTGAAAAGAGTTTCATTTTGAAAAAGGATTTGATTTGAACTTTAGAATAGAAGATTTGAAACTGAGATTGAACTTAGACCTAGAATTGAACTTGAAAGAGGATTTAACCCTTGAAAGAGAACTTGGACTAGATTTGAAAAGAAGGAGTTGAGTTTTGAAAACCTTTTGAAGTTTGAATTTGGAAAACCATCTTGGTTTGGAAAGGAGTTTTAGAAATGGGTTGAAACTTCCTAACTTTAGGGTTAGGGTTGAACTAGGGTTTAGGCCTCCTAGGGTTTAGATTACCTACGGTTAGAACATGCAATAGGATTGACTTTATTTGAACTTTAAGAAGTTTGATCCTAAAAGATTTGATTTTAAAAAACTTAGGATTTAGAAAAGATAGGATTTAAAAAGATTGGAAGTTCTTTGATTTGATTTAGAAATACTTGACTTGAAATAGTTGGAAAAGATTTGACTTGAATATTTGATTTAGAAAATTTGGAAAGTTGGAGTTTAGGAAAGATTGGAAAAGAGATTTGGCTTAAGCTAGAATGACTTGACTTAACCGCTTGATTTGAATAAATTTAGAAAGTTAGGTTTAGGAAAGATTGTATTTTAGAAATCCTGAAATTAAGAAAGTTTCAAAATAGGAAAGTTTTCATTTTAGGAAAGTTTTGAATTTGGAAAGATTTGAATATTGGAAAGTTTGAACTTAAGAAAATTTTCTTTTTAAGAAAGAGTTTATTTTGAAAAGATTTGAATTTAGAAAGATTTCAACTTTGGAAAGATTTAAAATTTGGAAAGTTTTGAAATTTAGAAAGGTTGGAATTAGGAAAGATTTGAATTAGAAAATGTTGAAATTAAGAAAGGTTTGATTTAGGAAAGATTTAATTTCTATTTCCTAAAATAAAAGATTGGATTTTGTTTCCAAAAGCGGAGGATAAGATTTGGTTTCTTAAGTTGGAGCATTAGATTTGACTTAGAATTGAAAATGATGAGATTTGGGAAGCTTGGATTTGGAAGTTTATGATTTGATGTGAGACAAGGAAGTTTTAGAAACCTATGATTTGATATAGAAAATAGGATTTTGGAAACCTATGATTTGGATGTAGAAAAGGGAAGTTGAAAACTAGGGTTTTCTAACCATGGGTTCTAGGGCTTGACTTGAACTTCAAGAAAAAGAAATTTTGAAAAGTAGAACTTTAGGAGAGTTTTTGGAAAGAGAGCTTTTGAAGAGAGTTTTTAGGAAATAAATTTGAAAAAAGGTTTTTAAAAAGTGGAACTTTTGGAAAGAAAGTTTTTAGAGGGAAATTTTTTTTAAGTGTTTTAGGAAGTAGATTGGAAAAGAAGTTTGGAAAAATATTTGAAAAAACATGATTTGGAAAGGGAATGGAATATGAACTTTTACAAGTCTCTAAAAATATCTCACTTTCTTGAAACGATTCTAACCATAGGAAGATTAGAATCATTCTAGGATTGTGGTTTTGAAAACAACAAATATTTGAAAATATAGACCATATTGGTCTCATTAAATATAACACTTTCCTAAAGCAATCCTAACCATAGAATGACTAAAATCACTTTAGGATTATGATTTTGACAAAATCGATTTTAGGAGTTACACTCAAAACTTATGTAATACTTTCCTAAAACAAACCTAATCGTGGAGTGGCTAGAATCATCTTAAGATTGTGATTTTGAAAATAAGTTTAAAAGAGGAGATTTTTAATGCAAGTTTTGGAAGAGATTTTGATGCAAGTTTTGAAAACAAGTTTAGAAAACGATTTGGAAGAGATGCATGAGTATGATATGCATAATGCAAGTAAGGTCATGAACATACAAGGTTGGCTTCACCACATAATCAAGGGGGCTGAATCCATATGGTCTAATATTGATTTAGAAGAAAGGCTCCGACATGGTGACTTTCAATCTTCCTACACTTGAATCGGAGATTCCTTTGTTTCAAGCATGCAAGACAGGGGGGAAAGAAGATAGGGGATTAAAATAGAAAAAAACCCAAGTGGGTTAGTGGAAGAAGAGAGGGGGGAATTGCATAAACATAAAAGAAAACCAACCTTGTATCTTCTTTGATTTGTTTGCTTTATTTGCTTTACTTCATTTTGATCTTCGAGAGCTTTGAGATTACAGCACCTTGAGTCTTCAATGGTCGGCTTAGAGGCTCGTATAAACGTGTATTGAGTATATGTATGCTAGGGTTAAAGTGTATGGGGGCTAGGGTTTGAAGAAGCCTAAGAGAACTAGGGTTTGAAGAGAGTTCGAGGTCTGTATATTGAGAGACAGAGTTTTTGGAGTTAGATTACCAACCCTTTTCACGTAGGGGAAGACTCTGTATTTATAAATAAAAGATTGACCTAGCACATGTTGCAGTGGCGTTAGGCTGAAAAATATACTGGCGCCACTAGAAGTGGTGCCAGGCTATTTTTTGGCTTGGCACCACTACTAGTAGTGCTAGCCCCTTAGGAAACTTTTTAAGGCTGCAAGAAACATATCTTTGACCCTTGATATGCAATGCAGAAGATATGGGCGCCAGTCCTAGCAACTACCATATAATTTTTGGCCTAGCTCTACTAGGAGTGACTCTGGAAGGTCCGGGAATGTTCTGGAAGGCCAAAAATGAGTAGAAACCCTTAAAATATTGTCCCAGGAGTAACAGACTTGAAAAACAGGGTCAGAATTGTTGACCGAGCATTTAGGAGTAAACGGTCAACTAGACTGGAAAACTACCAGAATGGACCCAGAATGGCTCATAAGAGGACTTAAAGGTTAGAAACACTATCCAGAGTGTTCCAAGGGAGTGCCTGTTTAATACCCAGAGTCGGTGTGGTTGGAAAATGCGACCAGCCCACCAGGAGCAAAATGGTCATTTCGCACTGGGTTTGTCAGAATTGACTCAGAATGATCCAAAAAGATACTGGAAGGTCAAGATTATTATTAAAAACATTCTAGGGAGGTTACCAGTTTAATATCCAGACCCGGTGGTTCTCGGAGGCACTCGGATGGCTAGAGGCAGAATGGTTATTTTGATTGAATGGTCTTGGAATTGGCCCGGAATAGACTGGAAAGCACTTAAACATGCAGGATCGTCCTTGGGACGATCCTAAAAGGGTGGACTTACCATTCTAAGGACTTAGGTACTTTTGTTGCGCTCAGTTTTTTCGCACTCGAGGAATACTCACACAAGCAGGAAAAATGTTGTACTCTCTCGTTAGAACTCACCCTCCTAGAATTATGAGTGCGACTAGGTTTGAATCGAAAATTGATTTGAATAAAGGGCTTTTGGAAAAAGATTCAGAGTCGCCACCTAACTTAATTAAGGTGAGTTAGGTCACCTAAAAACTAAGCATGATCCGAAAACTACACTAAGGGTTTTTGGAAAACGATTTTGAAAATATCTCCTCAAGAGAGGGTTTTTAGGAAAACAGGTTGTTTGGCAACCTTTGGAAAACATTTAGTCCTTTTTTGAAAATAACTCCTTTTGGTCTTTGAAATCAGTGATTCTAGGTTCGGAGGTTGGTTACGTATAGGGAAGACGCACTAAGTCATCACCCTACCCCGCCCTTTCAGTACCTACACGTCAATCTACCCTAGATTCACCTATGAGAGTCTTTAACTAACTAACGTTTAATCCTATCCACTTTGAAAAAGAATGCTTACAAAGACATGATGCATGAGATGCAAGTGCAAGATAAGAGACTTGATTTGGAAATAGATTTGAAAAAAATAATTTGATTTGATTTTAGAAGGGATTTGAAATGGAATTGAAAAGAGATTTGAAAAGAGTTATGGAATTGGAAACTTGAAAAATGTTGTGGGATTGGAGATTGGAAAGAAGTTATAGAAATAGAAATTTAAAACATGTTGTGGAACTTGAGATTTAAAAAATGTTGTGGAATTTGAAATTTTAAAGTAGTTGTGACCGCACCTATGAGGGTTGCCTACGTATCTTTTTGGAGGAATCAGGTCAGTCGTAGTTCAGACAACAGTCCGATTGAAAATAGAAGAGTTGATTTGGAAGAAAGATATTGAATTGGAAATTGGATTGGAAGATTGAGATATTGAACTTTGATTGGAGGATTCGAAAAGATTAATTTTGGAAGACTTGGTTTTAGCAAACCTAGACTTAGGAAAGACTTGAAACTTAGAAAATATTTGACCTGACTTGGAAGGATTCTAAAAAAAGATTTGATCCAAAAGTTGGACTTAGAAAGATTAGGAAAGACTAGATTTAGGAAGGTTCGATTTAGGAAATGTTCAAATTAGGAAAGTGCCATTTTAGGAAAATTTTGGAATTTGAAAAGCTTCAACTTAGGAAGGTTTTAACTTAGAAAAGTTTTGACTTTAGGAAAGTTTCAACTTAGGAAAGTTTTAACTTAAGGAAGTTTCGAATTTAGAAAGTTTTCAAAATAGGAAAGTTTTGAAATAGGGAAGTTTTGAAAGTAAGAAAAGTTTTGCCTTTAGAAAGTTTTAGATTTAGAAAGATTTGAAGTTTAGGAAAGTTTAGAATTTAGAAAGGTTAGAGGTTTAGGAAGATTTAACTTAAGAAAGTTTTGAATTTAAGAAGCTTTGAATTTGGAAAGATTCAAAATTTAGAGAGTTTTAGAGTTTGAAAATTTCGAATTTAGAAAGCTTAAGATTTAGAAAGTTTTAAAATTTGAGTTTTAGAAAACCTTAAGATTAGGAAAGGTTGAGTTTAGGAAAGATTTGAAGACTTGGATTTGGAAAGTTAAGATTTGAAAAGGGGTAGAATTAGGAAAGGGTTGAATTAGGAAAGATTTGAAAGCTAAATTTTAACATTTAGGAAAAAATTTTATGTTCAAGTTTTGGAAAGTTAAGATTTAAGAAAGTTGAAGATTATGAAGGAATTGAGTTAAGAAACAGTTGGATTAGGAAGGGATTGGATTTTGTTTCTAAAAGGGAAGATTTGATTTTGTTTCCAAAAATGGAGGATTAGATCTAGTTTCCTAAACAGGGAGATAGGATTTGGTTTCCTAAAGGGAAGATTGGAATTGACAAGGATTTGGAAAGAAAGGTTGTAGAAACCCTAGATTTGGAAGGCTATAGTTTTGACGTAGAAAAGAGGTTTTGGAAACTTAGGTTTTAAGAAAAATTTGAAAACCATGTTTTTTGAAAGAAAATTAGGGTTTCCTAATTGTGGATTCTAGGGCTTGACTTGGGCACCAAGAAAAAGGATTTTGTGGAAAGTGCGTTTTTGGAAACAAGTTTTTGGAAGGAAATCCTAAAGAGGAGTTTCTAGAGGGAAGAATTTGGAAAGAGAGTTTTTTAGAAAGATTTTTGGAAGGAGATTGTTGGAGAGAGTTTTTGGTAAGATTTTTAGGGAGCGTTTTTAAAAAGTGAATTTTGGGGAGAGTATTTTGGAGAGGAGTTGAAAAAGAGAGTTTTGAAAAATAGATTTTTGGAGGGAGTTTTTGAAAACAACTTTAGAAATGAGAGTTTTTGAAAAGCATGTTGGAATAGAGATTTTTAGGAAAAGAAACTTTGAAAAGAGAGTTTTTAGAAGGTATAAAAATACCACACTTTCCTAAAGCAATTCTAACCATAAGAGGGCTAGAACCACTTTAGGAAAGCGGTTTTTAAAACAATAAGATTTGAAAATATGGACCATAAAAGTCACTTTAAATGTAACACTTTCCTAAAGAAATCCTAGCCATGGAAAGGCTAAAATCACCCTAGGATTGTGATTTTGAAAATATGTTTTGAAAAAGGAGATTTTGATGTAATTTTGAAAACAAATTTAATGCAAGCTTTGAAAACGAGTTTGAAAACGGTTTTTCAAAGATGCAAGATCATGATATGCACAATGCAAATTTGGGATCATGAACATACAAGGTTAAGGCTTCACCACATAATCAAGGGGGCCGAATCTACGTGGTCTCCGGTTAGCCTAAAGGAAAGCCCCGGACACGGTAACCGTCTAATAGTCTAATCCTACACATGGACCGCGAGTCCCCTTGTTTCAAGCATGCAAAGAAAGGGGGGGAAAGCGATGGGGGATTAAAATAGAGAAAAACCCAAGTGGGTTAGGAGAGAGAAGAGAGAGGGGGGAAGTGCAAAAATTTAAATAGAAAACCTACCTTGTGTCTTGTTTATTTTGCGCGCCTTGCTTATCTTTGATTTTCGTCTTGATCTTCGTCTTCAATCCTTAAGAGTTATCTTTAATCTTCAAACTTCAGATTGTAATTTTTCAAGTCCTCAAAGGAGGGTTGGAGGCTAGTGTATAAGTGTATGGGGGTGTGTATGAGTGTATAGAAGGCTAGGGTTTAGTGTATGGTGGCTAGGGTTTAGAAAACCTAGAGAAGCTAGGGTTTTTGAAATTCGAGCTCTGTATATCGAATATTGGTGTTTTTAGACTGAGTTTGCGGACCTCTTTCATCCTGGAAGAGACTCTGTATTTATAGAGAGAGGAATGCACTGGCGCCTGTTGCAGTGGCGCCAGGCCATTTGTAGTGGCGCCAGCCATTTAGGAAATATTGAAGGTCGGCAAGCAATGTATCTTTGACTAGATTTGGGCACCTGTACTAGTGACTACCATGCAATTTTTAGCCAAGCTTCACTAGGAGTGACTCCGAAAAGTTCGAGAATGATTTAAGGGACCGGGAATGGCCCAGAAGGTTGGAAAAAAGCAAGAACACTTAGAATAGTGTCTCGAAGGTATTTGACTTGGAAAATGAGGACAGGATGTGTCGAAAGGGTTGACTAGGCCTTAGGGGCAAAACAGTCAATCGAATCGGGAAGTTACCGGGATGGACTCAGACTGTCTCAGAAGAAGACTCGAGATTTGGAAACATTATTCAAAATGTTCCCAAAGGTTGCCAGTTTGATTCCCAGAGCCGGTGTGGTCGGAAAAGGTGACCGGCCCATCAGGGGCAAAACGATCATTTTGTACCAGGTTTGCCAGAACTGACTCGGAATGATCCGAAAAGGTAAAGAAAGGTTAAGAACACTATAAAAAGCATTCTCGGGAAGTTAACGGTTTGATACCCTTAGCCGGTGTGGTTGGAAAAGGCGACCGGCCCCCCAAGGGCAAAACGGTCATTTTGTACTGGGTTTGCCAGAATTGACTCGGAATGATCCGGGAAGACAGAGGAAGATTGGGAATACTATAAGAAGCATTCTCAGAAGGTTACCGGTTTGATACCTAGAGCTAGTGTGGTTCCTAGGGCATTCGAATGCCTTGGGGCGAAATGGTCATCTTGACCGGAAAGTCTCAGAAAAGGTCCAAGGGGCAGTTTGGTCATTTTTCACCAAAGTGGGCTAGCAGGCACCAGTGTTGACCTGGGTTTTGAGTGTTTCCGCCACTCTGATGGCGGTCGCGTGATACAAGGGTTTGTTGGCAATTCCCTATATCGACCTGTTTGCGAGTATTTCCGTTACTCTGACGGTTGTGATGTTTACGAGTATTTCCGCTACTCTGACGGTTCGCGATCATTCCCAAGACTGCCTGATCTTGGGAAGCTGCTAAATGAACTTAGCGCTTGAGAAGTCAATTTTCTCGGAAGGCGTGCCTAAACGGACATTTCTGCATTGGCGGGCTAGCAGGCGCCAAAGGTGGACCGTTCTACCAGCTAGGGGACTTGGGGTCTCGTCCCAGTCGACAGGTTTAAAGGGACTTACCGTTTCAAAGAGATTTTCTTCAAAAAACGTGCCAGACCGTCTCGAGGAATAAACTGTCTCAAGAGAGGAATTGGAATTGGAAAGGGGTCTTATCGTCTTCGGAAAGACATGCCTAATTTGGAATTGGAAAGGGGACTTACCGTCTTTGGAAAGACGCACCTGGTTTGGAATAGATTTACCGTCTCGAGGAATCAACTGTCTCGAGGGAGGGATTAGAGTTGGAATTGGAAAAGACAATGCCCCTAAGGGCATTTTGGTCATTTTGCCTCTATTTGGGCCTGGTGGGCCCGCAAAGCGATGGGCAGACGGGATTTGGACTTAAAGAGATGGTTTCGATTGGAATACGTCTATATTGACTTGAGTACAAGTCTAGATGGAGCGTAGACTGCCGAGCGGTCAAAAATGGGGTGCTTATAACTGCCTCTCTTTTTCTGTCTTTGCTTGTCAAAGACAGAAAACGATAAAAGTAAGAGTTCTATATTGACCCAGAGGCAGTCGGAGGGACGGACATTGGGAATCTTTCGACAACGGGGGTCGAAAATAGATATCGGGCCAAAAAGGCCTTCGAAAATGAGATTTAGCGAAAAAAGGGGCAAAGCTACCCAGAACTGGACACTAGTGCCACTACTAGTGCGCTTTTGGCAGAAAATGTTTGGCACCTCTGCTAGTGGCGCCAGGCTTAAGAACAAAACCAAAAAATTTTCTGGTTTGAACACTTGCGGCATTTTGGAGAGTTTTCGCAAATCCGAGAGACTTTGCGTGAAAATCAACTTAAACCTTGAAGGAGCACTTCTTGGAGACCACGGGTGATTGCCGGAAGGAGACCACGTCGCCGGAAAAGTCGCCAGAAGAGAAGATTTCGCCGGAGAACTTCCAAAAAGTGAGTTTTCAAATTTTGTTGATTTTGATGTGTAGAACTTCGTTTGAATCATGTGAATAGTGAAAATTGATGTTTTTATGTGTTTTAAACATGATGGTGATATTATTTTTTCATTTTGGTGCTTGTTTGATTGAATTTGAGTGATTATATGTGAATGTGTGAAGGGGGTTTTCTGCAGGAATAGGGGATTTGTCCCTACAAGCTTGGGCATTGGGTTTTCTGGGTATATTTTTGTGCAATGTGCCTTAGAAAAATGTGTTTATCAACCATATGAAGTTTCGTGATTTTTTGAAAACTCGGTGAATTTTTGATTTTTTAAAAAATAGAAAAATACTTAGAAAATTTAGAAAAATGAGAAAACTCAAGAAATTGATGGGATTTTTAGAGTTTTAGATTTGAAAAATGTAGGAATATTTTTGGAAAACATTTGAAAGAATCTTGAAGAAATTTAAGGCATTCTTGAAACCATTGATTTATTAGAAAAATAAAACATGTGTTTTGAAAATTTCGAAAAATTAAAAAGTGTGCACGGGTGCTGATGTCATGTGATTGTGACCATGTGGAGTGCACGTTATGTGTTTTGTGTCGATGTCATGGGTGTTGTAGGGGCCAGTTTTGAACGGGACTCTACCGAAATTTTTAGAAATTAAGGGAAAAGTTAGAAATAAGTTTTTAAAAATAAAATCTTTTTGAAGTAAAAAGACAGAAAACCCTTGAGATTTGATTTGAAGCTGAAAAATCAAAATGTGTATGTAGGAAATTTGTTTTGACTTATCATTCGAAGTCCTTTATTTGTTTCGTTTATGTTAGTTGTTTATTTTATTTTACTATTATTTGAATTGCATGTATGGTATGTTAACATCTCTTACCCTGGCTTACCTTTTTAGGATGGCGGACGCGGGTGACGACGGTTCTGAGAGGAGGCGCCTCTCGAGGAAGGTGGCTCGGACAGATTCCACTGGCAGTTCTAGTCGATCTAGAGGTTGTCGACAATCTACCGGACGATCCTCCTCCAGTCAGAGTGGACAGGGGAGTAGGCCACCTGTCGACCCTTTTCCTTCGGTTAAGCAGGCTTTCGTAGAGGAGATTGGTGCCGAGGAAGAGGTACCGGGCCTGGGGATCAGGTGACCGGTTATGGGAGAGCTTCTTCCAGGCATAAGCAGACGGATGCGGACTTGGGGGATCTGCAGATACTGGACGTCCCACCACTCGGGGATCTTGCTTATCACCCCAGTGTGTGCTCTAGACAGCATTTGCCTCCTCCGCGGGTACATACAGCTTTCAAAGGGGTTGTTCATCAAGTTTTTGTGACCATGCAGCGGGCTGCCCCGTCATACCGCGCGTTCTTGGCAGAGATCGGATTCAGCGCCTTTATGGGATTACAGGCTAACCGCCTAAACCGGCATTTGGTACTGGCACTTGTTGAGAGGTGGTTCGGGGAGACTGGGACCTTTCATTTCGTCGGTTTCAAGCTAGGTCCCACTCCTTTGGATTAGGCAATTATTACAGGGCTTTCCTTTGTCGGCCGGCGGATCACCCTGAGTTCAGTCAGTAGGGACGAGGCCTGTTTGCTGTTGGACTTGCCTCCTCCTGAGCGTTCTGCCTTTCTAGTCTCTTGGATCAGTCAGGATGACCGTACCTTCGCTACTGAGCCATCGCCTGCCAGGCAGGACATCATGAGACGGCGACTTGTTATGTACATTATCTTTAGCTGCTTCTGCAACAACAACAAGTCACTCGTGCCATGTCGTTTGGTGAGTACAGTAGTTGATCTTGGAGCTTTGTCTGAGCTGAACTGGGGATCCTTCTCTTTTGGCTGCTTCCTTTGGTCGATGCGGGTTCAGACTTCTTCCCGTTGGGGTAGCATGACTAGTTTCTGGCCGTTTCTCATCTAGTGGAGCTACGAGTACCTTTTTGTTTGTCGCCCTGCAGTTGTTGAGGATGACCTCTATCCTCGTGCCTTGAGGTGGGCTCGTGACCGGGTAGCCCAGCGATCGGAGATTACTAACTTTGTGACGCTCTGGGCTAACCTGGAGCTGATTGAGGCGAGGGATGTGACCTGGCGGCCCTTCGTTGGATCAGTCCATTATCAAACAGTCCGGTACTTGGTCCCGTTGTCCCTGTCGAGAGCTGCTTTTCTTAGTGATGACACTTGGGAGTCCTATCTTGGAGAGCAACACTGGCGGTAGTTTCATGAGGAGTTCCGATCAGCAGGAGCTCCACCAGAGTATATGTTTGGAGCCCTGGTGGCGGGAGTACCTATCCCTTATCAGGAGCGTCAGTCAGGTGCCGAGTTCTTGCCGCCTCCGGATACAGATTATGTTGCGCACTTTGGGGCTCATTCGGTCGGTGCCTTCACCCGGTTTGAAGTAGTAGTCGGCGGGTACGCTGTTGGCCAGGAGGTCGTTAACTTGTGGTGCTAAGCCAGAGGATATGTGCCCCAGGCTGAGTTTACTGCTATGAGAGACCAGAGAGATCAGTACCAAATGGAGCGGGATCAGTACCAGGCCGAGGTAGCTTCCCTGACAGCTCAGTTATCTCAGCTGGGTGGTGGGGGGGTAAGTTATTCTTTCTTTGCTTCTTCTTGCTCTGCTGTTGCTTAGTTCGTCTTTCATGTTGTTGATTTTGGCTCTATCTTCCCTGCAGGATGGCGGTGCTTCGAGTAGTTATCCGCCTCCTCCGATTCCGGGTTTCGGGGACTTTGATCCATATGATATCGACTTTGACCTGTGATGTATGCCCCTTGTGGAGATTCCGATCTTCTTTTGCCCCTTGTCCCTGAGTTGTATTTAAGTTAGACAGTTTTATTTTGATATTTCGTACAAAAATGGATATTTATGGTACTTAGATGCATAGATAGACAGATATATTTATGATCTTTATAGCTAGGCGTCTGATCAGATGCATGTGGTAGATGATGATGTTATGTATCTATTACATGAGTTGATGTTGGTGACTTCTATTTCTACATGGAGTTATATCCTATGTGTGCAAAGCCCATGATGATTTTTTTTTTTAACATATGCACAGGTTAGAAATATGTTAATAGAATGACACAGGGTGTTGTTAGACTTGCAGTCTTGGGAATGGTAACTCCCTCCTCTTCGGGGATTTAGCCTCTCTTGTGGCTCAACCCTACCTGGATTGGATGATAGCACTTCGCACCTTTCTCAACCTTTTGATCGCCTCTGGCTCTCTGCCTCGAGGTTTGTGTATGGGGTTACTGAGCTGAAACTCTCGACTCTCAAGGATTTAGCGACCGCTTGCCTGACCTTTGGTTGAGCGATAAGTGGCCAGTCCTTTCAATCCGAGGAGACTTTGTTTAGGACTGTAATGTAGGTTAGGTTATGGGGTTTTAGAAACAGCGAGATATGCAGGCTCAAATTTGATGTTGTTTTCGATAGGGTTTAGATCCATACCATCCTTGACTACTTTTTAGTAAGATTAGCATCCTTCTTTAGCTTTGACAACATATCTAGCTCATTTAGATCAAGCAATCTGCTTTCAATCAGAGAGGACTTTAATAGGGTTGTAATGTAGGCCATGGTTTCGGGGTTTTGTAAGAAAAGGGTAAAGGCTCGAACCTATTGTTTCTACTGGGTTTCTCTATAGCCTAGGATCACCTTTAAATTTCCTTCTTGCTTTTGACCATATACTTTTAAGGGTGAGAATGACCCTTTTTCTTTCACCCATTCCATATGCTTTTTGAGAAAAACATGACTCCCTTCTCATTTGATCTTCTTATCATGCTTTTGAAGATGACTCAATCATGGCTCCTTTAGGCCTTTCCTTAGAATCATGGTTTTTTCTTTTTTTTTTTTTTTTTTTTTTTTTGCCTCTTACCCCTTGGGAACTTTTTTTGTTCTTTACTTTGTCCTTTCTTTTTTTCTTTTATGGAACGACTAATTCTTCGACCCTTTTTCCTTAGACCTTTTCTTTGGCAGTTCAATCTACCCAATATGGGCGGTGATCCCTAGGTTGGGGTTTTCTTAGAAAAGGATGGATGGCTCAACAGGTTTGGCAAGGGGTTGCTTTTGACTGTATGGGAAATGAAATGAGGGCCTCTCTTCACTTTGAATTAGATTGCGTGATCTATAGAGCTTTCGACACTATCCTAGCATGATAGAGGTGGACACCACTCCTAGAGTTCTCAACTATTGTCTGCCCCAGTGTGGGAGGACAATCTTGGATCGGGGTTGACAAAGAAAACTTCGTTTGTTACGAGGCTCTAGGGGTTAAACAAAGGGAATATGAGCACATTTGTTTATTTATTTAGTTATTCATTCCTTTTATTTATATGTGGGGATGTGAAAGATGGCTCCTCTTCATTTTGATAAACTGGCCACACATCGCTTAGCTTCGAAGTCCTGCAAGTGTTGCCTTTGGGTAGTATCCTCACTCATCCTTATTCTCTCTCTCTATGGGAGGATGATCATTTGGCGAGTGGTTACCCCATGCTGTTATCCCTTCAAGTTGGATCATTCCATAAGATAAACCATGCCCCTTGCGTAGAAAGTAGCTACCATTCCTGAGAGAAGATAAGACAACCGTGATGGAATAAAAGATTATTATTTGATTATTATTATCGTTTCTTATGGAAAGCTTAGAGTTCTTAAGCAATAAGAAAATGTAAACATTAATTTAAAGACAGGAAGTAAAAGGGATAGAAAGAAAGTGGGTGAAAACACCCCTCTCTTGTACGCTTGTGCAAGGAACCCATTTTTAGTAAGGTCTTGGGCCTGTGCCCTCAGCTGCATTCCATCCACGGTTGAGATTTTCAACCAAAGCAGGATAGCTAGATACTTCTCCTAAAGTCCCAAGTGAGTTGGCGGTGATGATATAATTGTCAGCTTTCTTAACCGTCCTGCCTTCATTTGTGTACTCCGGAGTTTCTCTAACAAACTACTCGGGTGACTCGTCTTCGTCCAGCTTAATGGGTCGAGCCCAGGGTTTTCTGCTCTGGCCTCCAGTCGGGGCTCGGTGCTCCTCAAGTGTACACAGTGGGGGGTTTTTATTACCTATTTTGGACAGCTCCTGGTCAATTTTCTTCACAGATTCATATGCGAGTTCGTCTTCGGGGGTTGGCATTTTATCGGGGTTGCATCGTAACCGAGTACGACTCTGTTCCATATCATCGCTTTCCATCTCCTCCCCATCCTCGTAATATATCTTTTGGCATGCAGCAAAACAAACCTTGTTATTACCAAACTTTGTAATGATGTTGACGGTGTGGTCCAGTGGAGGGTCTGTAGGGCCGTTCAGAGAAGGATTTGCTGGTCGGACCCCGATGATCTTGTTATCTATTAGGTCTTGAATCTTGTGCATGAGGGTCAAACAATCTTCAGTGTCATGTCCTTGGCTATCTGAATGATACTTACAGCTTGCTGTAGATTTGAAGTAATGAGGCAGAGGATTGGGTTGGGGTCGGGCAGGTATAGGTTTCAGATATCCAGCTGCTAAGAGGCTAAAATAAGCCGCGGTCTGTGAGCACGCGAGTTTAGTAAACGTCCGCTTTTTTCCACTTGTTCGCCTAAGCCGAAGAGGTGTTGCAGATGTTTTTGATGATTGGGGACCAAGCTTTGGTGAGGTCACAGCCAAGTTGATGGTTCAGGAATTGAAAGGGCTTCAGGTTCTACGTTTCAAAATGGGACAATTTTCGGTGGCAGGGCCAAATAGGTTGGGATGATATCCGAAGGAGAGATCATATAGTCCTTGTGTTTAGTTAGGGGTTGGTTTGGAAGGCATCCGAGCAAGGCCCTCGCCCTGGGGAGGTCGTTGGTAAGCAATGGTGGCGGCATAGTCATGGTCTTCCTTCTTCATCCTTTTCCGTCCATTATGGGTTTGGGCCTGCGAGGACTCTGCTTGCTCATGGGTTGCGTGAGATAAGAGTGAAGAAAGCATGCCTTCCATTTCGGTCATCTTATGCTTGACTCCTCTTGCTTCTGCTAGTAATAGAGTTAAGGTATCAAGAGTAAGCAATTCCATGCTTGTAAGACGAGGGAACGAGCGAAGGTACCTGAAACCAACCAAGGAAAAGAGTCAGTGTTTTATCGTGACAAGTCTTATGCAATGCGTATTCTAGGGTGCCCCTGTTTAGGAGGGAAAATAAATATGATGTATTGGCACACTTTTGGAGATAGGGGATTTGCCCCTGTATGCAGACACCTTACCGCCAAGGAGGAACCTTCAGCCATCCACACATTCATTCATAAAAGTAAAAAAAGTACATTGAATTTTGGATTTACGATACAAAAGAACTTAAATACATTTTAATAGGGGGAGGGAGAACATTTTCCTTTGGACTTCCACCTATCTACTTTTAGAAAGGAAAAACCTAAACTACTCTTGAGTCTTCAGGTTCGCCTTCGTTGGATTTGATGTTGAAGAGGTCGTTGAGAGACCTTGTTGATCGGTTACCCCTTGTCTTCCTGGCAATCTTATCTCCGTGAGCATAGAGGGATTGGGGCCCCTCTTATGGAATGGATTGGTATGCATGCCATGAGTCCCTTAGGGTTACGTGAGAACCCTTAGGGTTTGGGTAAGTTTAATACAAGGGAGAGTGACTTTGCTATCACTCTCAATGGGTTAATCATATGCATGAGAATGCAATGACTTGAATTACTTGGAACTCTTGTCTTGATGTGGAATATTGAATGCATGAACATGGGTATGCAAAGAGTATAAGGAGAGATAATGCAATAGCAAGGTAAACGTGCATGCATGAGCAGTTAGATAGGCATTATAACAGTATGAATACAGTCAGTATAACAGCAGGAATAGACAGCTATAAATGAACGTAAGAGCAGTCTCCCTTTCCTCCGTGGTTTTGAAAACGGTGCTCGTGTCTTAAATCCGGCAAAAGTTCGGCTATGCATGGTGTCTATATGAGTATGAGGTTGAGGGTTGACTAATGCTTCCTAAAAAGGCTCGGTCCCCGAATCTTCAAACCTAGGCCCACTCCCCGAGGTGGTGCCATGATCGGTTGGTGATCCAAGCGGGAGAACCATCAAGAGGCCGTAGGCGAAGAAACTGACACAGCATCTTGCCCACAACTAATATACCGTTCCCCCTTTCTAACTAGAAAGGACATATCAGGGTAATAATGTAAGTATGCAGAATGCAAGTGCACATGCAGTGTGTATGTGATTTTTTAAAAGTGGAGGAAAGAGCCCAACAACTCCCATTCATCTTGTTCATCACATTCATGCATAACAGTTAAAATTTAAACAAAATGTGTACCTAAAAAACAAAGATGTAAGTGTTAGTATGTGGATGGCAAACATAATACAAGCTAATATAAATGCATGGTTTTTGAAAACAATTTTGAAAATTTGGTTTTGAACATTTAAAGTGAATAGGATTGAACCAAGTTAATTGAAGACTCTAGATGGGTGAAGGGTAAAGAGACATGACTACGGCCTAACCCTCTAAATGTCCCCAGCGGAGTCGCCAGCTGTCGTGCCCAGATTTGTCGCGCCCAGATTTGTCGCACTCGAGCAATACTCACACAAGCAGGAAAAATGTTGTACTCTCTCGTTAGAACTCACCCTCCTAGAAAAATGAGTGCGACTAGGTTTGAATCAAAAATTGATTTGAATAAAGGGCTTTTGGAAAAAGATTCAGAGTCACCACCTAACTTGATTAAGGTGAGTTAGGTCACCTAAAAACTAAGCATAATCCGAAAACTACACTTAGGGTTTTTGGAAAACGATTTTGAAAATATCTCCTCAAGAGAGGGTTTTTAGGAAAACAGGTTGTTTGGCAACCTTTGGAAAACATTTAGCTCTTTTTTGAAAATAACTATTTTTGGTCTTTGAAATCAGTGATTCTAGGTTCGGAGGTTGGTTACGTGTAGGGAAGACGCACTAAGCCATCACCCTACCCCGCCCTTTCGGTACCTACATGTCAATCTACCCTAGATTCACCTATGAGAGTCTTTAACTAACTAATGTTTAATCCTATCCACTTTGAAAAAGAATGCTTACAAAGACATGATGCATGAGATGCAAGTGCAAGATAAGAGACTTGATTTGGAAATAGATTTGAAAAGAAGAATTTGATTTGATTTTAGAAGAGATTTGAAATGGATTTGAAAAGAGATTTGAAAAGAGTTATGGAATTAGAAACTTAAAAAATGTTGTGGGATTGGAGATTGGAAAGAAGTTATAGAAATAGAAATTTGAAACATATTGTGGAACTTGAGATTTGAAAAATATTGTGGAATTTGAAATTTGAAAGTAGTTGTGACCGCACCCATGAGGGTTGCCTACGTATCCTTTTGGAGGAATCAGATCAGTCGTAGTTCGGACAACAGTCCAATTGAAAATAGAAGAGTTGATTTGGAAGAAAGAGATTGGATTGAAAATTGGATTAGAAGATTGAGAAATTGAACTTTGATTGGAGGATTTGAAAAGATTGATTTTGGAAGACTTGGTTTTGAAAGACTTAGTTTTAGGAAACCTAGACATAGGAAAGACATGAGACTTAGAAAAGATTTGACCCAAAAGTTGGACTTGGAAAGATTAGGAAAGACTAGATTTAGGAAAGGTTCGATTTAGGAAATGTTCAAATTAGGAAAGTGTCATTTTAAAAAAGTTTCACCTTGGGAAAGTTTTGGAATTTGAAAAGTTTCAACTTAGAAAAGTTTTAACTTAGAAAAGTTTTGACTTTAGGAAAGTTTTGACTTAGGAAAGTTTTAACTTAAGGAAGTTTCAAATTTAGAAAGTTTTCAAAATAGGAAAGTTTTGAATTTGGAATGTTTTGAAATAGGAAATTTTTGAAAGTAAGAAAAGATTTGCGTTTAGAAAGTTTTAGATTTAGAAAGATTTAAAGTTTAGGAAAGTTTAGAATTTAGAAAGGTTAGAGGTTTAGGAAGATTTAACTTAAGAAAGTTTTGAATTTAGGAAGTTTTGAATTTGGAAAGATTCGAAATTTAGAAAGTTTTAGATTTTGAAAGTTTTAGAGTTTGAAAATTTCAAATTTAGAAAGCTTAAGATTTAGAAAGTTTTAAAATTGAGTTTTAGAAAACCTTGAGATTAGGAAAGGTTGAGTTTAAGAAAAATTTGAAAACTTGGATTTGGAAAATTAAGATTTGGAAATGGGTAGAATTAGAAAAGGGTTGAATTAGGAAAGATTTGAAAGCTAAATTTTAACATTTAGGAAAAAATTTTATGTTCAAGTTTTGGAAAGTTAAGATTTAGGAAAGTAGAAGATTATGAAGGAACTGAGTTAAGAAAGAGTTGGATTAGGAAGGGATTGGATTTTGTTTCTAAAAGGGAAGGTTTGTTTTTGTTTTCAAAAACGGAGGATTGGATCTAGTTTCCTAAACAATGAGATAGGATTTGGTTTCCTATATCGAAGATTTGATTTGGTTTCCTAAATGAAAGATGGGACCTGATTTCCTAAAGGAAATATTGGAATTGACAAAGATTTGGAAAGGGAGGTTGTAGAAACCCTAGATTTGGAAGACTATAGTTTTGACCTAGAAAAGAGGTTTTGGAAATGTGTATAGTTTGGATGTGAAAACAAGAGGTTTGGAAACTTAGGTTTTAAGGCAAATTTGAAAACCATGTTTTTGGAAAGAAAATTAGGGTTTTCTAATTGTGGGTTCTAGGGCTTGACTTGGGCACCAAGAAAAATGATTTTTTGAAAAGTGTGTTTTTTGGAAACAAGTTTTTGGAAGGAAATCCTAGAGAGGAGTTTCTAGAGAGAAGATTTTGGAAAGAGAGTTTTTTAGAAAGATTTTTGGAAAGAGATTGTTGGAGAGAGTTTTTGAAAAGATTTTTGGGGAGCGTTTTTAGAAAGTGAATTTTGGGGAGAGTATTTTGGAGAGGAGTTGAAAAAGAGAGTTTTAAAAAATAGATTTTTGGAGGGAGTTTTTGGAAACAACTTTAGAAATGAGAGTTTTTGGAAAGCATGTTGGAATAGAGATTTTTAGGAAAAGAGACTTTGAAAAGAGAGTTTTTAGAAGGTATAAAAATGTCACACTTTCCTAAAGCGATTCTAACCATAAGAGGGCTAGACCACTTTAGGAAAGCGGTTTTGAAAACAATAAGATTTGAAAATATGAACCATAAAAGTCACTTTAAATGTAACACTTTTCTAAAGCAACCCTAGCCATGGAAAGGCTAGAATCACCCTAGGATTGTGATTTTGAAAACATGTTTTGAAAAAGAAGATTTTGATGCAATTTTGAAAACAATTTTAATGCAAGCTTTGAAAACGAGTTTGACAACGGTTTTTCCAAGATGCAAGATCATGATATGCACAATGCAACTTTGGGGTCATGAACATACAAGGTTAAGACTTCACCACATAATCAAAGGGGGCCGAATCCACGTGATCTCCGGTTAGCCTAAAGGAAAGCCCCCGACACGGTGACCCTCCAATAGTCTAATCCTACACATGGACCGCGAGTCCCCTTGTTTCAAGCATGCAAAGAAAGGGGGGGGGGAAAGAGATGGGGGATTAAAATAGAGAAAAACCCAAGTGGGTTAGGAGAGAGAAGAGAGAGGGGGGAAGTGCGGAAATTTAAATAGAAAACCTACCTTGTGTCTTGTTTATTTTGCGCGCCTTGCTTGTCTTCGATCTTCGTCTTGATCTTCGTCTTCAATCCTCAAGAGTTGTCTTTAATCTTCAAACTTCAGATTGTAGCTCCTCAAGTCCTCAAAGGAGGGTTGGAGGCTAGTGTATAAGTGTATGGGGGTGTGTATGAGTGTATAGAAGGCTAGGGTTTAGTGTATGGTGGTTAGGGTTTAGAAAACCTAGAGAAGCTAGGGTTTTTGAAGTGTTCGAGCTCTGTATATCAAATATTGGTGTTTTTAGACTGAGTTTGTGGACCTCTTTCACGCTGGAAGAGGCTCTGTATTTATAGAGAGAGGAATGCATTGGCGCCTGTTACAGTGGCGCCAGGCCATTTTTTGGTTTGGCGCCAGCCATTTAGGAAATATTTATGGTCGGCAAGCAACGTATCTTTGACTAGATTTGGGCGCCTTTACTAGTAACTACAATGCAATTTTTAGCCAGGCTTTAGTAGGAGTGACTCCGGAGAGTTCGGGAATGAATTAGGGGACTGAGAATGGCCCGGAAGGTTGGAAAATAGTAGGAACACTTAGAATAGTGTCTCGGAGGTATTTGACTTGGAAAATGAGGACAGGATGTGTCGGAAGGGTTGACCAGGCCTTTAGGGGCAAAACGGTCAATCGGATCGGAAAACTGCCAGGATGGACTCAGACTGTCCCAGAAGAAGACTCGAGATTTGGAAATATTACTCAGAATGTTCCCAAAGGTTGCCGGTTTGATTCCCAGAGCCGGTGTGGTCGGAAAAGGTGACCAGCCCATCAAGGGCAAAACGGTAATTTTTTACCGGGTTTGCCGGAACTGACTCGAAATGATCCAAAAAGGTAAAGAAAGGTTGAGAACACTATAAAAAGCATTCTCGGGAAGTTACTGGTTTGATAACCCGAGCTGGTGTGGTTGGAAAAGGCGACCGACCCCCTAGGGGCAAAACGGTCATTTTGTACCAGGTTTGCCAAAATTGACTCGGAATGATCCGGAAAGACAGAGGAAGATTGGGAATACTATAAGAAGCATTCTCAGAAGGTTACCGATTTGATAACCAGAGCCGGTGTGGTTCCCGGGGCATTCGGATGCCTAGGGGCGAAATGGTCATCTTGATTAGAAAGTCTCAGAAAAGGCCCAAGGGGCAGTTTGGTCATTTTTCACCGAAGTGGGCTAGCAGGCCCAGTGTTGACCTGGGTTTTGAGTGTTTCCGCCACCCTGACGGCGATCGCGTGGTACAAGGGTTTGTTGGCAATTCCCTCTATCGACCTATTTGCGAGTATTTTTGTTATTCTGACGGTTGTGATGTTTGCGAGTATTTAAGCTACTCTGACGGTTCGCGATCATTTCCGAGACTGCCTGATCTCGAGAAGCTGCTAAAGGGACTTAGCGCCTAGGAAGTCAATTTTCTCGGAAGGCGTGCCTAAACGAATATTTCTGCATTGGCAGGCTAGCAGGCGCCAAAGGTGGACTGTTCTACCATCTAGGGGACTTGGGGTCTCGTCCCGGTCAACAGGTTTAAAGGCACTTACTGTTTCGAAGAGATTTTCTTCAAAAAACATGCCAGACCATCTTGAGAAATAAACTGTCTCGTGAGAGGGAATGGAATTGGAAAGAGGTTTTATCGTCTTCGGAAAGACGTGCTTGATTGGAGTAAATTTACCGTCTCGAGAAATCTACTATCTCGAGAGAGGGATTGGATTTGGAAAGGGGTCTTACCGTCTTCGGAAATACGTGCCTGATTTGGAACCGTCTCGAGGAATAAACTGTCTCGAGAGAGGGGTTAGAGTTAGAATTGGAAAAGACAATGCCCTTAAGTGCATTTTGGTCATTTTGCCTCTATTTGGGCCTGGTGGGCCCGCGAAGCGATGTACAGACGGGATTTGGACTTAGAGAGTTGGTTTCGATTGGAATATGTCCATATTGACTTAAGTACAAGTCTGGATGGAGCGTAGACTGCCAAGCAGTCAAAAATGGGGTGCTTACACTGCTGTGTTGGCAGGATGGCAGATACCTCTCCTTCTTTCTTACCGGTACCCCGAGTGATAGCTACCTGCTTGGCCGTACTTGCGAATCCCTCACTTGTCTTAGCATAGGGGTCTGTGATTCTGCCAGTTTCAGTCCATTCTCGATCATTTCTCTTTGCATTATCAGCTCAAAAAAACTCTTTCCAATGCTCAGGCACAAGCGCTCATAGTACAAACCCTAGAAGGTGTTTACAAACAGCTGCACATACTCTTTTTCTAGTAGTGGGGGGTTGACTTGAGCAGCTGCCTCCCTTCATCTCAGAGCGTAACTCTTAAAGCTTTCTTTCTTGCCTCAAGTCATTATCATCAAGGCACACCTGTCCATGGTCAGGTTACTATTATGTCGATATTGGGATCGGAAGGCCGTGTCCAATTCATTCCAAGTTGTTATCTTCCTCTAGTCTAAGCGGGTGAACCATTGCAGTGCGGGTCTGGTCAGGCTGTGTTGGAACAATTGCATCGGGAGTTTGAGGTCGTTCCCATGACCACTTAGTGCCCCAACGTATAGCCTCAGGTGAGCAACGGGATCCCCACTTCCATCATACTTTTGGAAATCGGGCAACTTGAACTTAGGTGGTCATGGGTGTTTAGGAAAGAAGCATAGTTCATCATAAGATGTCCCACTGAAGGCGTCATGACCATGTGGGTTACGCAAGGACTCTTTTAAGCCTTGTATCTTAAGATCGAGAGGATTCGGGTTTTCCTTCTTTGATGTAGTAATTAGTAGGATGGTTTCATGGTTGTCTTCTCCTCCTTCCTCGATATGCACCGTTTTGGGGAGTTCCCTGCTCTTCATTGCGCCCTCAGCTTGTAGGACGACTTTTGGCGGGATTGCTTCGATTTCCTTGGGATGGGATGTTGAGGCCAATGGGTTCACGACAGGTCCTTTAAAGGACATCAGTTGCATGAGCTTAAACATCTCATCTATTTTTGCCTTCATTTCATTTACTTCTTCACGTGTCACTGAACTGTTCTGTTGATCAGGAGTGTTGCCTTCACTTGACATCTGTGCTGCTCATCGTCGAGTAAAGATCGGGGTTTGGAGTATAGGGGGCACTCGTGTTCCTCTCTTTCCTTTTCTTGGAGCAATGGTGACCTAAAAATGCAAGCAGTCTCACCAGAAACTATTGCTAGTCTTTTGATGAGATGAGAGGGAGGAAAAAAAATAAAGAAAAACAAAACAAAAGGATTATATGTTAGGGTCCAGATTTGGAAAGGTTTTATGCAATGTGTGGCCTACAGATGCCACTGCCTTTCGAGGGGAACTAAACGTGATGCTTTGGCTCACGTCTGGAGATAGGGGGTTGCCCCTGCATGCAATACTATACCTGTGCGAACCTGTTTATTCATTCATTCATACATTCATTCACTTGACAATAAGAACAACTTTGTTAAGATGAATTCTCTTTGGTACATAGAACTTCTCAAAAATACATCAAAATGGGGAGGAGGAACATTTTTCTTGGGACTTCCGCCTATTATATTTACATCACGGGATCCTAAACTACTCTTGAGTCTTCAGATTCGCCTTCTTGAATGGAAATTGATAGGAGACCTCGATTTGAATTGCCACTTCGTATTCTTGGTAGCCCTATCTCCATGAGCAGGGAGGGATTAGGGCTTTATGAGATGACTTTGAATGCATACCATGAATCCTTAGGGTCTTGTGGTACCCTTAGGAGTTTTGGGTTGGCTTGATTTGATCGAGAGGGTCATTGGGCCTTTCTCTGACGGTTAATTGGCTGCATGAAAATGAAATGACTTGAGTAACTTTAGGAACTCTTGTCTCAAAATGGATTCCGATGCATGAACAGTTATGATGAATGTACATGATAAAACGGCAAGAATTAAATAGCATAACAACATAAATTGAACACGATACATAAAGAAAAATAAAGCGGTCGCCTTTTTCTCCTTGGTTTTAAAATTGACGCGTGTATCCTCAATTCAGCAGAGGTTCGGCTTTGCACGGGGCGCTATATGAGCATGAGGTTGGGGGTTTACTAATGCTTCCTAAAAAGCTCGGTCCCCGAACCTTCAAACCTCCGGCGTCCACCCTCGAAAGGGTGAACTCCATCTTTGGTTGGTGGTTCGAGCGGGGGAACTATCAAGAGACTGTAGGCTAAGAAACTAACACAGTATCTGCCCATAGTCAATATATTGTTCCCCCTTCTATCTAGAAGATTAGTAACTAGGTAATATATGCAAGATGCAAATGCAAGTGAGCGCACCAAATGTGTGTGGAATTTTTGAAAATGGAGAAAAGGACCCAACAACACACATCACATCTTGTTCATTCATTGCAATAAATAAGACATGAAATAAATGTGAAAAAAGGTCCACCTACAAAAGAAAAATGCAAAGAGTTAGTAACTTTTCAAAAAACTCAATATAAGGTAAAATGGATGGTCAATGCAAGAGCATGAATGTAAGCAATGAATGCAAGTGAAGACACTTGTTTGAAAGCCGTTTTGAAAAATAAGATTTGCTTTGAAAACTTGAAAAAATTTGAAGAGTGGATAAAATTAGACAAAGTAACCAGGGATTCTGAGTGAGTGAAGGGCGAAGGGACATGTTAATGGCCTAACCCTCTAAGTAGTCCCTAGTGGAGTCGCCAACTGTCGCGCCCCAATTTTGGAGTCCAAGGTCCTTTCCGCTCAGAGACAAAAGCATGGAACTCTGTCACTAGAACTCGTCCTCCTAGAAGGGCAAGTGCGACTAGGTTTGAATTGAAAATTGGTTTGGTTAAGGGCTTTTTAGAAAAATAGAACTCGCCACCTAACTTGATTAAGGTGAGTTAGGGCACCTAAAACTAAGTGTTAATTCGAAGATTAAACTTAGGGTTTTTGGAAAGATTTTGAAAATTCCCTCAAGAGGGAGTTTTTAAGAAAATAGGTTATTTGGAAACCTTTGGAAAGATTTAAGCCCTTTTGGAAAATAACTCCATTTTGGCCTTTCAAAAACAGAAATCTATGGTCCGGGAGTTGGTTACGTGTAGGGAAGATATCCTAAGATCATCACCCTACCCCACCCTTTTAGTACCTACATGTCTAATGACCCTTTGTTCACACACTGGAATAACCAGTTACCATTGTCCACTTAATATCCACTTTAGAGTTTTAAAAACGGGGTTTAGTCATCACCTTTCAAATGAATGATGCATGATATAAGTTTTGGAAGAAGTTTGAAAAATGTGGGAGCTCTGAAGGAGTTTGAAATGAGAACTTCGAATTGATTAAAAATTTTTGAAAAGGGGATTGGAGTTGAAATAGAAGTTATGACCGCACCATTGTAGGTTGCCTACGTATCTCATTTGGCGAGAATCAGGTCATTCGTAGTTTGGGCAAGAGGCTGATGGAAAATAGGCTCATTATGGCCTTTGGAATGTTTTGAAGACACATTGAGGTCTTTGAAAAAGTTTGAAAACACTTTGTGGTCTTTGGAAAAGTTTGAAGACACTTTGAGGTCTATGGAAAGAGAGAACTTGAGAGTTTTGATTCAAAATCGGGTAGTAGAGTGTTTTGAAATAGAACTTTGGAACTCTTAAAAGGGGGTTTTTAAATGTATTAATAATAACTCAAGGGAGTTTTGGAAAGGCTTTGAGATAACTCTAGAGAGTTTTGAAAATATTTTGAGGTCTTCTTTCGAAGGTCTTAGTTGTAAAGTTTGGAAGTGTTGAAAAGCTTCTTGAAAGAGGTTTTTGAAAATACCTAAGGGCTTTGAAACCCTAACATGGACAATATTGGAGGTTGTTCTTGATATATCACCTTCCTTCGCAATCCCTAACCATGGAAAGGGTAAGGACACCTTGGGGTTGTGTGTTCTTGAAAACATTTTTGGAAATACTTTGAAGATGGAATATAGGAACATTTGAAGAGCTTATGGTGTTGCCTTTTGAAATCTCAAGAGGGTAGGAGGTTTTGAAAAAATGAGCCATGTGAGTAGTTTCAAAGAGAGAGATCATTTAAAAGGGGTCCATGAGTTGGAAACTTGAAGTATACTAACCTAGGTTGGGGTTGACCTAAGGCTAGGGATGACCTAAGGTTAACTCACTTGGGTTAGGTTAACCTAAGGTTAAGGTGACCTTACCCTTTCCATGGTTAGGGATTGCGAAGGAAGGTGATATATCAAGAACAACCTCCAATATTGTCCATGTTAGGGTTTCAAAGCCCTTAGGTATTTTCAAAAACCTCTTTCAAGAAGCTTTTCAACACTTCCAAACTTTACAACTAAGACCTTCGAAAGAAGACCTCAAAATATTTTCAAAACTCTCTAGAGTTATCTCAAAGCCTTTTTGAAACACCATTTTTTAATGTAAAGATGGAGATAATAAATTTTTGAAAACCACTTTTGAAAAAGGATGATGAAAACTATTTTTGAAGGAGACCATTCCAACAAGAGAGGGTTCCTATGGCCAAATAAAAAGGAGACCACTCAAGAAAGGGTTCCATGAGGCCATTCCAACCACTAAACTTGAAAGAATGAAAACCTTGGAAATCAAAAAGTTTGGAAACCACTTGTATGCAAGAATAAAAAGAGAAGAGCACCATTCTAACAATTTAGGACTCCTATGGCCAATATAGAAGGGAGACCACGCAAGAGGAGGTTCCATGGGGCCATTCCAACCACTAAACTTGAGAGAATGGAAGCCTTGGAAATTAGAGATTTTGAAAACAACTTTTAGGAAAATTGAAATGCCAGGATGCAAAGGTGTGAGTTAGAGGTTAGTGGGGATTTTCTAAACCAAGATTTCTAAGGTCTCATCCTAAACTTCAAGGAGCCAACTCTGAGAACCATTTTAAGATGACTATTGAACTTGAAAATGGCATGGACATGGAATAATACAAGCTTGGTATAACATGGTTATAAACATGAAAATGAAGCCAAGTACACAAAACATGATCAAGTGGCTCCTAGGCCATACCATCTTAAAGTAGGCTAGTGAGAGATCCCCCTACACGGTGGCTCCCACTAGCTTTCCTCTAGACATAAACTAAGAGCCCTCTTAGCTCAAGCATGCAAGAATAGGGGATTAAAGATGGGGATTAAAATAGAGAATAGCCTAAGTAGGCTAGGAGGGAGAAGAGAAGAGTGGGGAAGGACAAAAGTGTAAAAGAGATACCACATTTTACCTTCAACACACTTGTAATCTTCAATGAATGCCTTGACTTGAACTTGAATGACTTCAAGAAGGCTTGAAGGGCTGGAAAGGAGTGTTTAATGGAGTATGAGGCTAAGTAAGTGAAGTGTATGGCCTTGAAGGAGGTGGAATCTAGCCTAAGTGTTGGAGGAGTGGAATGTGTATGGAGATTCGAGGTTCTAGAGCAGTTTCAGCAGAGCTTCGCATCAATTTCGGAGTTGGAATATCCAAAGGGGGGTGCTGGTATTTATAGGCAATCTGAAACAGGCCTAGCACATGTCGCACATGCGCTAGTACTATTCTATTGCCAGAATAACACGTGGCGCTCATTGTACTGGTTGAATCTTGACAGTTGATCGAATTTTGGTCGATCTGATCAAAATTTGGGCACATGTAGCATACGCTCCGCCACCGGGAAGGTTTGTTTAAACTTTACCTCGATAATTGAGCCAACCAGAAAGGTTTCGGGAGAATCGGTTGCACCCGGGATGTTCTCCTGGGGCTTCCAGTGAACTTTTGTGTTTTTGAGAAGTTTGAATGGTGTTCGGAAGTATGAGATATCGTCTCGGAAAATATGCTTAAAATGGCGTCTTTGCGAAGCGTTTGTGATACGCTCCGTGGGTGTTCGAAAGTAGCTATTTTCGTGTCGCATGATCAAGGCCTTCGAGAAGCGATCTCTTCGATCGGACCGTACCAAGGGAAAGGACTCTGGAAGTATTTTTGAGAACTCCCTAATTCACGCATTTCTCAAGTCGTTTGATGGTGCATTGCAATCAAGGAATTGGTGGAAAAGTCAACCTAAGTGGAACGTCTGCAAGACGCTCCAGGGGTTGTTGGAAGTTGCAGTTTTTGCGTCGTACGATGAAGGGCTTCGAGAAGCGATCTATCCGAACGAGCTGTATTGATGGAAAGACCTATGGACGAGGTTTTGGGAATTCCCTAGTTAGTGCATTTCTCGAGTCATTTGACGGTGCATTATAACCAGGGAATCAAGAGAAAAGGGCAATTTTGGTAGAGCGTCTGCGAGACGCTTCGGGAAACTTTCATCGAGTTGTGGGTGTTTAGCGTCATGAAGTCTTTCTTAGGTTAAGCGGGGGTCATGACGAGATCCGCCGTTCAGTAACCTAGGACCGGTATTGTTTCAGGGCGCGTTCGGGCCGTTTGGGGTAAAACGGTCATTTTGACCAAGTTTGGTTGAGAATGGTCCAGAATAGTTCGGCATGTTGAGTTAAGCATGTCGGATCGCTCAGGGATGGTTTTGGAAGAGTCTTTTACCGCTCAATGGGGTTCGTGCAGTGTTGGGGCGTTATTAGGGGCAAAATGGTCATTTTGACCGAAGTTTGCCGGAACGGGACCAGATGGCATGTGGAATACGCCTAACAATTTAATAACATTTTGGAAGGGTGGACTTATCATTTTGAGGGATTTTGAGCTTTCACAAAACGTGCCTGGAGGCCCATGGGGCAGGTTTGGTCATTTTTCACCGAGTCGGGCTAGCAGGCGTCGGTGTTGACCTAGGTGTTGGTTCCCGAGACCGCCCGGTCTCGGAAAACTACCTGTGCGGTGTTGGTCTCTAAGAACGCCTAGTCTTAGAGAGCTACCTGTAGGGTGGTGTTGGTTTCTGAGAACGCCCGGTCTCAGAAAGCTACCTATGAGGGTGGTGTTGTTCTGTGAGAATGCCTGGTCCCGGAGAACTATTGAGTGGTAGACATTCTACATTGGCGGGCTAGTAGGCGCCAGAAGTGAACCGTCTAGAATTTGACAAGGTGTTAGTCCCCGAGATCACCTGATCTCGGGAAGCTACCTGGATGACGTTGGTTTTTGAGACAGCTATGTCCAGAAAGCTGCCTGGAATGATGGTGCTTATGGCTCCAGCGGGTCCTTGTGGGCCCGAGAAGTGACCAATTGGCTAGATTGGAGATTGGAGGGCTCGTCTTGAGCTTGCATGTGCTATGGTGTTTGAAAACTGAACCCGATCGGGCCGGAGATTGCCAAGCGGGCAAAAATGGAGTGCTTACACAAGTCCAATCCCGTCAATCAATCACTTTGCGAGCCTATTGGGCCCAAATAGAAGCAAAATGACCAAATGCCCTTAGGGGCATTATTCGGTCCAATTCTAGTGGGCACGTCTTTTTGAAGACGGTAAGTCCCCTTTTTCAATCCAATTCCAGTCCAATTCCAATTCCAATTTCAAATCCACTCCGGCATACCTTCTGAGAAAGTTGATTCCTCAAGGTGGTAAGTCCATCCTGTCCAGCACGTTTTCGAGCAAACTCTTCGGACCAGTAAGTCTCTTCAAACCTATGGACCGGGACGAGACCTTAAGTCCCTAAGATGGTAGAACGGTCCACCTTTGGCACCTGCTAGCCCGCCAATGCAGAAATGTCCATTTCGACATGCCTTCCAAGAAAGTTGATTCCTCAGGCGCTAAGTCCACCTAGCAGCTTCCAGAGATTAGACAGTCTCTAGAATGATCGCGACCCATTAGAGTAACGGAAATACTCGTAAACATCGCAACCGTCAGAGTGGCGAAAATACTCGTAAACAGGTCGATATAAGGAATTGCTGACAAACCCTATATCACGGAACCCCTGTCAGAGTGACAGAAACACTCAAAACCCAAGTCAACACCAATGCCTGCTAGCCTACTCAGTAAAAAATGACCAAACTGCCCCTAGGGCCATTTTTAAACGTTTCTCGAGAAAGTACCTAAGTCCTCGGAACAGTAAGCCCACCCTTTCAAGATTGTCTTAAAGACAATCTGGTATGATTAGATGCCTTCCAGTCAGTTTCGGGCCAATTTAAAGACATTCCGGTCAAGATGACCATTTTGCCCCGGGGCATCCGAGTGCCTTGGGAACCACACCGGCTCTGGTATCAAACTGGTAGTCTCCTGCGAAGGCTTCTTATAGTATTCTCGACCTTCCATTATCTTTCGGATCATTCCAAGCTAGTCCCGACAAACCTGGTGCAAAATGACCGTTTTACCCCTGTTGGGCCGGTAGCCTTTTCCGACCACACGGGCTCTACGTATCAAACTGGTAACCTCCTGGAACATTCTAGTTAATGTCTCCAAGTCTCGAGTCTTCTTCTGAGATATTCCGAGTCCATCCTGGTAGCTTTTCGGCCCGATTGACCATTTTGCTCCTAATGCCCGGTCAACCCTTCCAACACATCGTGTCATCATTTTTCAAGTCTACTACCCCTGAGACACTGTTCTGAGGGTTCCTGTCCCTTTTCGACCTTTCAAACCATTTCCAGCCCTTCAAATCATTCCCGGACCTTCCGGAGTCACTCTTAGTGAAGCTAGGCTAAAAATTTCATGGTAGTCATTAATACAGGCGCCTAAATCTTCTGAAGATATGTTGCTTGTTGACCTTAAAACTTTCTTAAGTGGCTGGTGCCATTACTAGTGATGCCAAGCCAAATTTTGGCCTGGCACCACTCCTAGTGGGGCCAGAAGGATTTTTTACCTGGTACCACTACAACAGGCACCAAGCCATTCCTCTGTCTATAAATACAGAGCCCTCTCCAGCGTGAAAAGGATCCACAAACTTAGTCTAAAAACTCTCCTCTTCGATACACAAAGCTTGTAGCCTCCCTAAACTCTAGTCTTCTTTAAGTTTTTCAAACCTTAGCCTCCATACACAAACCCCAGTTCTTATACACTTACATACACTCCTATACACTCTTATACTAGCTTCTAAAGCCTCTATTGAAGACTTGAAGTGTTACAACTCCGAAACTCCTAAAGATCAAAGCAAGCTCTCGAAGATTGACGCAAAGCAAAGTGAAGATCGGAGTAAAAAAAGTAAGGCACGCAAAACAAAGCGAATAAAGAAGATATAAGGTAGGCTCTCTATTTACGTTCACACAATTCCCCCCTCTCTCTTTTCTCTCTGAACTCACTTGGGTTTTCTTCTATTTTAATCTCCCATCTCCTTCCCCCCCTTTCTTGCATGCTTGAAAAAAGAGATTTCCCAGTCCATATGTAGGATTAGGCTACTGAATGTCACTGTATCGAGGGCTTTCTCTTAGTTTAACCGGAGACCACGTGGGTTCGGCCCCCTTGATTATGTGGTGAAGCCTTTAACCTTGTATGTTCACAACCCCAATTTGCATTGTGCATATCATGATCTTGCATCTCTCCAAAATTTGTTTTCCAACTTGTTTTCAAAACTTGCATCAAAACCATTTTCAAAACTTGCATTAAATTTTCTTCTTCAAAACTTTTTTTCAAAATCACAATGCTAGGGTGATTCTAGCCATTCCATGGTTAGGGTTGCCTTAGGAAAGTGTTACATTTAAAGTGACCATTATGGTCCATATTTTCAAACCCTTGTTGTTTTCAAAAACCACTATCCTAGAAGGTTCTAATCTTCTTGTGATTGAAATTATTTTAGGAAAGTGTGATATTTTTAGAGACTTGTAAAAGTCTATATTCAAATCTCTCTTCAAAATCTCTTTTTAAACTTACTTTCCAAAACCTCTTTTTAAATCCTCTCCAAAATCTCTTTTTACATCTACTTTCTAAAATCTCTCTCCAATCTCCTTTCCAAAATTTCTTTCTAAAAAATTCCCTTCATGAAACTTACTTTCCTAAAAACTTCTTTTTAAACTCCTTCCCAAAAAGATCTATTCAAAATTCACTTTTTAAAAATACTCCTTAAGCTTCTTTCCTAAACTCTCCTTCCCAAAAACTCTTTTCACAAATCTCTTTCCAAAAACTCTATTTTCAAATTTACTTTCTAAAAACTCGTTTCTAGATTTCCTTCCAAAAATCTTTATTTCCAAAAATTCACTTTTCAAAAATCTCTTTTCTTAGAGCCCAAGTTAAACCCTAGAGCCAATGATTAGGTAACCCTAATTTTCTTTCCTAAAACATGATTTTTAATCTTGCCTCAAACTTTAGGTTTCCAAATCCTGTTCTCTACATCAAAACCATATATTTTCAAAACCTATTTGCTATCCCAAAATCTAGGATTTATAAAACTTCACCTTCCAAATCCATGCCAAAATTCAACCTTCCCTTTAGGAAACCAAATCTAATCTCTCCATTTAAGAAATTAGATCCTATCCTCCGTTTTCGGAAACAAAATCCAAATCTTTCCTAATCCAATCCTTCCTAATCTCGTATTTTCCTAAACCTTAAGTTTCCAAAACTTAAACTTTCAAATCTTTCCTAATCTAAATTTTCCCTAATTCCAACCTTTCTTAATTCTATACCTTTTCAAATTTCAACTTTCCAAATCTAACTCTTCAAATCTTTTTTAAACTCAAACATTTCCTAAATTCAAGTATTTTTAAGGCATAAATTTTAAATCTTTCTAAAATTCTAAACTTTCTAAATTTCAAACCTTTCCAAATCCGAAACTTTCTTAAGTTAAAACTTTCTAAATTTTCAATCTTTCCAAATCCAAACTTTCTAAATTTGAAACTTTCTTAAGTTAAAACTCTCTAAATTCTAAACTTTCCAAATTCCAAATCTTTCTAAACCCACATTCAAATCTTTCTAAAAATCAACTCTTTCTTAAAAAGGAAGCTTTCCTATTTCAAACATCCCAAATTCAAAACTTTCCAATTTTAATTCTTTCTTAATTTGGAACTTTCTTAAAACAACACTTTCCTAAATGACACTTTCCTAAATGACACTTTCCTAAAATGACACTTTCCTAAATCGAAACTTTCCTAAAATGACACTTTCCTAAATCGAAACTTTCCTAAAATGAAACTTTCCTATTTTGAACCTTTCTTAAATTCAATCTTTCTTCCAATCTTTCCCTAATCTTCCAAGTCCAACATTCGAGTCAAATCTTTATAAATCTCAAGTCCTTCTTGAATCCTATCTTTCCTAAGTCTAGGTTTCCTAAATATCAATTTTTCTAAAACAAGTCCAAATCCTTCTTCGACATTCTATATTTCCAAATCAAAGTCCAATCTTTTCAATTCCAAATTCCAAATTCCAAATCTTCTATTCTAAGTTCAAATCAAATCCTTTTTCAAATCAAAATCTCTTTTTCAAATCAAATCTTTTATTTTCTATTGGACTCTTGTCCGAACTACGATTGACTTGATTCCTCAAAAAGGATACGTATGCAAACCTCATGAGTGTAGTCACAACCTTTTTCAAACATTCCAGTCATAACTCTTTTCAAACTTCCAATTCTGAAAATCTATTTTCAATCCTCAATTTCAATTTTTAAAACTTTCTTTCCAATTTCAAACTTCAATTTTCCTTTTCAAATCTATTTTCAAAACCAAAGTCTTTCTATTGCACTTGCATATCATGTATCATGTTAAATTTCTTTTCAAAATTCTTTTCTAAAGTAGATAGTATTAAAAATTTGTTAATCGAAGACTCTAATGGGTGAATCTAGGGTGAATAGACATGTAGGTACCGCAAGGGCGGGATAGTGTGATAGATTAGTGCGTCTTCCCTACACATAATTAACCTTCGAACCTAGAATCACTATTTTCGAGAGACTAAAATGGAGTTATTTTCAAAAAAGGGCTTAAATATTTTCCAAAGGTTGCCAAACAACCTATTTTCTTAAAAACTTTCTCTTGAGGAAGTATTTTCAAAATCGTTTTTAAAAAACCTAAGTGTAGTCTTGTAGTCTTCGGATTATGCTTAGTTTTTAGGTAACCTAACTCACCTTAATCAAGTTAGGTGACGATTCCAAATTGTTTTTCAAAAGCCCTTTATTCAAATCAATTTTCAATTCAAACCTAGTCGCACTTATTCTTCTAGGAGGATGAATTCTAACGAGAGAGTATAGTATTTTTCCCGCTTGTGTGTATATTCCTCGAGTACAAAAAATCTGGGCACGACACTGTCCATAGAGAAACTTTCAAAAACACTTAGTCATCAACCTCTAATTCTAACTCTCTTCTTCTATTATTTGCATAACTTTTCTGTTTACTTTGTGCCACTTTCAAGTATTCTTGAACATCTTTGACTTTCTCAGTTGTGTCTTGAATTATTTCAGGACCCAACAATTGCCTTTCTCCTACATTACTCCAACACACTGCAGTTTTACATCGTCATCCATACAAAGCTTCAAATGGAGCCATCTCGACGCTAGATTGATAGCTATTATTATAAGTAAACTTCATTAAAGCTAGGTGATCATCCCAACTCCCTTTGAAGTCAAGCACACAAGCCCTCAACGTATCCTCCAAAGTCTGAATAGTCCTTTTCGACTGTCCATCTGTTTGAGGATGAAATATTATACTGAACTTTAAAGTAGTACTCATAGCTGCTATAAACTGGGTCAAAATTTAGACGTAAATCTTAGATCTCTATCTACAACTATAGATACTTGTGTCCCATGTAAACGAATAATCTCATCAACATATAGTCTAGCATATCTATCAATAGAATAAGTAGTCTTGAAAGGTAGAAAATGTGCTGACTTGGTTAATTAATCTACAATTACCCATATAGAATCAAATTCACTTCAAGTCTTTGGTAGTCCCACCAAAAAATCTATAGTAATATGCTCCCACTTCCATTAGGGAATAGAAAGAGGTTGCAACAAACTTGCCAATTTCTAATGTTTCGATTTCTCCTGTTGACAAGTCAAACACTTTGCCACAAACTCTGCAATTTTCTTCTTTATACTAGGCCACAAACAAACTTCCTAAAGCTCTTGATACATCCTAGTTCTTCCTTGATGTATAGCATATAAGGATTGATGCACTTCTTAGAGAATCTCATTCTTCAAAGCTTCATCATTTGGCACACAAAAACGAGTCCCAAACATCAAAGTATAGTCTTCATGTATAAGGAAATCAGTTCTAACTCCTTCCTTCACTTGGTTTGTGAATTTTTCCAATTGTGGATCTTGAGATTGTAACTCCCAAATTTGATCAAGTAACAATGGTCTAACCTAGAGTTGTGCTATCAAAGCATTAACTCCCACCATTTCAAACACTACGCCCAAAGAAATTCTGCAAACAATTCTGCTCGATGACATTGAATACATGCTTATCTACCTGAAAACTTCCAACTTAAAGCATCAGCCACTACATTGGCTCTTCCTAGATGGTAATGGATAACACATTCATAATCTTTAATCAACTCCATCCATCTTCGTTGCCTCAAATTCAAATCCCTTTGGATAAACAAGTATTTTAGGCTCTGATGATCTGTAAATATCTCATATGGCTCACCATATAAATAATGTCTCCATAATTTCAAAGCAAACACTACCACCATCAATTCAAATCATGAATAGGATAATTTCTTTCATGAGTCTCTAATTCTCTAGAAGTATAAGCAACAACTCTGTCTCTTTGCATCAATACACAATCAAAGCCCAAATATGATGCATCACTATATATCACAAAATTTTCCTTCCTTGAAGGAATGGTCGACACTGGAGTCGTTGTTAACTTAATCTTCAATTCTTGAAAACTACGCTCATAATCACTAGTCTATTCAAACCTTCCATCTTTTCGAGTCAATTTAATCAATGGAACTGCAATAGATGAAAATCTCAAGATAAATGTTCTCTAATATCCAGCTAATCCCAAGAAACTTTTAACTTCTAACACAGTCTTTGGTTGTTCCCAGTTGATTACAGCTTCAATCTTCTTTGGGTCTACACAAATTCCTTCATCAGATATCACATGCCCCAAAAATACTACTCTATCAAGCTAAAACTCAAATTTGCTGAATTTAGCATATAACTGTCTATCTCACAATGTTTGCAATATAAGTCTCAGATGTTCTTCATGCTTCACCTTATTGTGTGAATACACCAATGTATCATATATGAATACAATCACAAAAGAATCAAGGAAAGGCTGGAATACCTGATTCATTAAGTCGATGAAAATAGCTGGAGCATTAGTCACTCTAAAAGGTATCACCAGAAACTCATAGTGTCCATACCGAGTAAGGAAAGCAGTCTTTGAAGCATCATTATCCTATACCTTTAGCTGATGATAACCAGATCTTAGATCAATCTTTGAAAATACTTTAGCCCCTTGTAACTGATCAAACAAATCATCGATACATGGGAAAGGATACTTATTCTTTACTATAACTTGATTCAATTGCCAATAATCTATACAAAGTCTTATTGTCTCATCCTTCTTCATAAAGAACATAGGAGCTCTCTACGGTGACACACTTGGTTGTATAAACCCTCGGTCTAGCAAGTCCTATAACTAAATCTTCAGCTCGTTCAACTCTATTGGTGCCATCCTGTAAGGTGTAATGGAAATTAGAGTTGTCCTTGGCAACAACTCAATAGAGAACTCGACTTCTCTGTCTAATACAATCCCTAGAAATTCAACTAGAAATATATTTGTAAAGTCTTGTACCACTGGAATAGCTGACAACTTTAATTGTGATTTGGCAGTATCAATCACATGAGCTAAATACCCCTCACACCCTTTTTGTAACAGCTTGCTAGCTTTCAAAGTTGATATCTAACAAGTAGGGACCATATCTTGTTCCCCTTAAAATTAAAACTCTAATTCATTAGGCATTCAAAAAATAACTTTTTTCTTGAAACAATCTATTGAGTCATGATAAGATAACAACCAATCCATAAGTCATGGATTGGCAAAGGAATCAAATCCACAGTCAACTCTTTTTTCCTAATTTTTGACACGCATTCCTTATACACCACATCCACCAATGCTAAATCTCCCACGAGTGCTGATACAAGTAAATGATGTGCCATTAAGGTACGTGGCTTATTAAGATGCACACTAAATGCAATAGAAACAAAAGAATGTGTAGATCCAGGATCTAGCAATACATATGCATCTCTACCAACCACAAACATCATACTTGTTACCACTGCAGGAGTTGCCAGAGCATCCCGCTGAGTCATAGTATACAACCGTGTTTTGGTTCATGGTTCAAAAGTAATCCCGCATCCCTGTTGAATGCTTCCATATGCTCCTCTTCCACTACTAGTAACACTACCCACGGAAGAAGTCGTTGTAGAGCTCTGAGTATAATTCTTGGCTACATGGCCTAACTATCCACATTGATAGCATTTATCACTCCACGATACTGGACAATCTCTCACCACATGTCCCGTTGTTCCACATCCATAACAAACTATTCCTCCCCTTCTGTTACTAGAGAATCCCAAACCAAAAGGTCTCACTGGAGGCCTCAACGATCCACAACCTCTTGAACTTCCTGATCTTTGACTGGATTCTGCTCGGCCCTAACCACTACTCACTACAGATTCTAATGGTTTTGTCCTTGAAGTTTCACATGGTGCTTCATACCTTCCCTTTTAAAATTGCTCCATTCTTTCAAATTATTCTTTCACATCTTGTTCCATTATTTTCGCGTTGTTTACTAAATCTGCATACCTTGTCATCTCAAGAGTTGAGATTTGAGATCGAATCCCTAACTCCAATCCTTACTAAAATCTCCAATACTTAGGGTACATTTTTGGTTTTTGTTTTTTGTTTTTTTGAAAAAATAAATAAATAATAGTGTTTGTTTTTGATTTTTTGTTTTTAATTGTTTACAAAATTCGAAAAAAGAAAATAAAAAATACTAAAATGGGTGTGTTCTCTATTTTCAAAATATTGGTATGGTGCTATTAGCACAATGGTAACCTACAAATGCCTATCACCAAACCATAAAAAACACACAGCAAAAACACACAACCAAAAATGAAAACCGATAGCATTACCAAACGGACCCTTAGCTTTCTCGGTACGTATCCGATTAGGTGCAAACCGATACAATACTATGAATTGCTCCTTATATTCAAATACTGTCATATTTCCCTGCTTCAAAGAAATAAACTTATGTTCCTTCTAATATCTATAGATGAGAAGAAGGTATTGTTCATTAAGTGCTTCTTCAAATTGCCTCTAAGTAACATGTACCCAAGTTGCTTGAGAATCCAACAATCGCCTGGTAGCTTCCCACCAATTTCTCGCTTCCCCTCTTAGCATAAATGCAGCCAATTGCAATTTCTGTTCATCAGTCATAGTCATTACCTCAAAAATTGCTTCTAATTTCTTTAAACACTCTTCTTCTACCAATGGGTCTATTGTTCTTGTAAACTCTAATGGATTGAGCTTCATAAACTGTTCATGCAAAGTCCTAACTCTTGGTGTCGATCTTATTGACTGGTACTCAATACACTGTGCCAGAACATTAGCCACTATGTCTGTTGTATTTGGTGGATTTTGAGTACCCTGTTCTTAGAGTCCTTACCCCCTAGCTAGAGTTGATGACGCTTCTTCCTCCACTCCTCTTGGTGGATCTCTTTATGTCATTCTTTCCACATCAATTCAAGGCTAGCACATAATTTCTATGACCCACATATTCCTATCAAGTTAAACTAACTTAACAACACTTTATAGTCCACTGCAACTCTAGACACCAACTTAATAAAATAGCCTTGGTCTTAAACCTTAGCCTTAAACCTCATTTCTGGTACCAATCTATCACACTCGTACCTAATCAGGTGTCATTAATGTCATCTTAAGGTGAGTGTGATCACATAAGTTATCAACCTGCGAACGATACTACAAACACTCTATTTTTGCCCGCTCGGTAATCTCCAGCCCGACTAGACTCACATTCAAGCATCACAGCACATTCTAGCCCAAACCAACTTTCTAGGCCTAAGTCCAGTCAACTAGTCACTTTCTAAGCCCATCAGGCCCACCTGAAGCCATATGACCAAAATGCCCCTAAGGCATAATCCAATCCAATTCAATTTGACACGTTTACCGAGAAGATATAGAATTCCTCAAAATTATAAGTCCCTATTGGCACATCTCAGAGAGGATACAAAGTCCTTGAGATGGAAAGTCCATTCAAAATCTAGACCGGTCAACACCAATGCCTACTAGCCCATTTCGATGAAAAATGATCATATTGCCCTAGGTGGGCCTGACCCAACACGCTCTTCAAAAAAGTACCTAAGTCCTTAGAGTAGTAAGTCCACCCCTTCCAAGACTGTCCCCTAGATAGCCCGGCATACTCAGAATGCCATTCAAGCCAATTCTGGTGACTCTTGGTCAAAATGACCATTTTGGGGGTGCCCAGTCGCTCTCGTCAACCACGCCGGCCCTGGGTATCAAACTGGTAAACCTCTGGGGCACTCCTACGAGAATTCCCAATCTCCAAATACCATTCCAGTCGACTCCGGACCAATTCTAGTGTTTCCATATTCAAATAACCGTTTTGCCCCTAGTAGATCGATCATCATTTTTAACCATACCGGCTATAGGTATCAAACCGACAATTCTCAAGACACTCCCGAGTGCTCCTATCTCTTTTTCAGCTGGGCCCTACAGCCCGACAACTTTCCAAATCAAATCGAAGCCAACTGCAGTGGAGTCAGGCCAAAAAATAGCTAGGAGCCACTAGGAGTGGACCCAAATCTTTGCCTTGCAGCCCAAGGTCTAATAAAATTCACAGAGATCACTTCCATACAAAGTTGGAGCCACTCCTAATAGTGCCAAGCCAAAAATTGGCTAGGCACCACCTCCTCAATTTTTTCCTATAAATACAATGCACTCCCAGCGTATTTCAAGTCCAAAAAAATTGTTGCAAAGCTCTGCCAAACATTCTGTAGCCCTAAAAAAACTCCCTAAACCCTAATCCTTTTAAGGTTCCTAGCCTCCTAAGCCTATACACCTTTAACCCTAGCCTCCAAGCACCATTGAAGGCCAATCTAGCCCTTTCAAAGCTCTTAAAGGCCTCCCAAGTTCAAGTTAAACCTCCATTGAAGCTCCGAAAAGGTTTTAAAGACAAGGTAGGGTTCCTATTTACATATTGTAATCCCCACTCTTTCTTTTCTCCCTCCTAGTCCACTTAGACTGTTCTCTATCTAAATCTCTATCTTTTACATCCTCTTCTTGCATGCTTGAAACAAGAGGACCTTGGGTATATGCCTAGGGAAAGCCTTGGGGAGGTCACCGGTTAGGGACCCACCTATAGTATACCTTGTGATGGTGTGGTCTCAAGCCTTCTTGGTTTTGTGGTGAGACCTTATACCTTGTATGTTCATGACCCTTTGCATCATTATGGTTGTCATATTTGTGAATTGGTTACAATTACTTTACTTTCAAAGTCACAATCCTAGGATGATTCTAACCTCTTAGTGGTTAGAGTTTCTCTAGGAAAGTGTCATATTCAAAGTGACCACCAAGGTCCATATTAGGGTTCAAAACCCTAACTTGTTTTTAAACTCATCATCTTGGGGTGATCTCAACCTTTTCATGATTAGGGTTTTCCTAAGAGAAGTGGCATATTCAATGAGACTCTTAAAGTCCATAGTAGGGTTTCAAGCCCTAAAACACCACCTTCAAAACCTAGTTTTTTAAACCTCATTAAATTTATGTCCGAAGGTTTTTCTCAAAAATTAGTCCTAGAGTTGTTTTCTTGAAGCCCTAGAAATTCATGTCTTAGGAAACCCTAGCTTTGTCCCCTAATCTTCATTCTTGCATACTTACATTCATTGCATCAAAACAGTTTCACAATTCGTGTTACGTTATGTTTTTAAAAATTGCATAACTCTTTTGAGTTGTTTTCAAAAAGGTGTCACATCAAATCACAAGTTTCATTAAATGAAAATCACACAGTCTTTCACACGAAATCATTAGATTTTTCAAATCCAATCTTACCATTCTCAATTTCAAATAAAATCAAATCTCCTATTTTAGAAACCAAATCAAATCTTTCCTTTTTAGAAACAAAATCAAATCTTTCCATTTTGGAACCAAAATCAAATCTTTCCTTTTTGTAAACAAAATCAAGTCTTTCCATCTTTGGAAACCAAATCAAATCTTTTTTTGTAGGAAACAAAGTCAAATATTTTCATTTTTAGAAACAAAATCAAATCTTTTCTTTTTTTTTAACTTCAAATTAAATCCTTCCATTTTTAGTATAAAATCATATCTTTTTCCACTTAAAGTCATAAAGATTTTCACATAAAATCAAAGATTTTCAAAGCGCATGCATGTAGCCACCTTCCTAAACCATCTTCAAACCATTAGGGTCAACCCAAACCCTAAACTACATTCTAAGACTACCTTCCCAAAACCTTAGGTTGCCTAAACCTTAGTGGTCCAACCCTAGGTCAACCAAACCTTAGTTGGTCAACCTTAGGTTAACCTAACTCTAGTTAGTTAACTCCAATTCATCCAGCCCAAGTAGACCTAACTCTGGCCTGCCCACCCTTGGTAACCTTAACCCTAGTTTGCCCAACCAAGGTTAGGTGGCTTCAAGATTTTAATTCTGGGACCATTTTAAAACCCCAACTTGAACCAAAAAAAAAAAAAAATGTTTCAAAAAGATCTCTCAAACTTGTCTCATTTCAAAATGGCTAGGCACTCACTATTTTCGAAAATTGTTTTCAAAATATTTTCCCAAGCTCACAACCCTGCAGTGACCCTAACCCTCTTCATGGTTAGAATTGCCCGAGGAAAGTGATATATCAAGTGAAACCTACATGGTTCATTTTAGGGTTCTTAAATCCTAAACATTTTTTGAAAACTTTTCATAAAACCAACTTTCAAACACCACACACTTGAAGTAACCCTAGGATTAGGGTTGCCCAAGTTAGAGTGAGATATTCAAATAAGCGAAGCTTCTAGTCCCTTTTCTATAAATGCTTTCGAAAAATCATAGAATTAAAGGAGTTTAGTTCTCAATTAACTAATCTCTTAAAGGCAATGAAACATCAACATATCTTTTTTAATATACAAAAAAAACTATTTTCAAAAGTCTTTTCAAGACAAGTTCACAAGAGCTTTTCCAAATCCAAGTCCCACTTCCAAAAACCTTCAAGTTCTATTCAAAAAACACTCCAATATCCAATTTCAAATAAAAACTCTCTAAATTTTTTCCCAAATTTTGAGTCAATGAAGCTCACACATTCTCTTTTCCAAAACATGACCTCAATGAGTCTTCAAAACTTTTCAAATGCCCCATTGTGCCTATTTTCAAGTGGACCTCGAGTCTGAACTACGACTGACCTAATTCTTGTCAAACGAGATACATAGGCAACCTTCATAGGTGCTGTCATAACCCTTTTTTCAACTCAAATGCCCCTTTTCAAAATACAATCTCAAGTTTCATTCAAACTCTTTTTCAAATTGCATCATGCATCATTCATCCCAAAAGTGATGACAAACCCTTCTTCAAAACTTTTTCAAGTGGATATACTTGGATATTTATGAATCGGAGATTCAAGGAGTGAATGTAGGGTGAATAGACATGTAGGTACTGCAAGGGCGGGGTAGGGTGATGATCTTAGGATATCTCACCTACACGTAACCAACCCCCAGACCATAAATCTCTATTTCAAAGACTAAAACCAGAGTCATTTTTCAAAAGGGTTTAAAACATTTTCAAAGGTTTCCAAACAACCCTATTTTTTAAAATACCTCTCAAGATGACATTTTCGAATCATTTTCAAAAACCTAAGTTTTATCGTTAGATTACACTTAGTTTTAAGTGACTTAACATACCCTTAACCCTGTAAGGTGGTGACTCCAAACCTTTCAAATTTTGAGTTCAAACCCCCTCGCCTCTTAGGAGGGTGAGTTCTAACAAAAGAAAGTATCGAGTTTTGTCTGAGTCAAGACTTAGACTTGGGGCAAAAATCGAAGCGCGACAATTGGCGACTCCATTGGGGACACTTGGAGAGTTAGGCTATTGTCATATCTCTTTACCCTTCACTTACTCAGAATCTTCGTTCCTTTGTTCAATTTTTTCCACTTTTACAAAATTATTTCTAAAGATGTCATTGTCATGCCCCAATTTTTTACACTTGAAAAGATAAGTGAGAAAAACACAATACTCTCTCGTTAAAACTCATCCTCCTAGAAGGACGAATGCGACTAGGTTTGAATTAGAAATTAATTTGACTAAGGGCTTTTGGAAAAAATTTGGAGTCACCACCCAACTTGATTAAGGTGAGTTAGGTCACCTAAAACTAAGTATAATCGGAGGATTACACTTAGGATTTTTGAAAATGTTTTAAAAAGTTCCTGAAGAGACAGTTTTTAGAAAATAGATTGTTTAGCAACATTTGGAAATATTTTAAGCCCTTTTTTAAAATAACTCCATTTTGGTCTTTGAAAACAACAATCTATGTTCGGAGGTTGATTACGTGTAGGACAGACATACTAAGCCATCACCCTACCCCGCCCTTTCAGTACCTACATGTCTATTCACCCTAGGTTCACTCATTTAGAATCTTTGATTAATAAATGTCCAATTATATCCACTTTAGAAAAGAACTATATGATGCATGATATATAAGTGCAAGAAAAAGGTTTTGATTTTAGAAATAGACTTGAAAGAAAGAATTGATTTTGAAAGAAGGTTTTAGAAACTGAAATTGGAGATTTAAAAATAGATTTTAGAATTAGAAACTTGAAATAGATCATGGAATTCAAAGTTTGAAAAAGGTTGTGGAATTAGAAACTTGAAAAAAGGTTATAATCGCACCTATGAGGGTTGCCTACGAGTCCCTTTTTGGGAATTAGGTCAGTCGTAGTTCGGACAAGAGTCCAATTGAAAATAGACACTTTGAGGTTTGAAATGTTTGATTTGAAAAAAGATTTGATTTGAACTTAGAATAGAAGATATGAAATCAAGATTTGATTTGAAATTGAACTTTAGACTTGAAAACGAGTTTGAACTTGGAAAGAAAACTTAGACTTGATTTGGAAAGATAGGGTTGAGTTTTGAAAACATTTTAACTTAGATTGAAGGTGAAAACCCATCTTGATTTAGAAAAGAGTTTTAGAAAGGGTTGAAGCTTCCTAACTTTAGGGTTAGGGTTGAACTAGGCTTTAGGTCTCCTAGGGTTTAGGTTACCTAAGATTAGAACATGTAGTTGAATTGGAAAGGATTTGATTTAGATTTGAAAAGTTTGATTTTAGAAAGTTGGATTTAGGAAAGGTACAAATTAGGTAAGGTTCGAATTAGAAAAGTTGGAATTAAGGAAGATTTGGAAAGAGATTTAATTTGATTTGAAAACACTTGACTTAGAATGATTTGGAAAGTTAAGGTTTAGGAAAGGTTAGACTTTGGAAAGTTTTGAATTAGAAATGTTTCAAAATAGGAAAGTTCTTTTTTAGGAAAGTGCCAAATTAGAAAAATTTCATTTTATGAAAGTTACATTTTAGGAAAGTTTTGAATTTGGAAAGATTCAAATTTTGAAAAGTTTGAACTTAGGAAAGCTTTGAATTTAGAAAGATGTGAACTTATGAAAGTTTTGAATTTAAAAATATTGGAATTAGGAAATGTTTGAATTAAGAAATATTTAATTTCTATTTCCTAAGGTAGCAGATTAGATTTTATTTTCAAAAATAGATGATTTGATATGGTTTCTAAAATTGAAAGATTTGATTTAGTTTCCTAAACGGGAAAATTTGATCTAGTTTCCTAATTTGAAAGATTGGATTTGACTTAGAATTGGAAAGGTTGAATTTTGGAAATCTAGGATTTGGAAACCTATGATTTTATGTAGAAAATGAGATTTTAGAAACCTAAGATTTGATGTAGAAAATAGAGGTTTTGAAAATCTATGATTTGAGGCAAAATTGAAAGTCATGTTTTTAGGAAAGAGAATTAGGGTTTCCTAACCATGAAATCCAAGGCTTGGCTTGGACTCCAAGAAAAAGAGTTTTTGGAAAAATAAAGTCTTTTGAAGAAAGTTTTTAAGAAGGAAATTTGAAGAGAGCTTTTAGAAAAAAAGTTTTTGGAAGGAAGTTCAAAAAGAGTTTTTAGAAAATAGCTTTTTGGGGAGAGTTTTTTAGAGAGAGATTTTTTAAAGCAATTTGGAAAGGAGTTTGAACATGGTCTTTTTGAAATCTTTTGAATGTCTCACTTTCCTAAAACGATTCTAACCATGAAAAAATTAGAACCATTCTAAGTTGGTGGTTTTGAAACAATATGAAGTTGAAATATGGACCAATATGATCCCATTGAATATCACACTTTCCTAAAATAACCCTAACCATAGAATGGCTAGAATCATTCTAAGATGGTATTTTTGATGAAAAGCAATTTAGGGTTTACACCCAAAATGTGGACCTTAATGGTCACAATGAATATAACACTTTCTTAAAACAATCCTAACTATGGAATGGATAGAATCACTTTAAGATTGTGATTTTGAAAACAAGTTTCGAGAAAGAGATTTTGAATGCAAGTTTGAAAAAGGATTTTGATGCAAGTTTTGAAAACCACTTTGAAAACAAGTTTTGAACGGATATATGAGTATGACATGCATAATGCACGTAGGGTCGTGAACATACAAGGTTGTATTCACCACATAATCAAGGGGGCCAAATCCACATGGTCTAAGGTCGAACTAGAAGAAAGCCCCCAACACAGTGACTTTTAACAATCCTTCCTACACATTAATTGAGAAATCCCTTATTTCAAGCATGCAAAAAAGGGAGTAAAAGATAGGAGATTAAAATAAAAGAAAAACCCAAGTAGGTTAGAAAGAAGAGAGAGGGGGAAAATACATAAACATAAAGAGAGAGTCTACATTGTCTTCTTCTTGTTTTCTTGCTTTATTTGTTTTACTTTGCTTAATCCTTGGGAACTTCCAAGTTTCAACACTTTGAGTTTTCAATGGAGACTTTGGAGGCTTGTGTATGAGTGTATGAAGTGTGTATAGGTGTTAGGGTTAAGTATATGGAGGCTAGGGTTTGAAGAGACTAGAGAGGTTAGGGTTTTGGAGAGACTTCAGGCTTTATAATTATGACATGCTCTCATTAAAATATGCCAAACAAGCTACTTGATTAAGGAAATCATGCACTATTAAGTATGAATTTAAGCTAAATATGATGCCAAACAAAGTAGGGTCTCACAATTCATTTGCACAAATCTATAAAGGGTTGAATGAGATATTGGCTATTAAAGTGACCAACTTGATCATGTTACACTTGGGTTAAATGCCCTTATCTTCAATGGGTTTATATAGCCTTACTTTAGAGTGAGGTTTGGGCCTCAAGGGACACCCTAGTTTCGTGGATGGGGGAGGACTTGTCCAACCATGGGTCCACACGTGCGCACTGTGCCCCATCCCCAACCAAACTGAACCGGGCGTAGTCGGGCTCATATTTATTAAAGATCCAAACATGACTTAATCTTTTTGTACCAAATTATAATTTTTATTTCAAATTAAAAGCTTGTGAACATTGGGAAGGCACTGTTTCGCTAGTGTCGATTCTGAATAGACACTTGATGTTTATATATACATTGCATTATTTAAACTTCTTTGGAGTTGGTTTTTTTTCTATTTTTCTCTGGTTTGTTTGTCCCAATTCTTTCTGTATATTTAGAGAGTCATTATTGTATATTCAGAAGTCTTTCAATAAAGTAAAAGTCACTATAGAGTTAGCCAGAACACACAGATTGCAGTGTTGCATCTGCGTGTGTTGATTATTGTATCTTGGGAGACAAATACCCATCCAACCAATTATGGGGCGTAACTGTCTTACAGACAGTTGTTTTGAATTTTGTACTCTGGTGTTCTACAGAATCTATAACTTTAATTTTGGTAAGTTCTTATATTCTACAAGGGGCATTATTTACTTTTTGATTATTAATATTCTGTAAAAGGCATTATTTACTTTTTGAATCTTTGATTCAACAAGTAGCATTGTTTGATATTTGTTTCAGTAATATTAGTTATAGTATCACAGTTTCACATACAGTTTAGATAACAATCTTAAGACAATTAAATATTTTCTTTTACTATATAGTATAATGTGTTCTATGATATTTCTCATTATAGTATACTTGAAGACTGTGAATTCATACGCTTCTTTGTCTTCAGTAACTCCTTTGACAAATGATGGTTCTTGTAGAGCATTAATGGACACTTATAGAACAATGACTGCAATCGAAGAAGTGGGTCAAAATTCAGTTGGGAGTCCTAAAGATGCAGAACCTTCTATTTGCATAATTGAAGTAAAGTTCCACATAATTGGCCAAGATGAAATACCCCACAAACAAGCACAACCACTTTTGCCATTGAAAGCCACTGGACCAAGACAATATAAATATAGAAATGGCCTAATCATTAGATACACAACTCAAAAAAGTATTTTTTGTCCGGCTTTTTTGAAAACAAAGTTGATATCTTCGAGTCGTATTGGCGAGCCTAAGGTGCAATTATATCATGTTTCACATAAAGTTAATTCACCTATTGGCCAACTTCGCATTCTAGAAAAATCCAAGGAAAAGGACTCATGATGTGGTTGAGGGATCTTTATATTTTTAGTTATTTGAATTACAATTTGTATTAGGATATTTTGTTGTGTAACTAATGAGTGTTTAGAATATTTGTTGTATCCAAAATAATAAAGTAAGTTATGGCTTATTTATATTTGAAGCTTTATAAGTTATGTTGGCATTACAATATATTCTTGAATTGAAGATTATACATTTAGAAGTTGTTTTCTCGTCCATATATGGTTTTTGTTTCAAGTCATTTATGTTTTGGTTCAAATCATTTCTGAGAGACTTTTGTGAAGTTTTAGTTGGCTACAACATCCTTCTAATCTTTTGAAAGTAGCAATGAAACATTTGATTTAATTTGTTTATGACTTGATATATCTTCAAATGTTTGGAATGGTAGATTTGGACATGTTAATTATAATACATTGCGTAGATTAATTAATTTGAGTTTATTGCCTAACTTTGGTATTGATGTCAATAATAAATATGACACATGTGTATAGATGGCAATAGATCAGGTTCGGGTTAGAAATACCTTCCTCCAAACCCGCCCCGTTCAAATTAACATTCCCCGAAACCCAACTCGACCCCGATCGACTCTAGCCTCGACCCCACCCTGCCTTGCCCCCGTAATTTGAAACCTCGACCTACCCCACCCCGCCCCAAAATCTTGTTCTGGTTTACATTGCCTCCTCAAGAGGTCCCTGACTCTCTCTTTATTAACTTTATCAATTTCTGGACGATGGTTCCTTAACGCCCAACACCACCAGAAGGCTGTTCTTGGGATCAGCTTGGGTGTGTTACTATTTCAACTTGACAAAGACACTGTAATCGCCGGCAACGTTCACCGTCAGCAGCTCCATATGCTGCTATGAGGAATAGCGTTCGCGCTGGCCACAACAAAGAAGAGAAGTTAAATATTGTTAGAAAGAGAAAAAAAGCAAAAAAGTAACAAAGGTAAGAAGAAAGAAATGTAGAGTGGGAGAATAAGGGTCACACGATCATCGAGGCATCTCACTCTTTCTATCACTGTGGAAGATCAATCTTATCTTAAAGAAAGATAACTACACAAGTAAAGGTAAAGTTTTGAAGAGATAGAATGGGGGAACTAATGTTGCTACAACTTTCAAAGTTATCATCAAAAGGTGTATATTTTGTGCATTGGTGAAAATTTGAACGGGCAAGGTAAAGTTAATAAAGTTTGGAAAGTGAGAAGTATTAATTTTAAAATGCTCCATTCAAACTTTTTGTCTTTTCAGGTCAAATATATTGAATGCTCATGCAAGTAACCCTTCAAGATACAAAACCCCAAGCTCTTTCTATGGAAAATATTAATTTTAAATGCTCCATTCAAACTTTTTATCTTTTCAAGTTGAATATATTGAATGCTCTATATAAGCAACCTTTTAAGATACAAAACCCCAAACGTGCTCTCTCTCTCTCTCTCTCTCTCTCTCTCTCTGTGGGCGAAGTAGAGGAGCAGTCTCTGAAATGAGCATTGGCACTCCTGTGATCAAGCAAGATAATGGGGTGTTTTTGGGTTTGATCTATCTTTCATGGTTGTAAGCAATCCATTTTTGCCCGCTCGACAATCTCCGGCCCGACCGGACCTAGTTTCAAACACCACAACACATGCAAACCTAAGACGGGTCTTTTAAACTCCAATCCAGTCAGCTAGTCACTTCTCGGGCCCACAAAGCCTAAATAAAACCATAACATCATTCCAGGCAACTTTCTGGGACTAGGCGGTCTCGAAAACCAACGCCATCCAGGTAGCTTCCCGTGGTTAGGCAATCTCAGGGACCAACACCTTATCAAATTCCAAACGATTCACTTCTGGTGCCTGCTAGCCTGCTAATGTAGAATGTCCGTCATTCAGTAGTTCTCGGAGACCGGGCATTCTCGGAGACCAACACCACTCCCACAGGTAGCTTTCTAAGACCAGACATTCTCAAAAACCAACACCACCCTACAGGTAGCTCTCTGAGACCGGGCATTCTTAGGGACCAACACTGCACAGGTAGTTTTCCAGGACCAAGCGGTCTCATAAACTAACACCTAGGTCAACACAGGCACCTGGTAGCCCGACTCAGTGAAAATGACCAAACCTGCCCCTTGGGCCTCCAGGCACGTTTTGGGAAAGTTTAAAATTCCTCAAAATGGTAAGGCCACCCTTCCAAAATGTTACTAAGCCCTTGGGCGTACTCCGCACGCCATTCAGACCAATTCTAGCTAACTCCGGTCAAAATGACTGTTTTACCCCTGAACACCCCGACACCGCACAGATCCCATCGAACAGTAAAAGACCCTCCTGGGATCATCTCTGAACGACCCGGCAAGCTTAACATGACACTCCAATCCATTCCTGACCATTTCCCACCAAACCAGATCAAAATAATCATTTTGCCCTTAACGACCCGAACGCGCCCCAAAACAACACCGGTCCTAGGTTACTGAATGATGGGTCTTATCACACACCCCTGTTTAACCTAAGAAGGACCCTACAATAATAAACACTCACGACTCGATAAAACTTCCCTAGAGCATCTCGCAGACACTCCGCCTAAAGTTTCTCTTCTCCCGATTCCCTGGTTATAACGCACCGTCAAATGACTTGAGAAATGCGTAAATCAAGGAATTCCCGAAAGCTCGTTCATAGATCTTTCCATCGATACGGCTCGATTGGATAGATCGCTCCCCGAAGCCCTTCACCGTACTAATAAGAATGCAAATGTCATATTTTTCTCCCTTTATGTTTAATCTTTTATACTTATTTGATACCTAAAGGCACTCACTATTCTTATATTTTGACTTAGGGTGCTATGGAATGCCCAGGAAGAAGATTCTAGCTTAAAAGTGGCGAATTCGTGCGAGATTAGAAGCAACGTTTGAAGAGGTGTTCGAACTGTCCCAAGAGGCGTTCAAACGGTAGTAGATGCGTTCGACCGCTACATCAAATGGTTACACGTCAAGTTCAGGTTCGAAGAGCATTCGAAAGATTCAGATAGCATGTTTTTACCATTCGAAGTGTGTTCGACGTACCGTTCGAACAGTAATCCGATGCGTTCGAATGGTGTCAAGGGCGTTCGAGCGGTCGTGCGCAGCTACAAAATTTCAGAAGCCTATAAGAGCTAGGACTTTTTCGTTTTTAGGGTTGTTGATGTTTTTCGTATTATTCAAGGTCATTATTTGAGTTGTTTTCATAGCCCTTCGTGGCTAAACTCTGAATTTTGGTCAAAGGAGACAAAAACCTCGAAATTAAGAATAAACTGTAAGATCTAATTTATTTTCATTATTCGATTTATGCTTTGAGTATCGAATGTTGTTCTATGCCAATTGTCATGATTGTCTTGTATAATCGCTAGGAGGCCTACTAGTTTATTAATCATTGCAATCTACTGCTGAGTTAGATATCAAATTCGTAATTGTTTGATTCCTCTAATTTGTGAAGTAAATGAGATTTAATGATTTACTGCCTTGGGAATTATTATATCTTAGGAAGGGCATTCGACTAAATAAAATGCAACCGCTTATGCTTGTGTTGTTTAGTTTCATCGATCTCTCTAATTCTTAAAGCTGCTGCTAGATTAAACCTTGTGTGCTTTTCCTAGGTTGTTTAATAGTTAAAGTTAATCAGATCGCTTATTTCTAATTAACTATAACTAATGAGAGATAGGAAAATAGTTCCAACGGTAAATATTCGAAGAGTGAACTGATATGCTTACATCAATAATCAGTTGTAAATTCCAATGGTGTATGTTGACCTAGACCAAGGTTTTTTCTTTTGATTGATTTTAACACTTTAATCTGAATTGTTTCATAGTTGTGATTATTAAAATAGTTTTCATTAAATCCAAAACCCCCAATCTTTGTTCACATAGCATAAAATTAGGTTAAACACTCTTCGTGGGAACGATCCTTACTTCTTCTACTACATATTTGCTTTTCGGGTATCGATTTTATTTTTGGGTGCCCGCGATAGCACACCAAATGGTGCAAAAACTACAACTTCCAGCAACCCCTGGAGCATCTCGCAAACGCTCGGCCAAGGTCAACTTTTCTCCAATTTCCCAATTGAAGCGCACCGTCAAACGACTTGAGAAATGTATAAATCTGGAAATTCTCGAAAGTATTTCAAGAATACTTTCCATCGGTACGGCCCGATCGAAAAGATCGCTTCCCGAAGGCCCCAATCACAAGACACAAGAATAGCTACTTTCGAACACCCTTAGAGCGTATTACAGACACTCCACAAAGATGTGCTTTTATGCATGCTTCCCAAGATGATATCCCGTACTTCTAAACACCATTCAAACTTTTTGAAAACATGAAAGTTCACCAAGAACCCTAGGAGAACATCTTGGGTGCAGCCGATTTTCTTGAAATCTTCCCGGTTGGCTCAATTGTCGAGACAAAATTTAAACCAACCTTCCCGGTGACGGAATGTATGCTACATGCACTCAAATTTTGATCAGATCGACCAAATTTCGACCAACCGTTGAGATTCAACTAGTACACTGGGTGCCACATGTCATTCTGGCAATGAAACAGTACTGGTGCATGTGCTACATGCGCTAAGGCAAACTTTAGCCAGGCGCATGTAGCACATGCGCCAGGCTAGTTCCAGATTGCCTATAAATACCAGACCCCTCCCTTTGCATATTCCATCTCCAAAATTGATGCGAAGTTCTGCTGAAACTGCTCCAGAACCTCGAATCCCAACATATATTCCACCCCTCCAACACTTAAGCTAGATTCCACCTCCCTCAAGGCCATACACTTCACCTACCAAGCCATATACACCACTAAACACTCCCTTCCAGCCCTTTATGCCTTCTTGAAGTCATTCAAGTTACAATCAAGACATCTATTGAAGACTACAAGTGTGTTAAAGGCAAAAGGTAGTATCTCTTTTACATTTGTGTTTTCCCCCACTCTCCTCTTCTCCCTCCTAGCCTACTTAGGCTATTCTCTATTTTAATCCCCATCTTCAACCCCCCCTTTCTTACATGCTTGAGCCAAGAGGGCTCTTAGTCCATGCCTAGAGAAAAGCGAGTGAGAGCCACCATGTAGGGGGATCTCTCACTAGCCTACTTTAAGATGGTATGGCCTAGGAGCCCCTTGTTTATTTGGTGTAGCCTAAAAGCCTTGTATGTGCTCATGACCTCTTGCATATTACTATTTTGATCATGTCTTGTGTGCTTGGCTTCATTTTCATGCTTATCACTATGTCCTACAATGCTCACATTACTCTTATTTCCATGCCATTTTCAAGCTCCATATTTCTTTCAAACAATGGTTTCAAGAGTTGGCTCCTTGAGGTTAGGATGATACCTTAGAAAATCATGCCTTAGATAATTCCCTACTAACCTCCTAACTTTCATTTTGGCATCATTGCATTTTAACTTGCATAAGAATTGTTTTCTAGCTCTCTAATTTTCAAGGTTTCCATTCTTTTAAGTTTAATGGTTGGAATGGCCCCATGGAACCCTCTCTTGAGTGGTCTCCCTTTCATTTGGTCATAGGAACCCTCTCTTGATGGAATGGTCTCCTTCAAAAATAGTTTTCAAAATCATTTTTCAAAAATGGTTTTCAAAAATTCATTCTCTCCATCTTTGCATTAAAAATGGTGTTTCCAAAGGTTGTCATCATCAAGTTAATTTTTGGACCCCCTATATTCTTGTCAAGATAATGGTTATAACGGTCATGAGGAAACCTTCTTTGGAACGGTCTCCAAATACCACTCGTACAAACCATACTCTTGGCTAGTGTCAAAAATTTTCATGGAAATGATCTTCAAAAAGATTGCCTACCAAAGTCTATTGCATAACATGTTCTGTTTTTCAAAACTCTTTCCAAAAATGCATCAAATAAGCTTTCAAAATCATCTTCCAACTTAGCCCTAGGTTAATTAGACCCTAGTTATTCAACCCTAGGTTAACTTGACCCTAGTTATCCAACCTTACTCTAGTTAGTTAACCCTAGGTTACCTTAACCTTAGGTTAACCCAACCTTAGTTTAACCTTTGGTCACACTTCACCTTAAGCCAACTCAATCTAGGTTAGTAGGCTTCAAGGGTCCAACTCATGGACCCCCTTTCAAGTGACCTCCCTATTTAAAACCATTCTCACACCCCATTTTTCCAAAGCCTCCTATTTTCTTGAGTTTTCAAAAACCAACTCCACAACCATTTCAAATATTCCTATACTCTATCTTCAAAGTATTCCCAAAAACGTTTTCAAGAACTCACAACCCTAAGGTGTTTCTACCCCCTTTCATGGTTAGGGATTCCAAAAGAATGTGATCTATCAAGAACAACCTCCAAGGTTGTCCATATTAGAATTCCAAAGTCCTATGTGTTTCCAAAAACCATTTTTGAAAACTTTTCAACACTCCAAAATCATACCTCCAAGGTTTTCAAGACACGACTGCAAAATCTTTTCAAAGCTCTCATGAGTTATTTCAAAGCATTTCCAAAACTCTCTCAAGTTGTTCCAAAAACAAAACATTTCAAAACACTTCAAAACCCCTTTTCAAGAATTTCAAGGTTCTATTTCAAAACACTCCAACATTCGCTCCCAAATCAAAACTCTCAAGTTCTCTTCTTCCAAAGACCACAAAGTGTCTTCAAACCTTTCCAAAGACATCAAAGTGTCTTCAAACTTTCCAAAGACCTCAAAGTGTCTTTAAACTCTCCAAAGGCTCTAATGCGCCTAGTTTCCATTGGGCTCCTGCCCGAACTACGATTGACCTGATTCTCGCCAAATGAGATACGTAAGCAACTTGAAATGGTAAGGTTATAATTTCTATTTCAACTCCAATCCCCTTTTCAAAAGTTTCTATCAATTTAAGATTTCTATCTTAAACCCCTTCAAAACCTCTATATTTTCAAACTTCTTCCAAGACTTCCCTCATGCATCATTCATTCACAAAGTGATGACTAAATCCTGTTTTTAAAACTCTAAAAGTGGATATTAAATGGATAATGGTAACCGTTTATTCTAGTTAGTGAACAAAGGGTGATTAGACATGTTTGTACCAAAAGGGCAGGGTAGGGTGATGATTTTAGGATATCTTCTCTACACGTAACCAACCCCCGAATCACATATTTCTATTTTCGAAAGACCAAAATGGAGTTATTTTCAAAAAGGGCTTAAATCGTTCTAAAGGTTGCCAAATAACCTATTTTCTCAAACACCCTCTCTTGAGGGAGTTTTCAGAATCTTTTCTAAAAATCCTAAGTTTAATTTTTAGATTAACACTTAGTTTCAGGTTACCTAACTCACCTTGATCAAGTTAGGTGGCGACTCCTATTTTTCTGAAAAGCCCTCAGTCAAACCAATTTTCAAACTCAGTCGTACTTGTCCTTCTAGAAGGATGAGTTCTAATGACAGAGTTCCATGCTTTTGGTCTTTGAGCCGAAAGGACCTTGGACACTTAAAAACCGAGGCGCAACAATGGTCAACTGTGCTCATATCGGCGTCAACACTGGCAATGCCTGTTATGGCGTCATTTTTGGTAAGCCTTCCTGGTGAGTACTCGAAGACGGTTTTCTCCAATGAGAAATTATCAGAATTATAGTCCAAACCAATCAAGTATTCACTGGTATGGGTTCAGGTTGAGTACTCTTCTCTCGATCCCAACCCTAACCCGATCGGGTTTATTCCTTTCATTCCCAAAACCCGACCCAAATCCAATTTAGGTCTTCCAAACTTGCCCCATTCAGGTCGGTACAGGTCGAGGACCCGAATAAATGGGTTTTTTTGCTATCCTTAAACATGTGCAAAAACAAAATGAGGTTGAGAACTAACTTAGCAAGAAGATTAAAGTGTTGCGAAGTGATAAAAGTGGTGAATATGAAGCGCCATTTACACAGCTCTATTCTGAACATGGTATTATTCACCAAACTACCGCACCTTATTTATCATAACAAAATGGGATTGCTGAACTTAAGAATTACACTCTTAAGGAGATGATGAATGCTACATTGATAAGTTCTAGATTATCCTAGAATTTGTGGGGAGAAACATTGCTCTCCACAAATTATGTTCTCAACAAGATACCTCGCAAGAAACTTAGTAAAACACCTTATAAATTATGAAAAAGTCATGAATCTTCTTATCATAAGTTCTTAAAAGTGTGGGGGTGTTTGGCTAAGGTAGTAGTTTCTATCCCTAAAAAAAAGGTTAAAATAGGACCTAAAATTGTGGATCATATATTCATAGGCTATGCTAAAAATAGTAGTACATATCGGTTCCTTGTTCATAAGTCTGAAAGTTTGTGATATACATGTTAACACCATAATGGCGTCTAGAAATGCATCATTCTTCAAGAATGAATTTCTTTGTAAACCTGCACAAGAATCTAGTTCTCTTAAAAGAACTCATGATTCGACAACGAACCAATTCAAGAGTCTATGGATAAAGGAAATGAGGATGAACCTAGACATAATAAAAAGGCAAGGACTTCAATGTTTTCTAGTCTTGATTTTCTAATATTTTTTTTAGAACATGAGCCTCGAAGTTTCAAAGAAGCTATATCCTTTCCAGAAACCCCTTTAGTGAAAAGATTATTAATAGTGAAGTTAAATCTATCTTCCAAAATTACATTTTGAAACTAGTGGATCTTCCACCTGATAATAAACCTTTAGGGTATATGTGGATATTCAAGAGGAAGATGAAAGCTGATGGATCAATTGATAAATATAAGGCTAGACTTGTAATCAAAGGCTACAGGCAAACTGGAGGAGTGTATTACTTTAAAACAAATTCACCAGTAAAAAGAATAACATCAATTCACATGTTAATTGCTTTTGCTGCATTGCATAATCTAAAAATACATCAAATGACTTTTAAAATGGCATTCTTAAATGGTGATGAGGAAATTTATATGGATCAACTAGAAGGATTTATAGTTCTTGGACAAGAGAGCAAGATATACAGACTTGTTAAGTCTTTGTATAGACTAAGCAAGCACCTAAACAATAGCATGAGGAATTTAATAATGTTATGATGTCAAATGGATTCATATGGATATGTCATTGTTTATCTTTATGTGGATTATAAGATTATAATCGGTAGCAATAATGATATCATTAAAGCCACTAAAAATATATTGAACAGTAAATTTGACATGCAAGATCTAGGTGTTGTAAATATTATACTTGGTATCAAAATTATCCAAACATTTTATGGATATGCTTTATCACAGTTATATTATATCGAGAAGGTACTCAATAAATTTAACGAGAGTGATAAAAATCTAGCATGAACATCTTTAGACGTGAATTTTCATCTCACTAAGAATAATGATACCTGTGTAGCTCAATTAGAATATTTGCCGATAATAGGCGGCTAATGTACATCATGAATTGTACTCATCCGGATATTGCATACTTAGTTAGTAAATTGAGTAGATATACAAGTAACGCGAGGTCAAACTACTGGAAGACTATAGTTAGGGTATTCAAATATCTCATGTAAGCACCCCATTTTTGCCCGCTCGGCAATCTCTAGTCCAACCAGGCTCGGTTTCAAACATCTCAACACATGCAGACTTAAGATGAGCCTTTCGATCTCCAATCTAACCAATTGGTCTCTTCCTGGGCCCACAAGGACCCGTTGGAGCCATAAGCACCATCATTCCAGGCAGCTTTCCGGATTGGGCGGTCTCGGAAACCAACGCCATCCAGGTAGCTTCTCGAGATCGAGTGATCTCGGGGACCAACACCTTATCAAAATTCCAGACTATTCACTTCTGGTGCTTGCTAGCCCGCCAATGTAGAATGTCCGTCATTCGGTAGTTCTCTGAGACCAGGCATTCTCAGGGACCAACACCACCCCCGCAGGTAGTTTTCTAGGACCAGGCGTTCCTAGAAACCAACACCACCCTACAGGTAGCTCTCTAAGACCAGACATTCTTAGGAACCAACACCGGACAGGTAGTTTTCGGAGACCGGGCAGTCTCGGGAACCAACACCTAGGTCAACACTAGTGCCTGCTAGCCCGACTCGATGAAAAATGACCAAACCTGCCCCTTGGGTCTCCAGGAAGGTTTTGAGAAAGTTTAAAATCCCTTAAAACGGTAAGTCCACCCTTCCAAAGTGTTACTGAACTATTAGGCATACTCCACGCTGTAAGCACCCCATTTTTTATCACTCAGCAGTCTACGGTCCGTCCAGACTTGTACTCAAGTCAATATGGACGTATTCCAATCGAAATTAACTTTCTAAGTCTAATCCTGTCTATCCATCACTTCGCGGGCTCACCAGGCCCAAATAAAGGTAAAATGACTGAAATGCCCTTAGGGGCATTGTTTGATCCAATTCCAAATCAAGTACATCTTTTTGGAGACGGTAAGTCCCCTTTCCAATTCCAAATCAGGCACGTCTTTCCGAAGACAGTAAGTCCCCTTTCTAATTCCAAATCAGGCACGTCTTTTCGAAGACAGTAAGTCCCCTTTCTAATTCCAAATCAGGCACGTCTTTCCGAAGACGGTAAGTCCCCTTTCTGATTCCAATAGGCACGTCTTGCCGAAGATAGTAAGACCCCTTTCCAATTCCAATTCCAATCCCTCTATCGAGAAAGCTAATTCCTTGAAATGGTAAGTCTATCTAATTTGGCACGTTTTCGAGAGAAAGTTTCTTCAAAACGGTAAGTCCCTTTAAACTTGTCGATCGGGACGAGACCCCAAGTCTCCTAGATAATAGAACGGTCCACCTTTGGCGCCTGCTAGCCCGCCAATGCAGAAATGTCCATTTCGGCATGCCTTAAAAGAAAGTTGACTTCTCATGCGCTAAGTCCTTTTAGCAACTTCCCGAGATCAAGCAGTCTCGAGAATTATCGCGAACCGTCAGAGTAGCGAAAGTACTCGTAAACATTACAACCATCAGAGTAGTGGAAATACTCACAAGCAAGTCGATATAGGAAATTGCCAACAAACTTCTGTGTCACGAGACCGCCGTAAGAATGGCAGAAACACTCAAAACCCAGGTCAACACCAGTGCTTGCTAGTCCACTTCGGTGAAAAATGACCAAACTGCCCCTAAGGCCATTTTCTGACACATTTCTCGAGAACACACCTGAGTCCTTAGAATGGTAAGTCCACCCTTCCAAGATCCTCTTAGAGATGATTCGGCATGATTAGGTGCATTCTAGCCAGTTTCGGGCTAGTTCCAAGACTTTCCGGTCAAGATGACCATTTTACCCCTAGGCATCCGAACGCCTCGGGGACCACACCGGCTCTGGGTATCAAACCGGTAATCTCCTGAGAATGCTTCTTATAGTATTCCCGACCTTCCTTTATCTTTCCGCATCATTCCGAATCAGTTCCGGCAAACCCGGTGCAAAATGACCATTTTGCCCCTGGTGAGCCGGTCGCCTTTTCCGACCACACCGGCCCTGGGTATCAAGTCGGTAGCCTTTGGGAACATTCTAAATAATGTTTCTAAATCTCAAGTCTTCTTCCGGAACATTCTAAGTCCGTCTCGGCAGCTTTCCGATCCAGTTAACTGTTTTGCCCCTAATGGCCCGGTCAACCCTTCCGACAAATCTTGTCATCCTTTTTCAAGTCCATTACCTTTGCGACACTATTCTAAGGGTTCCTGAACTTTTCCGACCTTCCAGGCCATTCTCAGTCCCTTAAGTCCTTCCCGGGTTTTCCGGAGTCACTCCTAGTGAAGCCAGGCTAAAAATTGCATGATAGTCAGTAGTACAGGCGCCCAAATCTTCTCAAGATACGTTGCTTGCCAACTTAATGAACTTTCCTAAGTTGCTGACGCCACTGGTAGTGGCGCCAAGCCAAAAAAATGGCCTGGTGCCACTCCTAGTGGCACCAAGAGGAAATTTGCCCTAGCGCCACTGCAACAGGCGCTAGGTGATTCCCTTATCTATAAATACAGAGCCTCCTCCACCGTGAAAGGGGTCCGCAAACTCAGTCTAAAAACCCTATTATTCGATATATAGAGCTCGTAAGCTCCCTAAACCCTAGTCTCCTTAGGTTCTCTAAACCCTAGCCTCCATACACAAACCTTAGCCTCCTATACACTCACATACACTTCTATACACTCATACACTAGCCTCCAAAGTCTCCTTTAAAGACTTGAAGTGCTGCAATCTGAAGCTTTGAAGATTGAAGAAAAACTCTTGAAAATTGAAGTGAAGACCAAATCAAGACAAGCAAAGCAAAGCGCGCAAAGCTAAGCAAAATAAAGAAGACACAAGGTAGGCTTCTTATTTACATTTACGCATCTTCCCCCCTCTCTTCTCTCTCCTAACCCACTTGGGTTTTCTTCTATTTTAATCCCCCATCTTCTTCCCCCCCCCCCCCCTTCTTGCATACTTGAAACAAGGGAATTCCCGGTCCATGTATAGGATTAAGCTATTGGAGAGTCACCTTGTCGGGGGCTTTCTTTTAGTCTAACCGGAGACCACGTGGGTTCGGCCCCCTTGATTATGTGGTGAAGCTTTTAACCTTGTATGTTCACGACCCCAATTTGCATTGTGCATATCATGATCTTGCATTCCTCCAAAGCTTGCATTAAACTTATTTTCAAAAACTTACATCAAAATCTTCTTTTTCAAAACTTGTTTTCAAAATCACAATCCTAAGGTGATTCTAGCCTTTTCATGGCTAGGGTTGCTTTAGGAAAGTGTTACATTTGAAGTGACCAATATGGTCCATATTTTCAAAACATAGTTGTTTTTAAAACCACTATCTTAAAGTGGTTCTAATCTTCTTATGGTTAGAATCGCTTTAGGAAAGTGAGGTATTTTACATATACTTCCTAAAAACTCTCTTTTCAAAAATCTCCTCCTAAAAAATCTCTTTTCCAACATGCTTTCCATAAACTCTCTTTAAATTCCTTTCTAAAATTGTTTTCAAAAACTCTCTCCAAAAGTCTATTTTCAAAACTTCCTTTTCAACTCCTTTCCAAAACACTCTCTTCAAAATTCCTTTCCTAAAAACACTCCCTAAGTTTCCTTCTTAGAAAACTCTCTCCAATTTCCTTTCCAAAATTGTTTTTCAAAAACTCTTTTCCAACAATCTCTTTTCAAAAACATCTTTCCTAAAAGCTCCTTTTCAAAAATGTTTTCCTCAAAGTTCACTCTCCAAAGACGCTCCTTACGTTTCATTCCTAAACAACTCTTCCCAAAAATCACTTTCTAAAAACTCCTTACTAGGATTTCTTTTTAAAAACTCTCTCTTTTCAAATTCACTTTCTAAAAGCTCCTCTCTAGGATTTCCTTCCAAAAATCTCCCTTTCTAAAAACTCACTTTCCAAAAAATCTTTTTCTTTAGAGTCTAAGTTAAACCCTAGATCCCACAATTAGGAAACCCTAATTTTCCTTCCCAAAAGCATGATTTCTAATCCCTTATTTTGGCCTCAAAACCTAGGTTTCCAAAACTCTTGTTTTCTACATCAAAACTATAGCTTTTCGAATTTAGGGTTTCTAAAACTCCATCTTTCCAAATTCATGCAAAATCCAATCATCATTTTAGGAAACTAGATCCAATCCTCCGTTTTTAGAAACAAAATCAAAACATCTTTTTTTAGAAACAAAAATCCAATCCCTTATTGTAGGCAATAGGAATCTCAATCCTTCCAAACCCAAATCTTTCCTAATTCAACTCCTTCCTAATCTAGTACTTTCCTAAACCTTAAGTTTCCTAAACTTAAACTTTTGAATCTTACCTTAAACTTTAAGCTTTCAAACATTTCTTAATTCCATCCCTTTCCAAATCTTAACTTTCCAAATCTAAGCTTCCAAATCTTTCTTAAACTCAAAACCTTTCCTAGTTTTCAACAATTTCTAAAACTCAAATTTTGAATCTTTCTAAAATTCTAAACTTCCCTAAACTTTCAATCTTTCCAAATCTAAAACTTTCTAAATTCGAAACTTTCTAAATTTAAAATTTTTCAACTTTCAAAACTTTCCTATTTCAAAATATTCCAAATTCAAAACTTTCCAATTTCGAAACTTTCTTAAAACGAAATGTTTCCTATTTCAAAACTTTCTTAATCCAACACTTTCCTAAATTGAAACTTTCATAAAATTAAACTTTCCTAATTCGAAAACTTTCCTAAATTGAAACTTTCCTAATTCGAAAACTTTCCAAAAATGACACTTTCCTATTTTGAAACTTTCCTAAATCGAACCTTTCCTAATTTGAACCTTTCCTAAATCCAATCTTTCTTCGATCTTCCAAGTCCAATATTCAAGTCAAGTCTTTTTTAACCTCGAGTCCTTTCTAAATCCTATCTTCCTAAGTCACGGCGAACCCCCTACCAGACCATGTTGTCAACATCATCACTGAATAAGAGGCAAACCCGGATGGCATCATAGCCGCAAAGTACTCCGATGGTGGGTCGGACACCAAGGAAGAAAGCGACTAGGAAGAGGAACTGCCACCATGCCCCATATACCTCTACAATACAAGTGGCGAGCAAAATCCTTTTGATTGGCCTGTGGATAAACCCATCGCAAACACTTCCAACAATGTTGTTCTTGTAGATGGCTGGGGGAAAGAATTCCTGCACCTTAGATACGCCGAAGTTGAGGCCCGCCTGAAAGAGGAACTCTTCGACTACGAGGATATGAGCTGGGGCATCTATGAGCTAAAACTGCTGAACCCACCGTTCGAATTCAATGGAGGTGATCTGGATAGCCTGTTTACCGAGATTGACAAAGAGGAAGCTGAAAAAGAAGAAGCCAAGGAAAATTCGTCGCAAGCCCCTAAAGAGAGCCTGGTTATGAAACCCCAAGAAGCCGAGCAAGAGAAAATGGTCCGACCAAAGTACAGCCAGCCAGGGTCCTAAGATGGGATGCACAACCTCCAAGACCCCACTGGAGAGGAGGAAGGAAAAGGAGGAAGCCCTGATTGTACTACAACTGCTAATCTCTGCCATTTCATAGCCGATACCTCAATTCGTTCAGCACAACCAAGTGAAGAAACCGGCAACTGGAGCATGAAGGAGGCAGGCGTAGTCCCAAAGCCCACCTAAAGAAGTGACTATCAAAGGGATGTTCTCCTACCAAACTTTGCCTTTTACTTTCCTGTTAGTTTTGTTTTGTCAACTCTACTTTTATCTTTTGTTACTCAAGAGCTCATCATGTATACAAAACCTCTAAAATGAAAAAAGTTAAAAGTTCGCGTTTATCAATCTTCAACACTTGCTCTTTCTCAGAAATTTCCCTTCTTATTGTTATGCCTTAACTTGAAAGAAGAGATAGTACGCGCACCGTCATCTATGGGGGTCATTTCTAATCCACAGAGGAGATAGCGAGAGGAAAGAGAGAGAGTGGATCATAAAAAGGTGGCCCTCGGGGGATGCCATGTTAAAGTAGTCGGCAGTTAGAACCTCAAAAGGAAGAGAAGTCGTCATTTCAAATTCCCTAGAATAGCAAAGTGATTCCCTTGGTCAACCCACTCAAGCCGTAGATAATTCTTATTCGAACACCCCATCCAGGTACCACCCCCTACACTGGGGTAAGTACGATTAACAGAACAATTAAGCTAACACATGCTTGCTTCAAAAAAAAAAATGATGCCAAAAACTCTAAGACTAAACCTCTGGATTAAGCAATCTTGTCTAAAAGGAAGAGGGGCCATCCATTCTTTTACCATACAGTTTAAAGAATTTCCCTTGCAAAACCCCTTTTGAACCAGATCATATTCCTTCAGCCAGCCCCTTCTGGTGATCACCACCCGCAATGGGTGAAAGTAAAGGGAAGTGACAAAAAGGAGTGAAAAAAAAAAGAAGAAAGGAAAAAGTCTCCTCATACATCAAAAGAGGAAGGAAACGATACAGTGCTAAAAAAGAAAAAAGATGACAATTGATATAGATTGTGCAAGTGGTAAGGCTGGGACGAAAATTAAAGGAAATTGATGAGCCTTATGTGAATAAAAAAGGAAAAAAGAGGAAGATAGAAAGAGAGACCCAAGAAAAGGGAGACCCGAAAAGGTGATCACCGGTAAACCCTATAAAGAGCATAACGTTTTGAGCCTTCAATGCCCTTTCTCTTGAAAACCCTATAACCTAGCCCCATTACAACCCATGAAAAAGTCCCCTCAGATCAGAAAAAATTGCTTAATCTAAACCAGTTCAAAGAGAAAATGGAGACATTCAAGGAAAAAGGTGAACAAAACAGCAAAAGCTTACTCAAGGTAGTTCTAGTCTGATTATCATCCTCGTAAAACAAAATAAAATAAAACAAATTATTAGAACACGGATGAATGCATGAGAAGTATGAGAAATGAATCATAAATAGCGTACCCCAGTGGGCCTCCATCAGAGATATGCGAGCAGTCAAGGCCTCCACCTTAGCGCGGTACTGATCTCGTGCCTGGCAAGCTGCTAAATACTCCTCCTCAGAAATGAAGCCCTAAGCTCAATGCTATAGCTCCACCACCTCATGACCAGCCACCTGTCCTTCAATCACCAGGTCCAGCTGAGTGAAATCACCAATGGATCTCACCTTAAAATGAGCCTCGTAGTCCACATCTGGCGGAAGAAGGAAGCGCTCGCCGGGAACCCCGACTATATAAGGGATCTCCACCTCGGCCCGATAAAGTCTGAACATATACTGAGGAGGATCCATAGCTACACGAAAGTCGGTGTGAAGCTGCTGCCAGTGGTGCTCCCTCAAATACATCTCCCACGAAATAAGGCCCCGGAAGGTGACGCATGATCAGGACAAAAGAATGACATCCCTCATACCGGCGTACTGGGAAGATCGGTGGTAAAGTGCCCAGGTCACGTCTCGAGGCCTCAGCAACTCCAAGTTAACCCGGAGGGCTACAAAATCTGTGAGCAAAGACCGCTGGACTACCTACTGCCTGGCTCATGGGAAGGCATCGCTAGCTAACACCTCTGGTCGACGGATGGGTAGATACTCGTAACTCCACCATATCAAAAATGGCTAAAAACTCGTCAAGCTCCCCCGAGCCCCGGATGTCCTCACTCTCATCCTTCGTAAGAAGCAGGCAAAGGTGAAAGCACGCTAATCGATATAATCTAGCGCATCCAGATCCGCTACCAGGCTCACCAAGGACAAAGGAACCGTCGACCTATTGTTGTTGCAAAAGCAACTAAAGACAACATATAACACCAACCGATACCTCATGATGACCTGGTCCGCTAGAGAGGGCAAGAAAGCAAACGTTGTCTCTGCTGAACATAGAAGTGAAGCTGGGAAACTCGAGCCTCTAATCCCTAGCAGCCCCAAGAGAAGATGGGCCTCCTCCAAAGGCACATCCTGTAAAGAAATCGGAACCCTTCCGAAGGATAGTCCGGTAATCATGGCCCAGTCGACAGGGGTAGGTCCCAACTCAAAACCCACTAAGTGTACGGTCCCGATCTCACCAAACCACCGCTCCAACAACCCAACAGCGATGCGGTGATCAATCATATCTGTCTGTAGAGTCATGAAGGCCCCAAAACCAATCCGATGCAAGAAGTCTTGATGAGATGGAGCTGAGGCCTGCATAGCCCTCAAGGCCAAAATACTAGCCCCTCTGAAAGAACTGTGGGTAAACGAGGGCAACCGATCGTAACGTGAGTACAGGCTCCGATGGAGTACCAAATCTCGTAGCAACGGGACGTCAGGAATTGCCAATTGGTCGTCCGTAAATGAAGTATCCCTCTACCTGTCCCGAACAGAAGCCATACCGTACCCCATCCGCAGGTCCACAAACGAATCAACATCATCCTTAACTCTCTCGTTGGGAGCCACCGAAGGCTGCCCCATCGCAGAACTGCCACTGGAAACTGTCCTACTCAAGGATCGTTGTGACCCACTGTGACAGCCTCAGGGGGAACCGACCCTGCCACCACTCCGAGCAAGACCACCCCTACTGCCTCCTCGGGCGAGGCCACTCCAGCCACTGCTCCGAGCAGAACCGATCCTACTACTGCCCCTAGCCGAGTTACCCCGACTGCTGTTACCCTCCTCAGCTCTATCCGCAACGCCTTTCCGTGGTGCCCCCTATCAGAACCATCGCCCCGGCCTCCGACATTCTAAAAGAATGACAATATTTAGAGAATCAATCAGTCACCATATATGAAAAGCACAAAGATAAATGTATCAATGTATATACATAAAGAAAAAAAAAAAACAACAACAACAAAAAAAAAAAAGAGGAACAAAAAGAGAAAAAGAAGAAAAAAAGAAAAAAAAAAAAAAGAACAAAAAAGAGATAAAAAGATAAAAAGAACAAAAAAAAAAGAAAGAGAAAAGAAAAAGAAAAAAGAGGATGGGCTAGGGTCCCATCTATCCCTGTTTTAAGATTTTCAACAGTTTTCAAGCTTTTCCCCCAAAAAGTTTGGTTTCTAAATTTCAAACCGGTTTCTCGGGCTTTCTCCATCAAAAGCCCTGTTTCCAAGATTTTTCAACAGTTTTTCAAGCTTTTTCTCAAAAAGTTTGGTTTTCAAATTTCAAACCGGTTCTCCGGGCTTTCCCCTCAAAAGCCCTATTTTGAAATGTTTTCTAACGGTTTTCTAAACTTTTTCCTTAAAAGGTTTCATTTCAAAATCACACACCAGTTTCTTGGGTTTTTCCCTCAAAAGCCCTATTTCAAAATTTTCAATGATTTTTCAAGCTTTTTCCTTAAAAAAGTTTGGTTTCTAGATTTCAAACCGGTTTCTCAAGCTTTCTCCTTCAAAAGCCCTGTTTTCAAGATTTTTCAACGGTTTTTCAAGCTTTCCCCTCAAAAAGTTTGACTTCAAAATTCCAAACCGATTTCTCGGACTTTCTCCTTCAAAAGCCCTGGTTCAAGGATTTTCTGATGGTTTTCCGAACTTTTTCCTCAAAAAGTTGCATCTCAAAATCTTCAAACCAGTTTCTCGGGCTTTCTCTTTCAAAAGCCCTGGCTCAAAAGTTTTCAATGGTTTTTCAAGCTTTTCCCTAAAAACGTTTGGTTTCTAAATCTTCAAAATGCTTTCTCGTGCTTTCTCCTTCAAAAGCCCTATTTCCAAGATTTTTCAACGGTTTTTCAAGTTTTCCCCTCAAAAAGTTTGACTTCAAAATTCCAAACCAGTTTCTCGGACTTTCTCCTTCAAAAGCCCCGGTTCAAGGATTTTCTAACTGTTTTTCGAACTTATTCATCAAAAAGTCGCATCTCAAAATCTTCAAACCGGTTTCTTGGGCTTTCACCTTCAAAAGCCCTGGCTCAAAAGTTTTCAGTGGTTTTTCAAATTTTTCCCTAAAAACGTTTGGTTTCTAAATTTCAAACCGGTTTCTCGAGCTTTCTCCTTCAAAAGCCCCGTTCCAAAGTTTTTCTAAAATTAGCTTTTCGGGGTTTTCTCCTTCAAAAATCCTACTCCTAAAAATTTCCTAAAAATTTTGATTTCTCCGAGCTTTCCCTTTTAAAGACCCTATACTCAAAAAAATTGTTTTACCAAAGGGTTTTTAAGTTACGAGTTAAGATTATTGAAAATTTCAGCAGAGTTTCGCCTTAAAAAGTCACTACCCTGAAATTCAACAAGTCACAAACAAAGTCCGAGACAACCTCAAACCTTCAACCACATCAATCAAAACAATCCCTTCCTCCACAGTACGTGTCCCTTCCTCAAACACAACTTTTAGGCAAGTTCCTTCGATTTTTCAAAAACTTTCGGTCTCATTTTATTTCCAAAATTTCACGAAAATCCCTAAAACATCCGAGAATGTCATTGCAATTTTTCAAAAATGATTCTATAATTTTTCGGCCTTCAACAAGACCCATTTTTTAATTTTTCTCATTTTTTCAATTTTTTGTAATTTTCAAAAATTTAAAAATTCAAAATTTTAAAGAAAATTATGAAATTTCATACAGTTGTTCTACACATTTTTCTAAAGTTCCTGATACAAGAATCACCCACAAATACGCAATACCCAAGCCTATAGGGTCAATTTTTGGAGTCCCGCAGGAAACCCACTTTCACAAACAGGAAGAATCATGCAAAACACACTCAAAACTCTACCAAATCACAGAAACAATCCGATCATTGTGTTCTAAACATCTTAAAACATAAGATTACACTAATCATTTGCAAAAAACGGAAATAAACGCATCAAAATCGATAAGTTTTCAAAAAAACTAACCTTTGAAGTTTCTAGTGAAAAATAAACTTTCCAGTGAGAATCCGACGACAATGACGACTTCCGGGAATCACCCAACGTCCCACGACACTCCTCTAGTGATCCTTAATCGAAACCCCTCGAAAATCCTTAAGAGCAACCTTCGGATCAAACTCAAAACACAAAGCACGCACTAAAAATGCGAACGTGTTCTTGTTTATATGCCCACAGGCTGGTGCATGTAGCAGATTGCGCCAGCACAGAATGTGAACCAGCGCATGCGCTACATGCGCCAGGGTTAAAACAGGTCAGGCGTGTATAACACATGCGCCGACCGTTCAGCTTCCAGCCAAGTTTCGTTTTCAAACCTCCGAAAGTTCGAATTTGTTTCCAAGGTTTTTTCAAAGGCCAAAAATCATGCTTTCAACATTCACTTTCAAGAATCAAATATCCTGAACTGAACTATGTCAAACTAGCAACCCGATTCCTAACCGAAATGCAAAGTTTTTCGAATTCCAAAACCTTCCAGATCGGCCACCCACAAGGGGTCCCAACACATTCTAAACCCACCAACACATCGTCCCTTCGATCGCCTCGCGACCAAAAAGGGATTCTTACTTTGTTATTTTTCTACCTTCGACAAGCAAAGATAGAAAAAGGGGGGCAACTATAAGCATCCCATTTTTTTCTGCTCGGCAATCTCTGACCCGACCAGGCTCGGTTTCAAACATCTCAACACATGCAAGCTCAAGATGAGTCTTTTAATCTCCAATCCAACCAATTGGTCACTTCTCAGGCCCACAAGGACCCGCTGGAGCCATAAGAACCATCATTTCGGGCAGCTTTCCGGACCGGGCAGTCTCAAAAACTAACGCCAACCAGGTAGTTTCTCGAGATTAGGCGATCTCGGGGACCAACACCTTATCAAAATTTTAGACGGTTCACTTCTGGCACCTGCAAGCCCGCCAATGTAGAATGTCCATCATTCGGTAGTTCTCCAAGACTAGGCGTTCTCAGGGACCAACACCACCCCCGCAGGTAGTTTTCTAGGACCAGGCATTCCTAGGAACCAACACTACCCTACAGGTAGCTCTTTAAGACCAGGTGTTCCTAGGGACCAACACCGCACATGTAGTTTTTCGAGACCGGGCGATCTAGGAAACCAACACCGATGCCTGCTAGCTTGACTCGGTGAAAAATGACCAAACCTGCCCCTTGGGCCTCCAAGCACGTTTTGAGAAAGTTCAAAATCCCTCAAAATGGTAAGTCCACCCTTCCAAAGTGTTACTGAACTGTTAGGCGTACTCCACATGCCATCCGGTCCCATTCCGACTAACTCCGGTCAAAATGGCTGTTTCGCCCTTAAACGTCCTAGTACAGCACAGGCCCCACCGAACTATGAAAGGCTCTCCCAAAACCATCCCTGAACCACCCGACATGTTTAATACAACATGCCAAACGGTTCCTAACCATTTTGAACCAAACCCGATCAAAATGACCATTTTACCCCTAGTAATCCAAACACGCCCCGAAACAACATCGGTCCTAAGATTTTGAACAAAAGGTCTTGCCATACACCTTTGTCTAACCTGAGTAGGACCCTATGACACTAAACACTCACGACTCGATAAAAGTTCCCTGTAGCATCTCACAGACGCTCCGCGTAAATTGTCTCTTCTCCCGATTCCTTAATTATAACACACCGTCAAATGACCGGAGAAAGGCGTAAATCAAGGAATTCCCGAGAGCTCATTCACATATCTTTCCATCAATACGGTTGATCGAATAGATCGCCCCTCGAAGCCCTTCATCGTACGGTGCAAAAACTGCAACTTCCAGCAACCCCTGGACCATCTCATAGACTCTCCGCCAAGGTTGACTTTTTCTTCGATTCTCTAATTGCAACGCACCGTCAAACGACTTAAGAAATGCGTAAATCTGGGAATTTCTAAAAGTATTTCCAGAGTACTTTTCATCGATACGGTTCGATCAAAAATATCACTTCCCGAAAGCCTCGATCACACAACACGAAGACAGCTACTTTCAAACATCCTCGGAGCATATTATAGACGCTTCCCAAAGATATCCTTTCAGGCACGCTTCCCGACATGATATCCCGCTTCCGAACGCAATTCAAACTTTTTGAAAACACGAAAGTTCACTAGAAACCCTAGGAGAACATCGTGGGTACAGCCGACTTTCCCGAAACCTTCCCGGTTGGCTTAATTATCGAGGCAAAGTTTAAACGAACACTCCCGGTGACGGAGCGTACGCTACATGCGCCCAGATTTTGATCAAATCGACTAAAGTTCGATCAACCATCAGGATTTAACTAGTACACTAGATGCCACGTGTTATTCTGGCAATGGAATAGTACATGCACATGTGCTACATGCGCTAGGACAAATTTTGGACAGGCGCATGTAGCACATTTGCCAAGCCTGTTCCTGTTTGCCTATAAATACCAGCCTCCCCCTTTGAATATTCCATCTCCAAAATTGATGCGAAGCTCTGTTGAAACTGCTCTAGAACCTCGAATCCCTACATATATTCCACCCCTCCAATACTTAGGCTAGATTCCACCTCCCTCAAGGCCATACCCTTCACCTACAAAGCCTTATACACCACTAAACACTCCCTTCTAGCCCTTCAAGCCTTCTTGAATTTATTTAAGTTCCAATCAAGACATCCATTGAAAACTACAAGTGTGTTGAAGGCAAAAGGTGGTATCGCTTTTACATTTGTGTCTTCCCCCACTATTCTCTTCTCCCTCTTAACCTACTTAGGCTATTCTCTATTTTAATCCCCATCTTCAACCCCCCCCTTTCTTGCATGCTTGAGCCAAGAGGGCTCTTAGATCATGCCTAGAAGAAAGCAAGTGAGAGCTACCGTATAGGGGGATCTCTCACTAGCCTACTTTAAGATGGTATGGCCTAGGAGCCCTTTGTTTCTGTGGTATAGCCTAAAAGTCTTGTATATGCTCATTGTCGTGCCCAGATTTTTCACACTCGAGGAATACTCACACAAGCGGGAAAAATGCTGTACTCTCTCGTTAGAACTCACCCTCCTAGAAGAACGAGTGCGACTAGGTTTGAATTAAAAATTGGGCTTGAATAAAGGGCTTTTGAAAAAGATTTGGAGTCGCCACCTAACTTGATTAAGGTGAGTTAGGTCACCTAAAAACTAAGAATAATCCGAAGACTACACTTAGGGTTTTTGGAAAAAAGTTTTTGAAAATACCACCTCAAGAGAGGGTTTTTAAGAAAACAGGTTGTTTGGCAATCTTTGGAAAACATTTAGCCCTTTTTTGAAAAATAACTCCGTTTTGGTCTTTGAAATCAGTGATTCTAGGTTCGAAGATTGGTTACGTGTAGGGAAGACGCACTAAGCCATCACCCTACCCCGCCCTTTCGGTACCTACATGTCAATATACCCTAGATTCACCTATGAGAGTCTTCAACTAACTATAGGCCAATCCTATGCACTTTGAAAAACAATGCTTGAAAAGAAACTAACATGATGCATGATATGCAAGTGCAAGTTAAGAGAATTAAAAAATATATTTGAAAAGAGATTGATTTGAAAATAGATTTGAAGAGATGGAATTGAAATTGGAAAATTTGAAAATTGAAAGTAGAAATTTGAAAATAGAAATTTTGAAATTGAAATTTTGAAAATAGATTGGAATTTGAGATTTGAAAAATGTGGAGACCGCACCCATAAGGGTGGAATTGAAAGTTTAAAAAGTGTTGTGACCGCACCTATGAAGGTTGCCTACGTATCCCTTTGGGGGAATCAGGTCAGTCGTAGTTCGGACAAGAGTCCGATTGAAAAGAGATTGTTGGATTGGAAAAAAGAGATTGAATTGAAAATTGAATTTGATTTAAAATTAGTAGAGGAGATTGGAAATTGAAATTGAGGAGATTGGACTTACTTTGGAAAGATTGATTTTGGAAAGACTTGGTTTTAGGAAACCTAGACTTAGGAAAGAGAAGAGACTTAGGAAAGATCTGACTTGACTTGGAAGATTTAGGAGATTAAGGAAGATTGGATTTAGGAAATGTTTGAATTAGGAAAGGTCTAGTTTAAAAAAGTTTCGAATTAGGAAAGTTTCATTTTTGAAAAATTTCGAAATTAAGAAAAGTTCAACTTAGGGAAATTTTCAAATTAAGAAAGTTTCGAAATTATGAAAGTTTTAGGTTTAGGAAAGTTTTGAAATGGAAAAGTTTGAAATTTAAGAAAGTTTGGAAATTGGAAAGTTTTGAATTTAGAAAGTTTTGAAATAGGAAAATTTCAACTTATGAAAGTTTTGAATTAGGAAAGTATTAACTTAGGAAAGTTTTGAATTTGGGAATGTTTTGAATTAAGAAAGGTTTTAAAATAGGAAAGTATTGAATTTAAAAATGTTTTGAATTAGGAAAGATTTGAAAAGTTAAGATTTGAAAAGAGGATAGAATTAGGAAAAGATTGAATTTTAGAATTTTAGGAAAGATTTTTATGTTCAAGTTTTGGAAACTTAAGGTTTAGGAAAGGAGAAGTTTATGGAGGAGTTGAATTAGGAAGAGTTGGATTTTGAAATTTAAAGAAAGATTTAAAGTCTAGGTTTAGGAAATTTATGGTTTAGGAAGGAATTGAATTAAGAAAGGTTTGGATTACGAAAGGTTGAATTTTGTTCCAAAAACGGAGGGCGGAATCTAATTTCCTAAACAGGAGATTTGATTTGGTTTCCTAAAGGGAAGATAGGATTTGGCAAGGATTTGGAAAGGGAGATTCTAGAAACCTTAGTTTTGAAAGTGTAGAATTTTAACGTAGAAAAGAGGTTTTGGAAACGTGTATCATTTGGATGTGAAAACAGAGGTTTTGGAGACCTAGGTTCGAGGCAAAATTTAAAAATCATGTTTTTAGAAAGAAAATTAGGGTTTCCTAATTGTGAGTTCTATGGTTTGACTTAGGCTCTAAGGAAAGAGTTTTTTGGAAACTGCGTTTTTGGAAACGAAAGTTTTCTAGAAGAGAATCCTAGGGAGGAGTTTTTGGAAAGTGAATTTGAAGATAGAGTTTTTGGAAAAAGATTTTAAAGAGAAGGAGTTTTGGAAAGTGTGTTTTTAGAAACGTAGATTTTGGAAGGAAATCCTAGAGAGAAGTTTCTAGAGGAAAGATTTTGGAAAGAGAGTTTTTAAAAAGATTTTTGGAGAGAGTTTTTCTAGGAAGATTTTTAGTAGAAGATTGTTGAAGAGAGTTTTTGTAAAGACTTTTGGGAAACGTTTTTAGAAAGTGGATTTTGGGAAGAGGATTTTGCAAAGGAGTTGAAAAGGGGAGTTTTGAAAAATAGATTTTGGGAGAAAGTTTTTGAAAACAATTTTGAAGAGGAGAGTTTTAGGAAAGTATGTTGAAAAAGAGATTTTAGGAAGAAAGACTTTTGGAAAGAGAGTTTTTAGAAGGTGTAAAAACATCTCACTTTCCTAAAGTAATTCTAACCATAAGAGGGCTAGAATCACTTTAGGAAAGCGGTTTTGAAAACAACAAGATTTGAAAATATGGACTGTATTGGTCACTTTAAATGTAACACTTTCCTAAAGCAATCCTAGCCATGGAAAAGCTAGAATCACCCTAGGATTATGATTTTGAAAACATATTTTGAAAAAGAGATTTTGATCCAATTTTGAAACCAAGTTTGAAAACGAATTTGAAAACGAATTTTGGAAGATGCAAGATGATGATATGCACAATGCAAATTTGGGGTCGTGAACAAACAAGGCTAAGGCTTCACCACATAATCAAGGAGGCCGGACCCACGTGGTCTCTGGTTAGACTAGAAGAAAGCCCCCGACATGGTGACTCTCCAATAGCCTAATCCTACACATGGATCGGGAATCTCCTTTTTTCAAACATGCAAAGAAAGGGGGGGAAAGAGATGGAGGATTAAAATAGAGAAAAGCCAAATGGGTTAGGAAAAAGAAAAGAGAGGGGGGAAGTGCAGAAATTTAAATAGGGCGCCTACCGTATGTCTTGTTATTTTGCGCGCCTTGCTTTCTTCGGTCTTCGGTATTCGTCTTTATCTTCACCTTCAGTCTTCAAGAGTTGTCTTCAAGCTTCAAACTTCAGATTTCAACTCTTTAAATCTTCGAAGGAGGGTTGAAGGTTAGTGTATGAGTGTATGGGGATGTATAGGAGGCTAAGGTTTTGGAGGTGCTCGAGCTCTGTATATCGAAATATATGATTTTTAGGTTGAATTTGCGGACCCCTTAAACGCTGGAAGAGGCTTTGTATTTATAGAGGTTGGACAACACTAGCGCCTGTTGCAGTGGCGCCAGGCCAAATTTTACACTGGCGCCACTTCAGGCCTGTTGCAGTGGCGCCAGCCATTTAGGAAATATTAAAGGTCGGCAAGCAACATATCTTTGACTAGATTTGGGCGCCTGTACTAGTGACTATAATGCAATTTTTAGCCTAGCTTCACTAGGAGTGACTCCGGAAAGTCCGGGAATGATTTTAAAAGACCGGGAATGGCCCGGAAGGCTGAAAAAGAGCAGAAACACTTAAAATAGTGTCCTGAAGGTATTTGACTTGAAAAATGAGGATAAGATGGGTCGGAAAGATTGACCGGACCTGTAGGGGTAAAACGATCAATTGGATCGAGAAACTGCCGGGATAGACTCGGACTGTCCCGGAAGAAGACTTGGGATCTGGAAACATTATTTAGAATGTTCCCAAAGGTTGCCGGTTTGATACCCAGAGCCGGTGTGGTCAGAAAAGAAAACCGGCCCACCAAGGGCAAAACGGTCATTTCGTACCGGGTTGGCCAGAACTGACTCGGAATGATCCGGAAAGATAAGGAAAGGTTGAGAGTACTATAAGAAGCATTCTCGGAAGGTTACCGGTTTGATACCCAGAGCCGGTGTGGTCGAAAAAGGAGACCAGCCCACCAAGGGCAAAACGGTCATTTAGCTTCAAGTGGGCCCTACGGGCCCGAGAAGCAACTGGTGGACTAAATTCAAGTTTAAAAGGCGGGCTTAGAGTCTAAATATGCATGTGATGTGTGAACGTGAGCTTGGTCAGTTCGAAAATTGCCGAGCGGACAAAAATGGGGTGCTTACACTCATGACCTCTTGCATATTACTATTTTGATCATATCTTGTGTGCTTGGCTTCATTTTCATGCTAATCAATGCTCACATTACTCTTATTCCATGCCATTTCCAAGCTCTATATTTCTTTCAAAAAAATAGTTCCAAAAGTTGGCTTCTTGAAGTTTAGGATGATACATGATAAAATCATGCCTTAGATAATTCCCTACTAATCCCCTAATTCCCATCTTGGCGTCATTGCATTTTAACTTGCATAAGAATTATTTTCTAACTTTTTAATTTTCAAGGTTTCTATTCTTTTAAGTTTAGTGGTTGGAATGGTCCCATGGAACCCTCTCTTGGTTGGTCTCCCTTGTATTTGGCCATAGGAACCCTCTCTTGTTAGAATGGTTTCCTTTAAAAATGGTTTTCATAATCCTTTTTCAAAAATGGTTTTCAAAAATTCATTCTCTCCACCTTTGCATTAAAAATGGTGCTTCAAAAATTTGTCATCATCATATTGATTTTAGGACCCCATACTCTTGCCAAGATAATGGTTATAATGGTCATGAGGAAACCTTCTTTGGAATGGTCTCCAAACACCAATCATACAAACCATACTCTTGGCTAGAGTCAAATTTTCATGGAAATAATCTTCAAAAGGATTGCCTACCAAAGCTCATTGCATAACAAGTTTTATTTTTCAAAACTCTTTCCAAAAGTGTATCAAACAACCTTTCAAAATCATTCTCCAATCCAACCCTAGGTGAACTTGACCCTAGTTGTCCAACCCTAGGTTAACTTGACTTTAGTTGTCCAACCTTAGGTTAACTTGACCCTAGTTGTCCAACCCTAGGTTAACTTGACCCTAGTTCACTCACCTTAGGTTAACTTAACTCTAGTTAGTTAACCCTAAGTCATCTTAACCTTAGGTTAACCCTACTCTAGTTAGTTAACCCTAAGCCATCTTAACCCTAGGTTAACCTAACCCAAGTTAGTGAACCTTAGGTCACCCTTAATTATAGGCTAACCCAATATAGGTTAATATGCTTCAAGGTTCCAACTCATGAACCCTTTTTGAATATTCTTTCAATTTTAAACTATACTCATTACCCACTTTTCCAAAACATTCAACCCTCTTGACATTTCAAAAACTCCAAGATATTTCCAAAAATGTTTTCAAAAGATCACAAGCCTAAGGTATCCCTTGCCCTCTTATGGTTAGGGACCCTAAAAGAAGATGACATATCAAGAACAACCTCCAAGATTGTCCATATTAGAATTCCTAACCATTTTCAAAAACCACTTTCAAAAACTAATTTGTTAATACATTCCAAAGTCATACCTCCAAGGTTTTCAAAACAAGACTTCAAAAACACTTTCACACTCTCTTGAGTTACTCCAAAGCATTTACCAAAAATTCCTTGATTTGATCCAAAAACATTTTCAAAACACTCCACTATCCCATTCCAAGTCAAAGCTTTCGAGACCACAAAGTGTCTTCAACTTTTTCAAAGACCTCAAAGTGTCTTCAACTTTTCCAAAGACTTCAAAGCATCTTCAAACTTTCCAAAGGCCCTAACTCGCCTATTTTCCATTGGACTCTTGCCTGAACTACGAATGACCTTATTCTCGTTAAATGGGATACATTGGCAACCTAAAATGGTGCGGTCATAACTTCTATTTCAACTCTAATCCCCTTTTCAAAAATTTCAATCAAGTCAAAGTTTCTATTTCAAACTCCTTCAAAGACTTTTGTGTTTCAAATTTCTCCCAAAACTTGCCTCATGCATCATTCATCCAAAAAGTGATGACTAGACTTTGTTTTCGAAACTCCAAAGTGGATACTAAGTGGACAATGGTAACCGGTTATTCTAGTGAGTGAGCAAAAGGGTGATTAGACATGTAGGTATCGAAAGGGCGAAGTAGGGTAATGATCTTAGGATATCTTCCCTACACGTAACCAACTCCCGAACCATAGATTTCTATTTTCGAAAGACCAAAATGGACTTATTTTCAAAAAGGGCTTAAATCTTTCCAAAGGTTGCCAAAAAATCTATTTTATTAAAAACCCTCTCTTGGGGGAGTTTTCAAAATCTTTTTCAACAACTCTAAGTTTGATCTTCGGATTAACACTTAGTTTTAGGTGACTTAACTCACCTTAATCAAGTTAGGTGGCGACTCCTATTTTTCTAAAAAGCCCTTAGTCAAACCCAATTTTCAAACCTAGTCGCACTTGTCCTTCTAGGAGGATAAGTTCTAGTGACAGAGTTCCATGCTTTTTGGTCTCCAAGCCGAAAGAACCTTGGACACCCAAAAATCGGGGCACGACATCCCAGATACACCTTAAACTATGGGTTGCACTATATGAGATATCCAGCTATACTTGAAGGGTACACTGATGCTAACTAGATATTTGACACTAAAGACTCCAACTGCACAAATGGATGTGTTTTTACCCTTGGAGACGCAGCTATCTCTTGAAAATCCTTTAAACAAATATGTATAGTCAGATCCACTATAGAATATAAATTTCTTGCTTTTGATAAAACAAGAGAAGAAGCTGATTGGCTTTGTAATTTTTTGGAGAATATTCCTTTCGTGGCCATAACCTATGATAGCTATTTACGTACATTACGATAGTTTATCAGTAATAAGAATGACATATAATCATATCTATAATCATAAGTTTTGACATATATGTCATAGACATAATGTTGTAAAGTAATTGCTTACGAATGAAATAATATCCATTTATTATCTCAAGTTAAAGGATAATATTGTGGATCCTCTAACCATAGGCCTGATAAGAGATTAAATAAATTCTTCATCAAGGGAAATAGGCCTAAAGCCTACCTAGCTGACTGGAAATCCCAAGATCTAAGTTTAATGAGACAACCAAATTGTGTGTGACTTGATTAAATCACTGAGGAACTTGTTCCATTACCCATTTTTATGATGAAATAGTGATCACTTACAGCGAATGTTAGGATAAGCTGTGCTTTTAATGATTCTTATATGTTGAAAATTCATGTGAAGTATAGCAAGATACTCTTAATAAGAAATCATCTATATAAGTGTGAAGGGCCCGCTTCTATGATTTTAAGTCCAAATTTTCTAGAGCACCCATGAAAATATCAGGCGTTGTTCAAGGTCAAAATAAACACAATCATGAGAACCAAACTGTGATTGGAAAGAAACTGTGTGAATACGATTGTCTTGATTTATGTAAACGGCTGAACAGTTAAAGATGTCATGTTCACTGGTTAGCTAATAAACTCGATAATATTTCACTAAGGAAGATTCAAAGCCAAAAGCCACCTCTCCCATTATGGTAAATTTCCATTTGTACTCTCTCTCTCTCTCTCTCTCTCTCTCTCTCTCTCTCTCTCTCTTGTGTCAACATCTTCATTTCTATTTTATCAACCAATCTCATTCATGTAGGATTACTAAAAAATTGTGATCTTTGAGTCACATTTGAGCCTTTATTGATGTGGGACCCACTTATCCTTTGGTGTGGGTCTATGGTGCTGTGAGTTAACCTCCATGATGAGATTAATCACAAGCATTCATTTGCTCAAATCCATGAAGGATTGAATGAGATATAGGTTATTAAATTGACCAACTTGACCATGTTACACTTGGGTTAATTGCCCTTGTCCCATGTCGATTGAAAATGAGTTCTTCAATTGGTTTATATAGCCTTGCCTTAGAGTGAGGTTAGGCCCCAAGGGGTACCCTAGTTTTGTGAATGGGGGAGGACGTCCACCACACACACACGCAAGTGTTACCTCACTTTGTCCCAAATTGAATTGGGTGGGGCAAGGCTGGAGTTCGGGTTTGGATTCATTAAAGATCCAAATAGAACTTAATCTTTTTGCACCAAATTTGAATTTTTATTTCAAATTAAAAGGTTGTAATTGTTGGCAAAGCACTGTTTGGATGGTATTGATTCGGAATAGACACTTGATGTTTATATATACATTGCATTGTTCGTATTTCTTTAGAGTTGGGTTTTTTTTTTCCAGTTTTCTCTGGTTGGTTCTTTTCAGTTCTTTATGCATATTTAGAGAGTCATTCCTGCATATTCAGAAGTCTTCCGAGAGAGTAGAAGTCATTGTAGAGTTCACTAGAACACACAGATTGTAGTGATGTATCGGTGTGTGTGTTGATCATTGTATCCTATTAGATAAACACCCATTCAACCATTAGCACCATTGTGGGGGCATAATTTTCTTAAGGACAAAGTGTGATACATTTGCCTTAATCTCTTTCTTCTTGCTCCTTTGAATTTTGACCTCTAGTGTTCTGCAGAATTTGTAACTTCAATCTAGCAAGTTCTTAAATCCTATAAGAGGCATTATTTACTTTCTGAATATTCAATTCTACAAGTGGCATTGTTTGATTTTTATTTCAGTGATATTGTTTATAGTATCACAATTTCACACATAATTTGGATAACAATCATGTACCCCAAAAAGAATCAATCAATGTGTTTTGAGTAAACCTAGATGAGTTTTGAATAGAGAATAACAAATTTCAGTAAGCAATCAACTAAGTCTTTCGTGAAATTTAGAAAAAAAAACTTCAAAATAAGCAACTATAAAAAAATATAACTTATTAATCAAATAAAGCCCACCAACATATAATGAAGTCTTATGTTAACAATCTTGAATGAAGTTTGAATCAATATCTGTAAACATATAGCTCTATATATATATATATGTATATGTATTATATATTTATTTAGTATATACACATCTCAAAAAGGCTAATCTGTTGAAGTTTGGCCATGTAAATCTTTGTTGATGAGGATGACAGCCTTCTCGGTGATACAAATATCAGCATACTCGTTCTTCTCGTTCTTCCCCATCCTATTTATCATACAGTAAAGCACGCACCACTCTCATTCTTCTTATCTTCTTATTCTCTCATATCCTCTTTCTTTTCTTCCTCATCTGCAAACCGAAGACGAAGGCTCTCATAGACAAAAGTGATAAAAAAAAAAAAAAATAGATAGAGAGAGATAAAATATAGTCCTAATAAAGTTGAAGACCGACATATAAGATAAGAAAATAAGAAACGATGTCTTCTAATTGGAGTAAAATTCACACATGTCTAACATAAAAAGAACCTATCAAAAGGCTAATTGACACAAATGACGCAAAGTATAGTTATCAGGAAGATCTCTTCAAGAGGGGAAACTCGCTTCTAGAACAGAGACGAAGCTCAAAATTTTAGAGAAAACTTTTAGGAAACAACTTCTAGACATTTTCGACACTCTAGCATAATTTACAGAAATTTGTCAGAAAACTCTTAAAAAATATTATAGAAACTCTCTAGAAACTCGTATCTCAAAATTTTTAGAATTTTCATGCTCTCAATTCTTATTATTTAACAATAATATATAATTTTTAAAATAAAATCTATAAATATTGTGTAGTATTAGTATTTTACTTATCATAATAGTATTCTATATACTTTTGTGACTACTTTTGGGTTTTTAATATATTTTTTTTATAAATATTCTATTTTATTTTATATTACTGCCGTTTCCTATTGCCCATCATTTTTTTAACTCACGTTTCATGCTTTTGTTTCTCATATTATTTCCCGCTTAAGCTTCTCGTTCTGGTAACTATGTGCAAAGGTAAAACAGGTTGAAGTAGCAAGGGAATGAAAAAATAGAAAATATGTAGTGTATGGTCATGACACTTGAATATTTGTAATTCAAGGTAATGGTAGGTAATCCTCCCTCCGACGTATGCTAAAACTTTTCAAGGACCACCTCATGGTATCCACGTTGAAAGAGATGAATTGAATAAGCATGGTCATCTCTAATTAGCTATTGAAGATTGTAGGTATCCTATTCGCACTTGAACACAACTTTGGAGGCTCTCGGGAGCTCATTCTCTTGTTCTTTTCAAAGTTGAGTAGGGAGTGTAGTGTTACGAAAAATTGGATACATGAGTTAATTCGACAGCAAGCCCAAATCTATGGAAATGGAATTAATTTTGTTGGAATTTTGGGCTTTCTTTGTTCTTTTTTAATTTTTGTTCTATAGTGTAGGTACCCAATCTACAGGCGCCACGTGGCACCCCATTTGCTCATCTGGCAGTCCACGTGGGCCCCCTGGCTACCCCAAAGTCAACCGTGGTCAAACCACGCCTGGACAAAACTGCGCCTCACCCTTGCCTCCGCAGTAGGCTCGGCGCCTAACCAAGCCTCGTTCAAGCAAGCTCCAAGAGCTTCTCTCAAGCCAGGCCCCGCGCCTGCACGACCCCGGCCAAAACAAGCGGCTGTGCATGATAGGCCCCCGTGCCTAGCACGACCCAAGGCTCCGTGCCCCAACATCTAACGGGCCCAGGCCCCTAACTCTTTAACTTACTCTCGCTCGGGACCTCTCCCCACGGGCAGTGGAACGGAGGCTAGAACCGAAGGGATTGTTGAGCCGCGCACTTCACAAGTGCTCGAGGGACCAGTCCCATCAACCAGCTAAGAGAGAGAGAGATCTACCCTCAGAGTCACTTAAATACCATATCTTAAGCATTAAATGCTGACCCGACGCACATTTAATGCGATAGACACGTGGCGAGCCGTGGCTGGACAAGTGCCTGACCCCGTGGCAGAGGGCATCCAGTCGCCTGCCGCGGCCGCTGACAGGACCTCTCCAGGTCATGATGGGGGGGCTCAGGTCTCCCAGTCACGGTGCACCACGTGTCTGTACGGTGCTAATCACTCCCTACTATAAATAGTCTCAACACATTTATGACAAAAACAACAACACCTAATCACATTTATGACACAAAGCACTACTGCCTCATGAATCTCTCTCTCTCTTGTCTGCTCTCTCGGTTCTCGCCCCTTCCACAGCTAGGAGACTCGAGCGAGTTGGCTTCAGTGACTGTTAGAACTCCCAAACGGGCCCCACGTAGGTCAACCCTACGCTTCATCGTTAAACCTCACAAACAATACTCCACTGGGGATGACTGGCGCTCACGAAACGACTAACTCTAGCCTAAACACACGCCAAGTCTCCAACACGGGGGCAGAGCTGACCCCTGGTACCCACCCTGACAATCAGGGCCCCCAGGTCCTTTCTTTCATCCAATCTCAAGGCAAGCAGATCCAAACGCTCAACGGCAGCGTGGCTGCTCTTCTGAAGTCGCAACAAACCCTGATGGACACTGTCCAAGCCATGCAGAGCGGGCGGGCCATCCCCAATACCCCCACTCCCATCTCCACAGTATCACCCGACCCCTCTGCCGCTGAAGCGCTCCAGCGTGTAACTCGAGGTTTAGAACCTCCCACTCCTGATCAAACATTCAACCCCAGCACTAGCAACTCAACCCCGCCCCCACCAGCCAGGCGAGCTCTTTTCCACCTCGATCCGGTCCTTACTTCCACACCCCCGCACGACCAGACGCGTGCGAAAGTTGGACAAGCAAACACTGCTCAGCTGTTCAATGGCGGACTCAACTTTCGCCCGCCATATGCCAAGTCTATCCAGCGACTACCATACCCAGAGGGGTACGCTACCCCAAAATTCACCAAGTTCGATGGGAAAAGTGGACACGCCAAGGAGCACGTCATTCGGTTCATGGACTCTTTAGGCGTCCACGCAGCATCTCAACCTCAGACAACAAGAGTTCTCCAAATCGCTCTCCGACCGAGCTTATTCCTAGTATGCCAACCTTTTACCCAATTCTGTCCTATCTTGGGACGATATGGTGCAGCGATTTGTCAGCAAGTTCTTTTATGCCGATGAACCCCTTTCGGTGTTTGACCTCATCCATGAGTCCCAGGGAGAAACTGAAGGCCTGCTGTCATTCGTTAAGAGATTTCGTGAAAGAGCCCTCGAAGTTCAGGACCCCGTAATTGAACAACAGCTAGTCAACATTTGCGTTAAAGGAATGCAAAACCGGTACAAAATTCACATGATCAACCATAAATTCATGGATTTCGCTAGCTTGATTACCGCCGCCCGAAACATTACCACTGCCGTGAGAGACTCCGCGCGCAGCGTCCAATCCCAATCTCCCCGGTTGCCAACTCCTTCATGGCGCAACCCCCCGCGTCGACCCTCCGTATACACAGTAGCACCCACAACTCATGGCAACTCCAGTGGTAGGAAGCGCCCCTTTGGTGAAGATCCCCCTCCCTTGCCCATATCCACCAAAACAGCTGCAGCCCTATTGCAAACATGGGTGGCAGACGGCCAGATCGTCCTTCCCGAAGTGAAGAAACAACCCACCGAGCGTGACAGACTCAGTCCCAACTTCTGCATCTACCACCAGACCACCACTCATTCCACCCACGACTGCTACGCTCTCAAAAGCATCTTCCTCAAGCGAAAGCAGGATAACACATTGCAGCTCCCTGAGACCGATGTACTCAATGACCCCCTCCCCAAGCACCGGAACGATAATGACGCCGTTCTCATGATTTCCCTCCATGATGAATCTGAAGATTTAGCCGTTTGTCACATCCCTGAGCCTGACTCAAGAGACCCAAATTTCGACCACCACCGCGCCACTGTCCTCCAAAATTCCACTAGGTTCAAAAATTTCTTCGATCAACTGGGCCTATCGTCCACCACCAGGTACGAGGCTACCCGAGCACTTTTACGCGCGGCCGATGCAAATGGAGAAGTTTGTGTGGAGACCGGCGGTTTGGTCAAGCGCTTTTTCAAAGAAAACCATCTCGTCATCACCTTCTCTGAGGCAGACCGAATGTACCCCTACCCTCATAACCGCCCCCTCTATCTGCCAGTTTTCATCCAAGATATGGAATTCCAATGAGGGTTCATGGATGGGGGAGCATCGGTGAATATCATGCCCTATGCCACATTTCAAGCCGTGGGGCTACCAAAAGAATGTTTAGTCCGCGAGCCCCTCGATATACGAGGATTCGGCAGTCACTCCCACAGATCCCTCGGATACACGAGGGTGGACCTTTGCGTGGGCCCCATCCACTCCTCCACCAAGTTCCACATCATCGATACCGACACCAACTACCATGTGCTGCTCAGTCGAACCTGGCTTCACCGGTACGGGGCCATCCCCTCCACCTACCACCAATGCATAAAGGCAATTTGGAAAAATGAGGTTATCACCGTCCCTGCATCCCTGTGCCCGTTCCAAGCTGCGGAAGCTCACATGGCTGAGGCCATGCTCTACGACGAGTTGGACGAGTCTGATGCCCCTGCGCCGCTATACAGCACCCGCCTGCCTCGCTGGTCCAATATCGCCAACGACCCCCAACGCTTCTGAAAGCCTCAGAAGCGAGGCCGCATCGCCTTACCCATCGGAAGCCATTCAAGAAGTGCCCGACCTGCACCCCCGCACGAAGCTGCTCCTATCATCACCAAGTTCCGACGAGCCGATGACAAAATGGTCTACCGCTTATGACAGTGCGCGGGGCCAACTCACACTCCCACTGGCCCCACCCTGAGCGCGCCCCATCACCGACAAGACTCCCCCCCACTTTCCGCAGAATGCTACATTTTATCCCCATTTTGTTTCACACCCAAAAGGTGTCGAAAACCCAGACGAAGAAGGCCTACACCATGGGCCCAACCCCTCGTTCTCTCCGTAGATCCTAAACCCCAACTCCAGCAGGTCATCCCCGCCCCCGAATGTTTCCAAGACGAGCCTCGTCCTCAGAAACAAGAACTTGAAGAAGTCAACCTAGCGCCCCCATCTGAACAGGCGCGACCGATCTTCATCTGTAAAGATCTGCCTACACCACAGCGCACAGCCCTCCTCGACCTGCTCAAGTGCCACCTCGACGTGTTCACATGGAACTACAGCGAAATGCCTGGCCTAGACACTGCGGTGACGATGCACCGCCTCAACATCCTACCAACCGCGCGCCCAGTTAAACAGGGGATTTGTTTCTGCAAACCCAAGGTCGAGCTCCAGATCAAAGATGAGATAACCAAACTCCTGGACGCCGGATTCATCAAACCCATCCAACATCCCACCTGGCTCTCCAGCATCGTGCCAGTCATAAAAAAGAATGGCCAAATTCGGGTCTGCATTGATTTTCGCGATCTCAACAGAGCCTGCCCCAAGGACGAATTCCTATTACCCAGCATCGACACCCTGATTGACGCCACCGCAGGCTATCACATGTTCTCTTTCATGGACGGATTCAGTGGATACAATCAGATCAAGATGACACCTGAAGACGCCCCAAAAATAACTTTCCGAACCCTCGTTGGCAACTTCTTCTACACGGTCATGCCGTTTGCCCTGAAGAACGCGGGAGCCACCTAACAGCGCACCATGACTGCGATATTCCACGATATGTTCCATAAGGCAGTAGAATGCTATATTGACGACCTGGTAGTCAAATCCAAAGACGAAACATCGCACTTGAAGGACCTTCGGCGTGTCTTCTAATGATGCCACAAATACCATCTTCGCATGAACCCCCTAAAATGCGCCTTTGGCGTCACCGCGGGAAAATTCCTCGGGTGCGTAGTCCACCGGCATGGCATCGATCTTGATCCCACCAAACTCACCGCAATCTGCGATATGCCGCGCCCCACCAACCAAGACGAACTACGAACCTTTATCGGTCGAGCGTCCTACCTCCGGCGTTTCATCCCCACCATGACCGAAATAACCCAACCCTTCAGCCCCCTCTTAAAAAAGGACGCCCCCTTTGCATGGCTACCAGTACATCAAACCGCCTTCCAGGCCCTCAAGGACACTCTACTCTCCCCGCTCACCATGACCCCCCCCCCCCCCCCCCCCCCCCAACAGGGCAAACCCCTGTTACTGTACCTTACCTCAACCCCCAGGTCCATCGGCGCTTTGCTGGCACAAGAAGTCGAAGGAATCGAACGACCCGTTTACTACATTAGCCGTATAATCCAAGGAGCCGAAACGCGATACAACCCAATCGAGCGCCATTGTCTAGCCCTCGTCTTTGCTGCTAAAAAGCTACGACATTACCTCTTTGCCTTCCTCATCCACCTCATCACCAAGTGTGACCCCCTCAGATTCCTACTCTCGCGCCCAGCCCTCGCTGGCCGAGCAGCCTGCTAGCTTTTATCCTTGGCCGAATACGACATCACCTACAAAACCCCGACTTCGGTAAAAAGCCAGGCCCTAGCTGACTTGTTAGCCCACTTTCCCAGCGGTACGTACGAACCCCCTTCCGAAGAACTCCCCGGTGACGACTTCCAAGCCATCGTAGCCACCAACGAAGAAGAATGGACCCTTACATTCGACGGCTCCTCTGCCGCCGGGAACGGGGGAGCAGGCATTGTCCTCTTGCCTCCACAGGGCGCTGCAATCAACCTTTCTTACAAACTAGCCTTCCCATGCTCGAACAACGAGGCCAAATACGAAGCCCTGATCTTAGGCCTCCTGGCGGCATCCAGCCTCGTAGTGACTCACCTTTGCATTCGTGGAGATTCTAACCTTGTCATTAAACAAACCGTGGGCGAATTTGCCATCAAGGAGCCAGCTTTGGCTTCCTACCGAACCATTTACCAACGCATTATGGACAAGTTCGTGGCCATCCGCCTCGAACACGCCCCACGGTCTCACAACCGCCACCCTGACGCGCTGGCCACCCTGGGCTCCAAGGTTGAGGTGGGCAATATTCCCACAACGATCGAAGTTTTTAAGTGCTCACTCCCTTGCTCTATAACTGAACTCTTGCCAGAATAACCACAAACGGGCGATTGGCGCCCCCCCATTTGGACGGCACTAGTCGCGAAGCAACGGTCGCTCCCACTGCAAGAGCTCAAGCACTTTATTATCTACCAGGGGACCCTCTACCACCACGCCCCTTGAGGTTGCCTTGCTCGATGCATCGACTCCCACGAGGCCAAACTCTGGCTCCATCAAATACATGAGTGCTCTTGCAGAACTGCCGACACCAGCCTCCATCGGCGCCTCCAGAGGCAGGGGTACTATTGGCCTACCATGATTCAAGAGGCCACATCCCTCCAGAATCAATGCATTAAATGTCAAGTCTTCCCATCTCGGGCCGAATGCCATTTCACAGACACCCCCGCAGACTGGCGCCAACCTTATATCGACTTTCTCCAAGAAGGATCCTTACCTACTCACCTCATGGATGCCTCACTCATCCGAAAGCGACCTAATCGTTTCTTTCTTCACCTAGGGCAATTATTCAGACACGGGTACGCAGGCGCCGCCCTCTGTTGTATCCTCAATGCCGAAATACCCTTGCTCCTCCACCTCGCACATAAAGACGAACACCAGGGCGGCCACAAGCTTTCTAGCACCTGATACATCTCGGATACTACTGGCCCACTATGGAAGCTGACGCCATTACTCACGCCCGCCGCTGCCAAAACTGTCAACGCCACGGCAACCTTATCCGCGCGCCAACAGTCGACCTCTGCGCACTAGGTACTTCATGGCCTTTCCACACTTGGGCGATGGACCTCATTGGCCCCATCAACCCGCCTTCCCGCGGCCATATATGGATCCTCGCTGCCACCGAGCTCTACACCAAGTGGGTTGAAGCCATCCCCCTCAAGCGCGCCACAGGACCCGCGGTTTCTAACTTCATCCGGGAATACATCATTTGCCGCTTTGGGCTTCCCAAGGTCATTCTTTCGGACAATGGAACCCCCTTCGTTAACCGAAATGTGGGGCAACTCCTGGCCTCAAACGACATCACTCATCACAAGTCCACACCTTACTACCCAAAAGGAAACGGTCAAGCCAAAGCAACGAACAAAAACCTCATCAGAATCCTCAGTTGAACGCTAGAAGACCACCAAACCCAGTGGGCATATGCCCTGCCAATGGCGCTGTGGGCGTACCGAACCTCCAAACGGCGCTCCACCCAAATGACACCCTTCTCTTTGGTTTATGGCACTGAGGCTGTCCTCCCGGTCGAAATTGCCATTCCATCAGCCGAATCGCCCTCGCCAGCGGGATGCTCCAGGATCACCGACCCCCACAGCTCGAGTCCCTGGACGAACATCGCGACAAGGCGTAGGCTAACCACCACACCTACCAACAACGCCTCGCGCCAGCATATGATGCACTCGTACAACCTCGACAGTTCCAACAAGGAGATCTGGTCCTGCGAGCCACACCCCAAATCATGAGGGGAACCTCCACCACCAAATTCGCACCAAAGTGGGAAGGCCCTTTCGAAATCCGGGAAGCTCACGCCAGCGGATATTACCGGATTGCTAGACCCGGCTCCACTGCATCCCTGTCGCCCATCAACGCCAAGTGGCTCAAAGCCTATCATCCATGACACCTAGCTTTATCAGTTTCATTTTGCCCCTTTATTGTAATTACTAGGTGTTGCGAGTTTAGCCTTCATGGTATGATTAACATTTTGTACATGTTACCAAGAAAGAGCAGCAAGAATTTCTTTTTATTACAAAATAGTCCTTTAAAGTACATCATTATTACAATTTAGCTCTCTCTAGCTCGCTACAAACGGCAAAAGCCCTACACTAGGTCCTCAAACCCGGCGGGCCCCCATGCCAAGGATTCCTTAGGTAGATAGGCAGGTCCCACTACGAGTAGCCCAGGATCACGCGCCCAAACATCGAGTGACCCCTCATTCCCGACACCTCTCATTCCAAATATCCTGGGAAGGAACGCAACGCCTATGCCCCAGATGCCAAATAAACAGCTCCGGGCCGTCCTCTCCCCCGAGCGTACAGCCTGCACCGCTCGCACCTAAATCACTATCAGAGCTGGGCGTGGCCCGCACTAGTCTCCTTTGAAGATGCCTCAGTGGCTCCCTAGGCCGAGCCGCTCCCGCCCGCGCGTCCCATGGGTTGGATTCGTGCACATCCCACTCGGAGGGAACCTTCACCGTAGAAGTCTCTGGTTGTCCCGGTACCCCCAGCTCCTGAGTTACCCAACGTTCCCTTCAAACACAGGGGTTAAACCTCACCAAAAAGGAGAAAGTTGCGGCCCCTCGGGACTTCACCTCGCCCCTTACATTGCAGACCCCAACATCAAAATTTTTCCTAAACCACCCACACCCAGCAGGCGTTCTCCAAACACACTCCCCATCATCGACTCTCATTGCGGCCTGACCCTGGGATCTAACCACTCGAGCATGCTGATACCACCACAGGGAGCCTTCTGCTGACACAGTTTAATTCACGGCAGACTTTTGGTCCGTCGACCTACTCCACCGTATCGGCGGCAGCCTAGGCGCACATAGGCCTTTAGCCCCCTCCGACTCCGTCACGACATGCCCACCATTAAATCTCATGCCACAAGCATCGCATTGGGAGCGCGCACCGGTGGAACCTGCCGTACCTCCAGTCAGCATCCGCCACCCCTGGAGCCATGGCCCCCGGGCCACCACTAGCTGGCCGGTAACGGCATACTTGATGGTGGTTGTGCGTACTGCATGCGCACAACAATCGGCCCTCCTGTGCGTATCATAATCCAGTACAGGCCCACCCACCATCGAGCCAGATGCCACGGCCATCGCATTCGACACACGCAGCCGCGGGCCTCACAGTACTCCCTGCCACCACCTGCCACCTCCGTAGCCACCGCCCTTTGCCAAGCACTGGCGCGTCGGTAACGGTGCGCTCGATGTTGGTTACGCGTGCTGCATGAGCACTTGGTTCTTTCCTATGCCACCCATCCCCACCTCGAGTCAGAGCAGTTGGTTCAATTCCTCTATCATCGACTCTCATGAAACCACCAAGAACCAATTAACCATAACACAACAAAAAAAACCCCCACTGGACACCACCCAACTTCCCACCCTATTTATACCCCGAGTCGGCTCACACACCAAGACTTGATCGGACTCCTAAGACCCCTGAATCTCTTTTTTGCAGAGATGCCTGACTCCCCCCCCCTAGCCCTGTGCATAGACAAGACTTGACGGGCCTTGACAAGACAACACCCTGCCATGGTTCGTCTCCAGGCGCAAGACTCGACGGGCCTTGACAAGACAACACCCTGCCATGGTCCGTCTCCAAGCGCAAGACTCGACGGACCTTGACAAGACAACACTCTGTCATGGTCAGTCTCTAGGTGCAAGACGCGACGGACCTTGACAAGACAACACCCTACCATGGTTAGTCTCAAGGCGCTACCTAGAAAAAAAAAAAAAAAAAAGGGAGCACACTAAAGATTCTTTGATCCAAAAACATAACTGGCATTTTTATTAATCTCTGCTTGCTAGTTACAAAGCCCGCACAATGTGTGATGGTCAACACTCAGAAAACAAAACCAACAAAATTTTTCCCTACACCCCCCCACTTACAAGCTCCCGAAGAGGCTCATACTACCTAACCCTTCTGCCAGTAGTCTCCAACGGCGTTCTAGCTCGGCCTTCTCACGCGCTGCGGCTTCCCTGGTTCACTCCAACCTTTCGAGCTACACCTGCTGCCTCTGGATCTCACCCTTCTGCTCCGCTATGGCTAGGTCCAGCTCTACTAGGCGGTTGCCCAAATCTACCACCCTCCCACCAGCCACCGTCATCTCGCTGGCGCGCTCAAGCCGCTCTTCCAGCCAAGACATCTCAAATTTCATTTGCTCCATCTCCCCTACGCTGGCGTCCACCGCGCCCCAGTCCCCTGCGTCCAGGCTCGTCATGGGCTGGCTATCCAATTGCTCTAGAAATGAGCCAAACATCTCCATCACCCCTCGCCTCATGAACGGACCCCACTCGTGGTGGCGCGCGAAGGTCTTGGGAGCCTCCTTAAAAACCTTGCGCAACCTCGACAGATAGGCCTCTTTGACTCCTGCAAAGAGTACAGCTGGATCGAGCACCACGTCCTCCTCTTCAGCACTGCGGGCCATAATCCTCACTACTCTGTTGGCTTCCCACATAACCTGCCGCCCACCAGCGCCAGAGGTCTCACCAACGTTGTCTGGAACCTCAGGGACTTCTCCTCCAGACTCCACCTCCCCCTGCCCGGCCTCCCCCGCCTCCTCCCCATCCTTGAAGGCACTGGAGCCTCTGAAGCTGCCCTCCGCCTCGTCTACCTCCGTGGCCCTCCAATTCCCAAACTCGGGCCTCAATACCCCCTGCCCTGACCCCGTGGTTGGGGTCTCCGTTTCGGTCTCCCGTACAACCGGCGGGGGGGTTGTAACCCCACCTATTTCCGCTGCTGCACCCCCAGACCGTCGAGCATCTTCATACCAGCCTAATAGTAGCACGGGTGCAGGACTTGCCGCCTCAGCATCAGGTTCATCTCTCACAGGCTCAGGATCAACCCGCTCCCCCCCGCAGCCGCCACGCTCTTGCCCCTCTGCCTCGTCTCCGTGCCCTTCGCCTGGCTCTCCCACCAGGTCTATCACCACGTGGGCAATATTCACCCCGTATGCGTCTATGGGCCCTGCACGCGGGTCGCCTCCCCGAGCAGAAGGTACGCCAGTTCTATTTTCCACCACCAGGGGGACCTCTGGCTCCTGACTAGCAGCACGTACTGGCGGTGTCCCGGGTAGTTCTTCCTCCTCATCCCTTAAAGACATCAGCCCCTCCGCTGACACGCTGTGCCCCCCGAATTTCTTGCGGATCACTTGAGCCCCTTCCCCCCTGATTTTAAGGCCTGCGGCAGCTGTGGACCCTCACTTTTCCCCCTGCCGGTGAGCGCCTTTCTCAACCGCCTCATGCTTTTTCTGCCCCTGACAGGGGCGACTGGCAACCCCTCGGATCCCAACCCGGTCCCTATCGCCTCTGCGGCGCTGGCCTCATCACTTAGCAGATCCCCCAGAACCCCCAGCGCGTCTGTGGGAACGGGCAGCCCTCTGCCTTCCACTGATTCATCCCTTCCCGCAGCCGCGACCTCAGCCACCTACAACATCACAGAGTTTATCAGAATTTCATCATTCCCCACACCATTTTTAGTTTAGTCCTGCCGGCTTACCCTCGATCTCTTGTGCCGTGAGGCCAATTCTCTCGCGCTGCCTCCCGTTTGCCCCTGCGGTTGCTCATGCTACGTGGCCACCTCCCCCGCGCAGCCGCTCCTTTGCTCCTTCAGTCTCTTCTGCTGCGGGGCCAGCTCTCGCGCACCGCCGCTCGTCTGCTCCCGAATCACCACTCCCGGGGCCTGTGAAGGTCAACACTTAGAATCATAGCTAAACAACTCCAAGAATAACATGGGGCTATGAATCATACTAATTCATTTTGCGCTTTTGGGCAACCGCGGCAGCTGATGGTTCGGGGCCGCCACTACTCACCAGTTTCACCGTTTTCGCGCCTGCGGTGTATAACACCTTGGGCAGTATCACCACCCCGTCCACCACCTCCGGCACAAACCGCTAGTCCCTACGGCGGGGCTTGACTACTATGATTTTTAAGCGACGCACCCGCTTGCTGAGATCTCCCCAATTCGCTAGGGTGCGAGCTTTACGCGGCGCGCACAAACCCCGTTCTTCCTGGACCACATCCTACAGCGCTAAAGCGGAGGGCTCCACAAGCACATACTTGGCAAACGCATCTAAATTCTTCTCCCAATATGACCTCCAGGTGCGCGTCCCCTGTCCGTCGCACCCACGACTACATACCCTCATTCCGTTGAAGGGCTTCATCCTGGCCTTCACATCTGCCATTACGAAGCGCGCCATTAACTAGCGCTATGCTAGGCACGACAACAAAATCCGGCGCGCCTTGATCGTACCCCAGCTGGCTCGCTACGCGATGCGGATTGTAAGACACGGTCTCAAAGGTCGCGGCCGCCATTAGGGACGGAAGGCCCCCGAGAACCGCCCAGAGCACGCTCTCCGCCATGGCTGCAGTAAACTCCTCATCCTCCCTCACCAGCACCTCCCAATCATCATCCTGGTACATATCGAAATCTGCCACACTGGGCAGGGACTCCACATAGGGATGCACCTTGAACTCAGTCGGTTCGTCAATGACCCCCTTCAAACTACCGCGCGGCACTACAGCGGCTCACCTCAACGTGCGACAGTATACGTCCTCTTCTGCCCCCTCCCCAGCCTCGTCATTTTCAACCACTCGGGCAACTAGCGTTACACTTTCAAACCTCTCAAAGAGGAACATCTGCAGGAAGTTGGTGCATACATAGCTGCACATGTCATAGCGCCCCACTGATCTCACCACTTTGGTCTTCATCTGGTCAAGGCGCGCATAGACAGTCCCCAGAAACAAAGGCCCCGGTGCCAGCCACCTCCCACTCGCTAGCGTGGCCGCTATCGGGTAGAGGGAGTAGTTGACCCCATCAGACGGAGGCCCCTCGAAGACGTGGCGCGATAGCCACGCGGTCAGAAATGCGGCTAGATGAAACGGGCTGCATAGCCCCACCCCTTCAACACCGCGCCGGCGCTCGTCCTTGGTATACTCTCCAGACTTGGCCACCTCCTTAGACAACCCCATCAAATCACGGTACCAATAGATGGTCCACCCCTTGAAAGTATTCTTCAATGTTTTGCTTGGAGGAGCCTTCGCGAACTCGCTCACGGCCCGTGTAGCCGCGGCTTGCGCTGCTTTCAAACCTTTTACTATTTCCCGTTCCTGGGAAGATAGTTCGAAGGTGCAAGGGTCGGTATCCCCCACGATAGGAAGCTTCATCAACGCGCTTACATCCTCCAGAGTCGGGCCAATCTCCCTGCCTACCGTCATGAGCATATGGGTCTCCACACTCCACCGCGACAACACATCTAACCACGACGTGCTTCGTTTCACGTTCTGGCTGAAGGTACTCATCACAGCCTCGTGAATACCGGCTGGCTGCAGAACCCCTACAAACTCGGCGCTGTCCAGGACTTCCTCGGTCCAAACTTCTAGTTTTTTCCCCAGACGTGCAATAGCTGTCCCACGCGGAGAAGGCATAGGGGCATTCCCCCCGCTCCACCATGAAACGAATGCAAGACTCAGGCATGATAAGTCTCGTGCCCGGGCCGAGCCTCTACGCGCGCAAGAAACAAGGGAGCCCTAGCCATGGGCGTTTCTGCGGCAAAGTAGGGGAGCTTCGTCCATAACGCATCCTCACCCCCCAAATAAGGGGTTCGGCACCAATACTCTGCATATGGGACATCCCGGCCGCCCTTCTTCAAACTCTTTCTCTCGTTCGGCCCCAAGCCTCGGGGTACACTCGCCGTTGACGTTGAAACTCGAGCCATCGACACAAACAAAGGACCACGACGCGAAAAACTCACTAACAAGCACTCGGAAAACCTCTTCACACACGAAGTTCAGAGAAACTTGAAAATGGATGCTTCAAAGTAAGGAATCACGAGCGCTCCAGGCAAAGACCAAGCATTCAAAAGTGTGGAATCGAAACCAAGGACCTCTTTTATACCTCTCAACCGGCGCCTCGAAAACGAAGAGTCGCCCGCAATGATGACCATCATCAATCGTCGCGCCCTTCAACCGTCAAACGGTTGCGTCCATCGCTCGTAACGGTCAGAAATCATAAATAGCCGCTGTCCGCATTGAATGTTGGACATGACATCTCGAACACGTGGCAGCTCAGGGTTGACCTTCACAGCTGGACATTTCAACTATTAGTCACATCCCGTCTCCCGCTACACGATATGCACGCGCACGCCCATTGGCCCAAATGGCCACACATGCACAAAGGGGCTAATGTAGGTACCCAATCTACGGGCGCCACGTGGCACCCCATTTGCCCATTTGGCAGTCCACGTAGGCCCCTTGGCTACCCCAAAGTCAACCGTGGTCAAACCACGCCTGGACAAAACCGCGCCTCACCCTTGCCCCCGCGGCAGGCTCGACGCCTGACCAAGCTTCGTTCAAGCAAGCTCCAAGAGCTTCTCTCAAGCCAGGCCCCGCGCCTACACGGCCCCGGCCAAAACGAGCGGCTGTGCATGACAGGCCCGCCGCTACTAGCACGACCCAAGGCTCCGTGCCCCAACATCTAACGGGCCCAGGCCCCTAACTCTCTAACTTACTCTTGCTCGGGACCCCTCCCCACGGACAGTGGAACGGAGGCTAGAACCGAAGGGATTGTTGAGCTGCGCACTTCACAAGCGCTTGAGGGACCAGTTCCATCAACTAGCTAAGAGAGAGAGAGATCTACCCTCAGAGTCATTTAAATACCATATCTTAAGCATTAAATGCTGACTCGACGCACATTTAATGCGATAGACACGTGGCGGGCCATGGTTGGATAAGCGCCTGACCCCGTGGCAATGGGCATCCAGTCGCCCGCCGCGGCCGCTGACAGGACCTCTCCAGGTCATGATGGGGGGGCTCAGGTCTGCCCAATCACGGTGCGACACGTGTCCGCACAGTGCTAATCACTCCCTACTATAAATAGTCTCAACACATTTATGATAAAAACAACAACACCTAATCACATTTATGACACGAATCACTACTGCCTCGTGAATCTCTCTCTCTTGTCTGCCCTCTCGGTTCTCGCCCCTTCCACAGCTAGGAGACTCGAGCGAGTCGGCTTCAATGACTATTAGAACTCCCAGACGGGCCTCACGTAGGTCAACCCTACGCTTCACCGTCAAACCTCACGAACATATAGATAGGAATTTATTTGTTAAATTTGTGAAGAGAAGACTACGGTACCCTGATGATATAAGTATTGTGAGACTAGTTATGACTTGAACTTATTGTAATTATTACTTAAACTTAGTTACAGGTATTGCTTAACGTAATTGTAATTATGACAACAAAATGATGATATTGTAGTAACTTCGATTACATTTGTAGTAATTATGACTTACATTTATATTAAAACTACATGTCATTACTTTTTCATCAAAATCAATTGCATTTTTTCAAAGACCCCTTTCTAATTATCAAATTATTTATTTATTTTTGTTTCTTAATTTAAGAGTTAAGGTTGCAAGGTATTGGTACCAAGACACTAACCCGATACGGATGAAAAATCCACATTGATGAAGTGTGAACAATTCAAGCTCTGACAGAGGGGCTCATAATATTGCATTCTGTTTGAATTGTGTTTTTAAAGTGGATTATAGATTGTCTAGATAAACTTTTTGAAGAGAATAAGTCGATGAATGGGTGAGAGGTGCAAATTTTGAGCATTCTTCCCTTTTTTTCTCTCAAAAATTACGAAAAATAGTGAATAAGTGAAGTTTTTGTTATTTATTTATTTTAAACAATAATTATACCCATCTATTTATAACCCACAAAACTTGAATTTATACAAAAAATATATATAACACTAAAATTGCTCCAATTCACTTTATTAATTATCGTCAAATCAAGCGAGATGGAAGATCACTGTCCCTTTCCTCTTGGTTATCCAAACAAGAGGAAGGGTACATTTATTACCTTTTTGTTCTTGTAATTTACATTTTCCTTCACTTCCGTTCCCCTCCGTCCAAACGGAGCCTTCACGGCAGCCTTTATAAGCCCTCGAATTTTACACAACCCCAAATGCATCTCTCTCTCTCTCTCTCCCTCCCTCTCTCTCTCCCTAT
>CM065389.1:29802500-30057500 GCA_033060915.1 Euryodendron excelsum
ATAGTGAATTACAGAAAGCTTAAAAACTTCTAAAAAATTATAAAAAAATCAACTCTTTGAATAGAAAGTAAGCATGCATTTTTATAGGCTGCTAGGCGTCTCTTAAACATATCAGGACTAAGTCCTTAAAATAGGTTATTGAGATGTTTGCCTAGTTAAAACACATATAAGACCTAAAAACATAAATTAATCCATTATAAAATTCATGGATCACACTACAAGCAATGTGTTATATATCTAGGAATCATGAGGCCCCCAACTTAAAAAATCTATCTACTAATACTTAAGCCAAAAACCGGTCACAAATAATTTATCCTGTAAATTAAAAGTCCCATGTGAACCCAGAACTTCATTAAGTTAGGTTCTAAACATGCTCGATGCAAAATTCCAAACTCTCCATATTTGTTTATAGCTCTGCATTAATGGATGTCCAAGAAAAAGCCCTGTTTCGAGAAGATGATATTTCAAAGACCCTGCCTCTGTAAGGCATCTAAAACCTCATTCACAGGCCCTTTTTCCCTAAAGCATCTAACTACATATGTAGGGGCGGAACTACCCTTTAGAGGTGGGGTGCCATGGCAATATGGCATCCCCCACTTTTTGGGTAGGCCTCTTATATATTGTGTATATGTATAATGTTCTGGAAAAAGTTTATTCTACTACCCCCCACAATTTAGAATCCTACTTGACCCAACAATATATCAAAATATTTGTATAGTAAACTGTGAATCCTACCTATTTTTTGCCCAGGAAACAATTTATTCGTTATTTTTTTTATATTGTGCTGAAGTAGAATAGAAACTAGTTTTATTTTCTATATAGAAATTTAGTCTTGCGTACTAATATATTTCTCATGCTTGAACTTAGAAAAATGTGCATAGAAAATGCAAAATATAATGAGAGTAATGCTATATAAACAAAATTATTGTACATAAATTTCATACAAAATAGTGCGGCTATTTGTGTTCCATTCATTTCAAATCAAAACACCCACTATTTTGACTCATAATTGGAAAATGCCACTATCATATCATTCTCGTGGAGTTTTTTGTATAAAAATTTTGTATGCATACAATTTTTTATGTAATAATTATCTGATTCTACGTCACATGCCCTACAATTTACCTTCCCCAGACAAGGGTGTGAAGAAAGGGTGATAAAACAATATTTTTCTGATCCTAACTGGGGTGTGACCTCAACAATTGAAATAGGTATTTTGTTGCCTAGCTAGGTTTCCTACCACTAAGTCCATATAACTTGTGATGAATAAGTGAGAGAAGCTGATGACAGAAGTGAAACAGTGGGGTATGAAGAAGAGAGAGAAATAAGAACATATCACAAGAAATAAAGGAGGTAAAACTTGAACTCAAAAGCCTGTTCATATTAATAAAGAATATTAAGAAAGCATTAAACTCTCTTCTTTTTATTTGGCGCTTTTAGAATTTTTTAAGTTAACAATTGTTTGATCATAAACAAAATAATAGAAGTTATTGTGAGCTTCAAGTGATCTTGTTAAAATGGTCAATAGAGTTGAATTTTGTGACCCTTGATAATTTAAAATATTATTGCATTTAACTTATCTGGGAAGAACTTAATATTTCTCATCTTAATCATTTTCAGTTTTTTTTTGTTAATTAATTAAGAGATTGTTTTTGTAGATGGACTTCCAACTTCCAAGAATGCTCTTGAGACTTGTATAACCTTATTAATCCATAATGGAAAATAGTGATAAAGTATATGATAACAAATATAGCCTTAACAGAGTGTTTTTTTTTTTTTTTGGTTAAGCTTATGCACACATACACCAAAGGAACCCATTCTTTAGAGAATCGCATATGTATATATTGTACACGTGGATTGTTTGCCCTCATTTTGTAGCTTGTTTAATTATTCCAATTTGGATCATCATGGTTTGTCTTATTATAGATTTGTCAAACCTGCAGGTACAAGAAGCTTTTATCCAGTGTAGATTTGACAAAAGATTTTTTCTATAGCTATACATATCCTATAATGCAAAGTTTGCAAAAAAATGTTTTGTCAATCCGTGAGGAAGGGATGCCATATGAGAATATTTTTGTGTGGAATGCTTTTCTAACACAAGCGATTCGATCAAGATGCACAAATACTATCTGGACAATTCCTTTGGTTCATGGGCACTTTAAGCAGGTATTTGATTCTTTTTGTTGGTTAATCCGTTGTTGTAACTTTTTTCTGCCTTGGAGTTTGTTGATGTGATATATAATTATTGCAACAGAAACAGACAAGTTGTCTGATTACTTGTTATCTCCTTTCTGTATATAGGTATTACTTGGTTACTGTTTTGTTATTGTGATAGTTTTACACCTCATATCGTGTAACTAATAGAAAATTATTTAATTGACACAGTTCTTGATAACTACTAATATCCTTTTTGTATGTAGGTGTTATTTACACCACACATGCATAATGCACAGTTGCACACATATACTATGCTTGTAAACAATTTTGCTTTATTTTCAGTAGAAATTATGTAGATAAAGAGACAAACTTACCTTGAAGTTTTGCCTAATTAGGGGGATCTTCTCTGTAGTGAATAGTGACACTTGACCTACAAGTATCAATAATAACTGAAGTATCCCCTTCAGACAGATGACTTTAGCCCAAAGGGATGACCTCTTTAAGAGTTGAAACCTTCTAGCACCTTTAAGATATCTACCTAATGCCAACTCCTTCACTTGCAAGCTTCAAATGGTACAAAACAACCCCTCCACCATGATCTCTAGAAATGCCACTAACTCATTTTTTCCCCGGATTCCCGCGTCTCTAACTGCCAAACCCAAAATTAAGTTCAACATAACCCATCTTCGTGAGCATTTTCATAAAGCAATCTGCTTCTTCTGAATACTAGCCCATGGGCAAGGCAACAAATGCCTTTTATCTCATATAAGATTCAAATCTTTACACATCCATCGCAAAGATATCGAACTTTCAAAGACCTTTGCCTCTCTTTATATGTTTGACAACAAGTTGATATTAAGTGAACAACAATCATGATTGATGTTGTTTCTGAGATAAGGAGCTTCAGGGCCTCCTTACTTCTGGATGGAGCATAGTCGAGCAGTTTGGGATATAGAGCTAAGGTGAAATTTGGGATTGAGAGATTGATGAATACTTGGTTTTTCTGCAAACTTTCTACCTAGTGAAGGGTGTCGGAACGGGGCAAGATGTTACGTGGTGGATGGCTTCTTGTGATGGGAGGTTTGGGTTGAAGTCTTTCTATGTGCTGTTATGGAGGAGCAGTGTTGAGGATTCTCGTTGGAAAACAATATGGTTGAGTGGAGAGCCAATGAAGGTTGCTTTCTTTGTCTGATGCACAGCTCAGGAGAATATTCTAACTATTGATGATCTGATTAATAGGCATAGGATCTTCATCAATCTGCTTGTCTTTGTAAGAAGGATGGGGAATCAGTTGCCCCTATTCTTCTACATTGTACCTAGACTAGGGAATTTTGAGCTATTGTGATGACCACGTTTGGGATGAGTTGGGTATTCCTGAGAAGATTTTAGAGATGCTCCAAAGCTGATGTGGGAGGGTTGGGAAGAGGAAGTCGAGCATGTGTGGCGGCTTGTGCCTTTTTGGGGAGCGGAGTAGGAGATCTTTTCAAGGTCTCGAACAACTGCTGTATAGATTGCAAATTAGTTTTGCATAGTTGGCTCTCAGCCCTCACGAAGTGTCAGTCCTAACCTAGGCCAATTCTTGGATTTTGTGAATACTATGAAGATGTAAGGAGTGTATAGGTTCTTGGTGAGGTTTTTGGTTGTATAGCTCTCTGGATACGGGTTGCATCCCTTTGATTCTTTTAATGAACTTACTGAACTTTAAAAAAATAAAATAAAAATTGATATGACGTCCAGCAACCACTAAATGATATGAATGATGTCAAGCCATGTGCATTAATAGAATGGTTACGAACTGAATTGAGTTTCATTTTGAAAGCAAATTCATGATCTAGCCACATCACAGACGGCCTATTATTTACTTTTAGCAATTGGTGCAAGTAACAAAATTCCTAAGTCATTCTTGGTGCTTGAAACTGGGGTGGATCATACCGAGTTCGAACCTCTACTCTTACTCTGAGGATTAAGGTTTTAAGATCAATAATTTTCAGGTGTCATTGTTGCAGGGATGGAGGTTGAGTTTTCTCTTGCATGGGGGTCTGATATGGTCTAAAATTGGGTCATGTGGACTGGTCTTCTTGTAATGGGTTTAATTTGATTTGGCTTGATTGTCTGTAGGTTTCTGTTAAGGTCCAGGTAATTACTATATTATCAATATTGTTGGGATATCATTATTTTCGGTTTTTATTTATTTCGGTTTTTTTTTGGGGGCGTTATGGGATATCTCGGGGATTTGAGCCTATATGCTGGATTTTAAAATTAGTTTCTTAAGTATCAGATTTTATGAGTTTTTCAGCCCATCTGAGTTTCATCAACAAGCCCTAGTAATTCACATGCTCCTGTGATACCTCCTTCTAGTTCAAACCTCAAACACCTATATATTGAGTGGCAAATCTTTTCCTCGTGAATTACCTTTTTGAGTTCTTGACCTGAAGGAAGTAGGACCTTTGTTCTTCAGTGAAAAAAATAAGATCTTTGTTCTTCATTGTGAAACTGCTCTTTTGCACATTATTTCATTCCTTCTTTCTAGAAGTTATCCTATCTTATTCATTTGTTTGATATTATTGTGAAGAGTATTCCATTGTAGCATAGTATTGCATGCTAAGTTCTTCTGTGGACTCTATTTTATTGATTGATTACAGATTCGGCTATCAATCTTTGGACGAGACTTTAGTGTTTCTTTGGTTTCTAGGCGATCTCGGCATTTTGCAGGGACACGGTATGTCCCAGTTCAAATAGCTTCAATTTGCTGATCTATGATATCACCTTATTAGTTGGTGTGAAACTTGTTTTTTGCTTTATAAGTGAGTAGTATGACACCCAAGTCAATGATTATGAGTGCCGATGCTTTCAATTTCAACATTTCATCTTTCACTTGCTTCAGCTTTTCTTTTTTAAATTAACTGGCTCAATTATCGTTTGATTTTTTGCCCTTCTTCTGTTTTGTAGTTGAAAGTGCTTCTCAGAGTTGCTTGCAATTTTTTCCATGTCTCACTCTCACATGCTTTTATAGGTTATTATTGATTGTTTTAAGTATTTATCTGATGGTAGAATATATAATTGATTTGACTGGAAAGGAATATTATTATGAAAACATGCCGTTTGAATAACAACATATATATATATATATATATTTTTTTTTTTGGTTCTTTTCGTAATTCTATATTTCACAAATATTTATAGTGATACAACCACCAGCTGTAAGCTTGGCTGGGGGTGCGGGGGTTCCAGTATTTATCAAAAGAATATATACTTAACTTTAATAGATGAATTGAGCTAAACTAATATTTTCTTTGTCTTCCAAATTCCATCCTTTGTAAATATGGATATCCTAAAGCTTTTAAAATAAGAATTACACATTTGCCAAAGATAAAAAAAACTCATTTGTGAAATGGTTTAGAGATCCTCAGCTTTATTGGTGATACGAAATTCTACTATGTCAGTGAAGGATCCCAGATTTGCTGAGTTAATTGATGCAATAGGTGGAAATCTACAAGTTTGACAAATTTCCAGCAATTAAATAATGTCATGCAGTAATCAATTCGTTTAAAGATCAAATTACTCAAAGTGAGGGTTGAGCTGGAAGAATTCTTCCAGACTGGAACTTTTAGAATGAGACGTGAAAACTGACTATAAGTAACTCTTCTGTAGTAGGTAGTGAATAGTGTAACCCTCTAATATCAGTCATGATTACTTATGAAATTGTTTAATCGTATCTTTCTAACTACTTATAAGACATTCTGAATTGAGAACACTAAGAACACAATAACGGTTTAAGAAAACCAGAGAAAATGAAAGAAAGTTCAAGCGATGATTAATATAAAACCTATTGTAAGCAATGACAAAGATAAAACCCAAAGGTTATATTTATGCTAATTGGTAGGCTATGTTGAGCTGATTAATGATCTTGCTTTGCCTTTGGGCATTGTTTACCCTTGCTACAGGCTAACTTGTGAGGAAAAAATATTTGCTACATTTTTTCTTTAAAATTATGGTTAGTTGTCTAGACAATCCTTTCCATGTGTTATTGGTTTGTTCTCCCACACAAATCAATACACCATGGATATTATCCATTCCTTTATAATATTTTTCTCCGACTAAGCTTGTGTTTGTGATTTATTGTAATTTGGTATGTTGTACATAAATATTTTAGCATAGTTCTAGCAAAATTAGCTGCATTCGGGAGTGTAGGCACAAGTCTTGTGGGAGTTTATACAAAATTCACTTATATAGCTTTCTTTCATATTGTTCCAAAATATATTTTTACGACTCCGGGTTGGCATAGGTCTCCCAGAGGCATAGAAAGTGTAAATCTATACTAACCAAAAATAAACAAAAGAACAAGAACAAGGGAGTGTAAATCCATACCACATATGTTCATTTAGGCAACTGTGCAGTCACGAACTGGAAAACATTACTCTCGACCCTATAAGCAATTTTTGTCCTTCAAAGATTTTCAAGTCCCTTTGGGGTACTGACACCATGTCACCTGGGTAGGAATGATGGATGGGAATTAACGCAAATACACAGATCATTTTCCATTTCTTGATTAGTGGCTCTAAATGTAACTTGCCACTGCTTGCTCTCTACTTTCCTTTGCATGAATTAGTTAGATAGACTAAATAATATTTTTATCTTTCTAGGCCATATATGCTTGCTAAAACTTAAAATACTGAAATGTATAATGTTATAATGGTTTACTTGATCCATTTAACCTCTTTTATCCTACCAATCTATGGCAAGGAAGAAATGCAATGGATCCTTGTGTGCAATGGATTATTGGCATATCCTCACATGGATGGCAGTTACTGCAAGCATGATGTAGACAATAGCAACATGAGATTCATCAAGAACGTATGCTGCCTGCTCATTCTTAGAAACTGGATAACGATTTATGTTCATTGACACTCCATCTGAATCTGACTCGACTTGCTCTTTCCAACACTAATTCGAAACTTGTTGTTCCGGTTACACAATTGTAATTATGGGCATCAATGTTGCATAAGTGCATAGATTACCTGGAAAACTTGATCCAGGAATGATTGTTTTGTTATTACGAGATATCTAGACAATCCTTTCCATGTGATATTAGCTTGTTCTCCCGCACCATTCTATACACCATGGATATTCTAATAAGCTTGGGTTTGTGATTTGTTGTACTTCGGTATATTTTACGTTAATATTTTGGCATGGATTTCTTCCAAAATTAGTTTCCTTTGGTTGTTTAGGCACAAGTCGTGCAGGAGTTTATACAAAATCCACCTGTATAGGTTTCTTTCATATTGTTCCAAACAATCTTTAGGACTCTGGGTTGGGATAGGTCTCCTAGAGGCATAGAAAGTGTGAATAAATACTAACCATAAAAAAGGGGAAAAACAGTGTAATCCCATGCACCGGCTTTCTTGACCAAGACTTGTTTTTTGGCATTTGCTTTGCTTTGCAGTGTGCCTTGCTGATGCTTTCTGAAACGAAACATCAAGCACAGGATAAAGCATCCCAGTTGTTAGTGTCTTTATGACAAAGTAGTGCAAATCCTATTTCACATCATTATTATGATGGTCCTCAGTCCTCACAGATTGGTGGTCAATGCCAAGCTAGAAAATGACTAGCTTCTCTTTTGATTGAGGAGTTCATGAGGTCTGGCTGTAAGTTTACGTTGGATGTCTACCTATCACCACCCTTGATATTTGTCCAGCCTTGGAACTGGATTGGTAAGAGATGAGATGTTAAGGATGACACTGGCAGAGTTTAGCTTCTGCTATGATTCTTTTGATTAACTTTTCTGCGGAAAACAGTTGGTCCTTCATTCTACTCGGTTCATTTTATCTTCATGGCCACCTTAACTCTTTTTTATTGAGGTTGTCCTTTTCAAATTACCTTTTAGCTTTCAGATATAATTGCCTATTGAAATCTTTTTACAAGCTTCTGCATGCCCTCTCCAAAGCTTTTGGAATGCCCATGATAAAAAAGTCACATGAAAGCCTTTGCTGGCCTAGATGTCCTCTTCCATTATGACATCTAAAATATCCAGTTAAGTTTTGACATAAGGTTTAGGTTATTACCAATCTTGGTGGAGTAAATGGGCATCTGGCGTTGTAATAGTTGCAAACCTAGACTTTTGGCAAATTTCTGGAAATTAAAGATGTCGAAAATAGGAAAAAAGTTAAATTTCTTGCATATGAAGTGAGATTTTTAGATTTGAGACCTTATTCAAGTAGTGAGACAAAAGTTTATGTTTTTGAAAGTTTAAAAATTAGACGATTGAGGATGATTTAGGTCTCTTAATTTTATGTATTTGAGAAGTGTTGTTTCAAGATTGACATGAATCTGCCTTTTCTTTGAACTAAATTTAAAAGGGGATTTGAACTGAAGCGTTACATTCAGTTGGTTTAGGCGACAAAGTGTGAAAGAATGTGTTCCTTTTAGTGGGAATAGGATGGGAAGTGTTCAACTTAGTGGTATATTTGTTAACAAGGGAATTTCACAGCTGATTTTAGTGCTAATAAGGCACAGTATCAGGTATCACTTTTTAAGTGGAGCTGCAATTTTCTGAGAAATTGTCATAGAATTAACGGTAGTGATCATATCCGGAATGATTTCAGTTTTTGGCACCTTTATATTTTTTATTGAAAAAAGAGGAAGAGAGGGGGGGGGGGGTGGTTTGCTAGGATTAGGGCCGCCTTCCGTTTGGAGGTGGGTGTGGGGAGTCCTTCCAGAAAAAAAGAGGAAAAGATTAAAAACATCTGTTGCCTGCATACTTGAGCAGGCAGGTGGGACTTCTTTAAGTGTTTGCCCAATCTTTCCTTCACTTTTCAATATATGTGGAATGCATGCATAAACTAAACAATCGTGCTTGATAAGTTTGTGTGACCAACAATTTTTTAATTATTCAATGGGATGGGGTGTCCATGATAAGGTGGAGTTTTGTGCACTTGTTTGATTTTCTTGCATGTATGTCTAGGTGCCACATTTTTTGAGTGCATGCTTAGCTATTCTTTTTTGCTTTAATAGCTCATTGTGTGGGCAAAATAGTCAACTGCTTTATGTGGTCCTCCCAACAGTGTTTGTTCCTTGTACTGTATGTCTTCACATGTAAGTATCAAATTACGTAAATGTGTCTGTTTGTGTGCATTTTCCTTCCATTCGCATCATTCTTTCTGTGATGGCAATTCTCCTTTTTCATTATGTTGCATTTTTGTTTCTATTCATTTGTCTTCATATATGCTAAGTTCAGGGAAGGACCGAAGGAGGACGAGCAGCAAACCAGGTTAGCCTCTCTGTCACTGGCCTTTTTGGTTATTTGTGTTTCACGTGGTTCTACTTCTTATCCCTCAGAAATCTATAGCACACTCTCTTTATCTCTCATCATATTGGTTTGTCCTTATAAAGTGTCTACTTTGAATTCCTCTCGGCTTTTTAAATGTTTTCCCATGCTGTGAATTCTTTTAATATTTCCTTCTCCTATTTTTGTTTGTTTGGCTTGAAATTTAACTGAGTTTTCAGCTGCTTGTGCTATATATCATATATTGTTTCCTTGGGTGGTAATATTGTTTGGAATGTGTTGTGTTATACTTTCGATTCACCCTCCCCTCAGCTTGCAATTGGAGGGATAAAATAGAAGCACAACATAGATCGAGTTTATGGTTATAGCTTAATTGTGGGCATTGTATGGTCTTGCAGTTGAAGTAATGGATCTGTTATCTTGGATGGCTGTAAGTCTTCTTGAGTTTTCCTTCATTGTTTGCCTTCTCATATGAGTTTGTTAGAACTCCTGGAGATTGATTGCCTTAAGGATAGAATGTGCGCATAAGATAACGAGTATTATTCTTTTGACAAGAGGATACTGTGAACAAAATTTGCTTTATTTGTTGTTTGCTATTTTTGACTTTTTTGTTTTAGACCTTGATAAGAGAATAGATGAGTTAAAGAATTGTATTTAGGTGGTGTCTTAATAAACCCAAAAAATCATGGTGCCTGAATTGTATTTAGGTAGCATTAAAGTGACTCTACCATTTAGTTTCTTGGGAAGCTTTGCCGAGCAAGTGCCTGGATGATTGCTTGTGTTAGTGATAGGTCCAGTGCTGTGGTGCCTAGGTCTATTGACCTTGTTGCACATATGTATAAGAATATATCATATACATATATATAATAGGGAGAGTGTGTGCAGAGATAGTGGCTGAGAGTGTGAAGTGAGGTCAAAGCTCTACTAGAAAAGTCGCTAAAGCATTTGGAGGTATGAGATGGACTTGGGTTAAAATCTTTCAGTGAGATGGACAAATCAAGCGTAAGATAAAGAATAAAGATCAGGAAAGTCTTAACAGGATCCATTAGCTCTGTTGTCGACTACTCTAGAATGTACTTTTGCCATATTTCTCTTTGAATAGTTCACTAATTTTACATTGAGGAATCTAACTATGAATGTACTTTTGCCATACTTTCTCTTTGAATAGTTGCTAACTTTACACTGAGGAATCTACCTATGAATTTGCTAGTTGACAGTACAAATCTTGAACTTTGATTGATGTCAATAGCTTCACCATTTTGTTATTTGTCATGGAGCCAGCTATTTGAAAAGGGGGGTCAATGATAGGGGAAGAGTTGCAAATGATGTTGAAACTGAACAAATAGTCCTCGATGAAGAAGCTGGATCTTGCAAAGGAAAAATGAGTTCTGTTGTGCAAATGCGGGGTTCAATTCCCCTCTTCTGGTCACAAGAAGCTTCAAGATTCAGCCCTAAACCTGATATAATCCGTAAGAATATTCAAAATTTTCTGCTTGCTTGTTTTATTGCTAAGTATATCTGCATTGGATCCTATGCTTATTATTGTGTGTCTATCTTATTTCGTAATTCCTGATTATTGTTTCTTCAACTTCAGTACAAAGATATGATCCTACATACGAGGCAACCAGACTGCATTTTGAAGACCTGGCAAACAGATATGGCAACCCAATTATTGTGCTTAATCTCATCAAGGTCTGTTTCAAAGTTCAATGATTGTGTATTTCATTTTCGGTTCTTTGGTTGTGGATTTTCTTTTGTTTGAATTGGTTTTTTGTTATTTGAAATTTAGAACTGATTAGTTCTTGTATGGGAAGGTGGTCGCTAGTTTAACTGGTAAAGCATTTGGTTGTCATACTAGAGACATGGGTTCAAATTCCTTGTTTATCTGGTTTAACGTTGGGTTATGGGCAGAAGGATCTCGTCGGGGCACTTTGTGTAGCTCATCACCATTTGACCAAACAAAAAAAAAAAAGGATTGATTCTCATACTCAAATCAATGAACTTTTATATTTGTGTGGGATATCTGTCTTTTTGGTATAGTTGTCTCGGCTGAGCAAGTCTAGTTTTCATTTAACCTCAGTTCGATGGGAATATATTCCTTAAATGATAATTCCAGAATTTCCCATAGTTGCACTTGAATGTGCATTGGGGCCATCCTTTGGTGTTCTTATTCTATCCTTTTTGGTCTATGAACATATAATTTCAACATCTATAATGTGGACCGCTCACTTTATTGGAATTTTCCTTAAATACCTTTTTTTATTATTTATTTGTGTATTTATTTTTCCTTTTTACCTATTTTTTTTTTAAGAAAATGATGCATGGCTGGGTATTTATTGCCTCGTTAAAATCCACTTTTCGAGGCCATAGGTGAATTCTTTATGTATTATCTTTTGTCAGAAATGAATCAATGATTAATTTACCATTTGTGTGTCTATATATGTATTTTCATTGTTTCTATGAGAGCCTCATATACATTCTTTGATCCATTCCTAACACCTTCAGCTTTTGGGAGTGTATGTCTATATCTTCACTAAGGAATGAGGATTTGGGATATAGTCAGTTCTCTTTTTTATGGAACAAGATGGGGATGATAAATATTTATGCTTTAGCTTGATGGGGAGTTTTGAGGATAGTAATATAATGTTATAAGGGCAATTTTTCAAATTGGTCTACTTGAATAAAAATACAATGTCAATGTGGGAGTTAAACCAATCTTGGGCAAGGCTTCAACTTTTGTTTCTCTCAGATATCTCTTATTTTCTCTTTTCTACTATAAACCACCAGCTTAAGAAGTTTTCACATTTGGAAGGAAACCATTTTGCTTTTCCTCAATTTTGTTGTCCGTATCTACTTGGACGATTAGTCTTTTCTATTATACATCAGCTTAAAAAGTTTTTATGTTTAAAAGAAAACTAGTTTGCTTTTCCTCAATTTTGTTGTCCTTATCTACTTGGACAAATAGTGCTTATTATATGAATGATTCTTTCATTTCATCTCTTATTTCATTTTTTGGTGATATCCTAGTTTTGGGATGAGGGAAGAGTCTAAGATCTAATTTGTTTTTGTATAATTTGTGAAAACATTTCCTTACATTTAAATCTTAAATTGCAGACTGTAGAGAAAAGGCCTCGAGAAATGATGCTAAGGCGTGAGTTCGCTAGTGCAGTCGGGTATCTTAACCAGATTCTGTCAGAAGAAGATCACCTTAAATTCATCCACTGGGACTTCCATAAGTTTGCGAAGAGGTATACTTCTGATGCTTGTCATGCAATAAATGCCTCTTTCCTTTGAGCTAACTGTTTTGTTTCTCTGTTGTTTTCAAGCAAGTCTGCCAATGTTTTGGCAGTTTTGGGAGGGGTGGCGAGTGAAGCACTTGATTTGACTGGGTTTTATTATAGTGGGAAGCCTGTCATAATTAAAAGAAGAGCAAACCAACTCAGTCTAACCAGCACTGGCAGGTATTACATCTCGCTTTAATACATTTATGTATTTTTTGTTTTTAATAACATGTTTAAGATCATGATTAGTTATTTGGCCATTTATTTTGGTTCTAGGGTTGAAAATTCCGGAGGTTTTGTATCATATATTGATGTTCTTGGGCTAATAGTGACCTTGACGTTCTTGAGCTAGTAGTGACCTGGATGTTCTTGAACTATTAGCGACCTTTGTATTTCGTTTCCTCACTGTATTTGTTACTGAATGCTTTTAAGAGCGTTGTAGATTGAGGGAATTAGGATTTATGCTGTAGTGATTCTGTCATGTCGTGTAGAAGTCTCTTTCTATGCATACATCCATGATATGAATGCTGGATCTTGTGTATACATTTAAGTTTATATTCTGTTGTGCTTATGTGATATTTAGCTATATTTATTGCTCTTTATGAATATTTCATTACAATCAATTTCACATAATAGTGATGCTCCTTCTTGCTTAATCGGTATCATTGCCCTTGAAGACAATTTGTTAACCCTGTGGCTTGTTGTATTGACCTACCATTTTTTCTCCAAAAAGTGGTAGCCCTTAGGATGAAACCCTGCATCCTTATGCTTAGCAGATTGAATTCTTACCATTTGGACCTAGCAATGACCCTGGTAGAATAGCTTGGATCTTATCTTTTCTTTTTCTTGTTCTTGTCTTTTTTTTTTTTTTTTAATTTTTTAATTTTTTAAAAATAAGTTATTCATCGGACAGGCTTATATTGTTATGTTGAATTTCTGCACTGTTGAGCTCTTGAAATGTGCTCCACTAATGGTAAGCTCTGTTACCTGAAGTAGCATGTCGTAAGCTTTTTTGCATGTATTGTTAAGAGTTAACATCTGTTCCCTCACAGCAGCAAACCAAATTCCTCCTTGTATAGATTTACTAAATTGGTTTTCTGGATTAGAATACTGTGTTTTATGCTCTTTTGGATTGAAAAGTCTTTCTTTTTGTTTTTTTTTTTTTTTTTTTTTTTTTTTGTAAACTTTTTTCCTTCCTTCATAAGCACTAAGAAGCATTGTCACTTGTAAGAAAGTGTCTTGTCCGTGTCAGACATGTCACTTGTTGAGCACCCCCTGACACTGAAGGAACGCATCCAAACATGTCTTATTATTTTTTGTCAAATTTTTTTAGAGCAGAAATGCTTCGGACACTTAGGGAATAGACGTTTCTGTTATTTGGACACACGTTCCCATCACTTATACACATAAGAAATATATTGCAAGTTTCAAAAAATAACTTGGAATCTAATTATAAAATGGAAATAATGTGATTTTATTACTAATTTGACGTTTAATCTATGAAATGCATGGTTTGTAATTATTTAGTGTTATCTTGCAATTTTTTCGTTATCTTTGAGTAAAATATATTTGTAATTATTAATGTTATCTTACAATTTTTTTGTTATGTTTGAGTAAAATATATTTGTATATTGCATAAAATAATAATATATTCCTGTTGTGCTCCCTCCGTTTTGTGTCTTGCATATTTTGAAAATCGCCATGTCGATGGGTTTGTGTCCAGTCATATCCTTGTTTCGTGTCCATGTTTGTGTTTGTGCTTCTTAACTGTTGCAATTCTTCCTAGTAAAGATTTTAGTTGAATGCTTCAATGCCTAACTAAAAGTTATTGAAGAACTTAGGTGTTTTAGGGGGCTCCTGCTTGGTCATGTTTTATATATGCTTTTGTTTGTTATTAATAGGAACTTAGTGTTTTTCTTTTTTGGTTTTTTGGCCGCTTTTTAGTTTTTTTTAGTTTTTTTTTTTTTTGGTGGTTTTTTTTTTTCCCGGGGGGGGGGGGGGGGGGGAGAAGTACTGGATAATTGTCAAATGCAGTACAAAATTTTTTTATTGGCCTTGATAAACTAAAGTGAAAGCGGATGATTAATAACCTTTGCTTTGCCAGCCAATGGTGGAGTCGGCAGTATGTCTGGAGCCATGTTGAGCTCACTATGACATTGATGAAACAACTGTCCTTCAATGTTATTATTTTACAATTATTCATCATTATGGACCCATGCTACATGTATTTAAAGGTTGAAGCATGTAAAAATCTTTTAGGTTAAGACATTTGCTTATTTGTTTTATTTTTTAATCCCACTCCTCACAATCCTCTCAACTGATAAAAGGAAAGATAAATTTGTGTGGAAATTTCCATGTTAGCTGGAAGACTGGGCTAAGAACCGTTTTTGGATGGTTAATACTGTTTACTTCCCGTACGTGTTGGTACTAGGTTTGGTGTCTTTTGGGATATTTATGGTGGAATAATGTGCATAAGGGTTGCAAAGGAGGTGAGGGGTAAACTCCAAATCAACCCAACATGGCCTTATGCTAACTACTTAAGGTCAGGTCAGTTACATGAATCCTGTTTCACTCATCCACTCGACTGACGATCGTAATTTCTGTTAGACCACAAGCTAACATGTCTTATACATTGCCACTTCTGAAATGGTGCAGTTATTGGTTTTGTTGTACAAGGCCAAACCATCTTCTCCTTTTATCTTAAATAGGTGCTTCCTCTACTGTCCCATTAATTTTTCAATCCTTAATTCTATCTTTCTTTGTCTTGCCACACATCCTCGTCAAAATCCTCATCTTATTTACACTTATATTTTGTACACTTAATATAAGTAAAATGAGAGGCATTGAACTTAATAAAATTATGGGTAAATTACTCTGACCTCCCTTGTGTTATCCCACAATGGCAGACACCACACTCGAGGTTGTAAAGATGATACCGGCATCCCTTTTGGTTTGGTTGTCGGTTGCATATACCCCTTTTTGTTAACAGAGTGTTTCTGAAAAAAGTAGGAAATTAGCATATTTTGCTTTTCCATTGCCAATTTTACCCTATAGCAAGTGTGATGACATAAATGACCCTCCCACATAGAACATAAAGACCCAAATGCCCTTATTAGCTGGGCAATAAAAAGACAAATATGCCCTTCTTTTCTCCCTCCCTCTATTGGCCATTAATTCCATGTATTAAGGAAATAAAAATAAAACAATAATCAACACTCCTTCCCCTTTCTCTACTCATCATCTAATATTCTGCTACCTAATTTGACTGTTTTTCCATTGCAAATTATAATCACAAGTCTTACTACCTGTTTGGAACTTGGGGGAGGGAAGGGAAAATTTTAAAATTGTGTCTTTTCCTTGTTTGATATAACCTAGGAGAGAAAGGGAATGGAAATGGAGGGAAAAAAAATATTCACTCTCTCTCTTTCTCTCTCTTCTTTCCCTCCACTTTCCTTTCATTTTCTTTACAAAACCAAACAAGGAAGGGAAAATACCTTTTCCTCATTTTCTCTTTTCCTTCCTTTCTCTTCACTTCCCTTCCATTCCCTTCCTTTCCCAAAGTTCCAAACAGGCTCTTAGAGTTGTGCATGATCAAGGATTTCATCACCATTGTAACTGAATGGATCGGAAACACAGCACCCTCTCTCTTGTATATATATATGTATGTACAATTACATATGTAGATACATAAATCTTTTTTTTTTTCTTTTTTTTGGTTTCTCTTCTTTCCTTCCCTTCTTTTTTATATTGATCTTTGCATTCCCATGGTTTTAGATTTGAACTCAATTTTGACTTTTAATTGATCTAGATTTGCAAATCTCCTCTCTCAAAAACAATTATGTTGGTTCATTACAAGTTCATAAACCCATGAAAACATTTGTATTCATCAAACAACTAAACTGATAAATAATATCTAGGGTTAGTCCGGCATTACCTTAAATGACTCTTCTTCAGTAGTACTGCCATCTCTAATGTAAATGGGGAGCACATCTTCACAATTACTTAACCTATAACAATTTAAATTGTTTGATTGTTACAGGGAAAAATATTGTTTACAACCACCAACAAAGGGAACAGTTTAAAGTTTAAACTCCTATATAGAATCCCAACAATTTACTCACCAAATGATTCAAGTAAGAACTGGCGATCTCTACCGTTATTGAAAATAGAACAAAAATTAGAGGGAGTGGGGGAACAAAACAAGCCAAGTATAATAAACTTTGAAATTGGATCAGTTGCAAGCTGGTTTGAGAGAAGCGTTCCACGGCACCACCACGACACCATTGCATAGCCACACTACTCCGCACCCATAATCCCAATCACAAGTCTATTAATTTAAATCAACTAATAGCAAAAAAGATGTGCATTTTGCACATACACCCACCCTCACTCGCTTGTATAGATATATTATGTATGTAAATACATGCATATATTGGTTTCTGGGTGGGGGGTTGGATTTATGCCTTATGGTTGCTTATGGTGGTAGGTCTGTGGAGGAGGTGGTGGTTCTAGTGGGTTGGGTAGTGGAGTGGTGGTGGTGGTTTCGGGTTTTGGTAATGGTGGGCAAAGGAAGACGAGGCTATGTGAGACAAAGAGAGGAGGAAGAGGCGAAGTGAGGTGGTGCTGATGGGGTTGTAGAGGGCGGTGGATGGGGAGGTCTGTCTTTTCCACACAACTATCGGTGGTGTTGTAGCCACCATTTGCAGCAATGATTGGTGGCTTTTAGCCTTCGTTTCTGGACTTACATTTACTCTAGATCAAGGGTGGCGTGGCAAGGATTAAATGGAGCCTGTGAAATTCCTATACATTTTATAATTAATTCGTATATAAGATATATTATTATAATCTCTCTAAATAGAATAAATTGTTAAATTGCAGGCAATTTATTTTTAGAAAAAGGGAGATGGCCTTGGTGGTCGCCAAGGTGACAGCTTTGTCTCAAAATGTGAAGGGCATTTTTGTCCTGTTTTCATCGACTTTTGTGAATAAATATCTTTAGTCAACTGAGGGGTAAAACAGTAAAATGGTACTCTCCGCTGACGCTGTCTAGGAGACAAATTTGATAAGGGAGGTCAGTGTCATTTCAAAAACTCACAAGGATACTGTCTGTTATTGTTAAATGTGGTGGAGAGGCTTGTAAGACCATTTTGGAACATACCCTTTTTGCACTTATTATTTTGGTGATGATGTGGAAACCTGTGTTATTTACTTTGTGGCTCGTTGTTTACACATACCTTAACATAGAAGGCTTTCAGCATTGATAATTTTTTGCCTTCTCTAATTGTGTTATTGAAAATTTTGCACTTTCTTGGTTTTGATGCTTGCTAAGCGATCTGTAAAATAATGTGTCACTGTCACAACTGTGTAGTGATATTTCTTTCTAATAATTAACAGTGAAAGTATGTATTAAAAAGGGTGCCTTGAAGGGGGTGAAACCTTGTACAAGATCAAGAGCAAAAACCTCAACCTATATATCTACAGGCATATACAAGCTCCCCCAAAAGCATGGCTACTTCTATCAAGGAGTTGTATCCATATAGAATATTGATACTCCTTGGGTACTTTCCAATTTTTGTGTAATGCTTCAAAAACATATCATGATTTAAAATATTTCCTTTCTAATTTTGAAAAGTTATTGATATTATTTTGTATTCTCAAAGGCACATATCTAACACATTTCAACGTTGGTCCATTGGATTACAGTATAACATCAGAGTATAATTGTTAGAAAAAACAATTATGTGTGGATACAACTCCTTGATACTTTGACTTCTTTGGGTCACTCATCTAAGAATAGAATACAACAAAATAATGAGACTAAAGGGAATTGAATTTACTTCCAACTCCATGTCAATACAACATAACCTCCATTTCTTATGCAAATCCTAATAGCATAATTGAGGAATTAAGAGGATTTCATGAATTCATTAAGACAGATTGGCACATAAATAATATGACAAAATCACTACATTATTTGACTATATAAAACATGCTTAGAATTCACATGTTTAGGCATGTATATATTGCCATATCCTTGATGATACCATCAGCATCTTATTTTCTTAGAATTTGACACATTGGACCTGTTTGTATTATTTTGTATTGATATCCTCATCCTGTATGCGTCCTTGCTTAGTTGCTAGATATAGAAGATACTAGAATTCTAACTTCCACTAGCCATATGCTGTAACTGTCTCTTCATTTTGGAGACTGTTTTCCTGGGTACATTGGTCCCTTTCTAAGAAGCACCGATATGGATACGGACACGGGACACGCAATTCTAAAAAATAGGGGACAGAGATACGGCGGGGACATCGCAAATTTTTTATATTTTTTATATATTTTGTTTTCTACATATATAAATATACCATGCACATACCATCAAAAATATATAAAAATTCAATAGTCAATACTCAATAAAATAGACAACAGGTCATCAATTCATCATACATCAAACATAAAAGAAGAGACAAGTTAAAGAAGATCATCATCCAATACATCCAATACATCATAAAAGAAGGAAAAAATAAGAATTATAACAGCAACAAATTTGGGCAGAGGAGAAGGAAAAAATAAAAATTATAGCAGTAGTAAATCTGGGCAGAGAAGGAGAAGAAGAATAAAAAGAAGAAGTAGAAGAAAGAACAAAAATTTTGGGTGAAGGAGAAGAAGAGCAGCAGCAGCAGTAGCAGAGGCGGCGGCGGCGGCGGCGGCAGCAACAGCAGAAGAAGAAGAAGAAGAAGAAGAAGACTAAAAAGAAGAAGAAGAACTGAAATTTTGGCAGAGAAGGAGAAGAAGAACAAGAACAAGAACAAGAAGAAAAAGAAGAAAAGAAATTTCGGCAAAGAAGAAGAAGAAGACGAAGAAGAAGAAGAAGAAGAAGAAAAAGAGCTTACCTAGTGCAGTGGTGTGTTGCTGCTATTTTTTCTCCTTCGCACTTCGCCTCTTTCTCTAACTGAGTACCAGTTGGGGCTTGTACAAGCTTCAACGATAAAATCTTTTTGATTTGGGCCCTTTTGTGTATTTTATATTGAAGTTACAAAAATTACAAAACATACTCCATTTTAAATTTTTTATAATTACACTTAGACCCTTGCCGTGTCCTAAACGTGTCCCTGCCGTGTCCTAAACGTGTTCCCGACGTGTCCACAATTTAAAAAAATAATAAAAAAATAGTACACGCCAAGTGGCGTGTCCGACACGTATTTTGGCGTGTCCGCGGAGGATCCGTGTCCGCGGTGTGTCGGACACGCAAACGGCACCCTATTTGGTGTATCCGTGCTTTCTAGGTCCCTTTAATACTGCCATGGTCTATGATATAAGGGAATTGTAGAAATTTAAGAGTCCTTTGTTGTGCGAGTCTATTTTAGTTCTTTTTTGGTCCTTCCCTCCATACCTTGACCCCAATGCAGTGCTCAATAGGCAATAGGGTTCAAGGGTGCAACTTGAACGAGTCGAACCTGTGCCCATCTGAATTTTTTTGGGCTTGGACAATGCTTTATTGTTGATGGGGGATGGGCTTGGACTGAATGTCTCTGGCCTGAATTAAGTTGGAGGCTAGGCATGATCAAATGCATTGGAGAACCGAAACTAAGCTGAGCTCGAATTTATATGTATAATGTATGATACATTTCCTATATATAATACTATTTTTGATATATTACAACCGTTAGGTCCATGAAGTAATTTTTTTGATAAGCATCCGTAAAATAATTTTTTATATAATTTCTTCAGCCATTATATAGCTTTGCATTTAAAAGAAACAACTTGGGTTCCAATTTGACCAAAAAACAGAGAAAAAACTAGAGTTTTGAATCTAACATCATCCTCTCTTTCTCCACATACGTGTGTGTGTGTATGTGTGTGCGCGCGCGGTTGCCAAACAACATTCCACCAAGCATGATGTTGAGCCACCACCATACCATAAGCTCCGATTGATAGCATTCTCCTGTTGCACCATTTCTGTGCTCTCTCTTCAATCATCGACATGTTAAGAAGCACAGACACTTCTAAGAGGTGTTGTGTTCGTGTTGGACATAACGGTCATTGGACACCCCATCAACGCTTGTTGGACACGACTCCAAACGTGTCCTATTATTTTTGATTTTGTTTAGAACTTGACACATTGCGGACATTTAAGGGACACGTGTCTGTCACCTAAATACGCATGAAACACGTTACAAATTTAAAAAAAATAATTTGGGATTCTATTGTAAAATAAAAATAATGTGGATTTATGCTTAATTTAACATTTGAGCTATTGAGTACATGTTTTTAATTTTGATTAGTGTTATTTTAGATTTTTTATTATTTTTGAATAAAATATTCATATATGTAATATATAAAAATATGTATTGTTGCTGTGTCCGCACCGTGTTGTGTCCTACGTATATTGAAAATTGCTATGTCGGCATGTCGGTGTTGTGTATCCTTATCCATACTTCTTAGCCGGCAAGCCCTCCCCGTCATGCATGACGACTAGTGTCCATTGAACCACCGCAAGTTACCCCTTAGGGAGAAGCCTCCTGTTGCACCATTCCTCGTTGTCATATATACACATATACATATATATATATATATATATATGCATGTGTATACTCCTATAATATATATATTTTTGATAAGTAAATCAAATTAAAATTAAAGAAGGTGCCAAGGGGGTATCACCCGAGTATAAAAGCAAAACATAAGATCTCTACACCAGTTCAAGTCTCCAAAGAGACCATGAAGACCTAAAAAAAATTGATGGCCTATCCAAGAGCCCATTCTCCCATCATAACTGATGAAGCTAACCAAGATCTTTAAATTCCTGCCACTTCTTGCTTTGCTTCGCCTGGTCCTTGCAGAATTCCATCTAATATAGAAATTATCATAATCATATAAGTATTTGTTTAAAAATGTGTTTACCTATCTAAATCTACAAGATATGTGGTTTTGTAGAACTATTTGTATGAGAATGACTAGAATTTTTAATGCAAGGACCTACTGTTGATTATTGATTGAAGAATTCATACCACACCTTGTAGTAGAATAGAAACATTGGTTGGGCAATCTAATAAAAATAAAAAAGCCATTGGTTAGGCAATCCGGGACTAACCGAAGCTCCGAAATTAGCTCAAACTGGACTTGGGCAGTGATGGCTTGAGATTTAGGTGGGCCTAGGCGAATTGGGCAGAACCCAGAGTACCTTGGGCTGGACCTGGATAGCCTCCTAGCCTGACCAAACCTACCTGAGTTTTAGTTCTAATAAAGTTTGAACTAGTGTTATTAGAAAACGTAAATATGTAAGCGATTTACGTTTTTTGGAGCAACATTCCGAAACATGGTACAATTTTATTCCAAAACAGTGAATTTAGCAATCCGATGCTATCCCAGAATTTGTCCAATTTATTTCCTTAAAAGTTTACTTTAGGAAGAAAAAAAAATCAAATATAATGAATGAAATCTGAGGAGAATGAAGTTTTGCTGGAACAATATGCAAAAAAAAAAGGGCCATAATGCTCCTAGAAATGTGTCTTTACATGATTAATTTGAAAAAAACAGAATATATTTTATTAGATGTCTAATTGTTAAAAGAAAATTGCTCTTAAAGTATCTTAAATTCTAACAGTATAATTTACACAAGTCTATCTATCATACCATGTTTTAGAGCATGTAGTGTATTATGTTTCGTTCTCTGTTCATGTTCCACATACTGAAACGATCCGTGTTCCAAGTAACGTAGGGTTGAACTCTAGGCCTCTGGCATCTGTCTTTTTGCAGCTTAATGGTTAACACTTGGCCAAGACACCAGTTGAGTACTTGAGTGTGCTATGATTGGGATGTAAGGCTGTTATGGTTTCTTAAATGGGGGACAGGGGAATATGACTTTGTATAGCAGAGAAAACATGATTTTTTGATAATCAAGACACATATTTCATAATCTTGATCTTTGAACAAATCAACAAAGGGAATCGGGGACAATGTTGTGCCGACTAATTTTTTTGGTTCCAGCTGGTTTTATGTAGATAGTTTAATTGCCTAATAGCTCATTGCTGTTTCTTGTAGGGATGTTTCTCTTAGAGATCTGAGAGCTAATTCAGGGGATCTTGCTAGGATTGGAAGTAGTAGTGATACCTTGAATTCTTTGTTGAAACAAGACGGTGAGGCTGATTTTACTCAACAAATTAGCAAAGATAATTATGGTGGTGCAGCCCCGCGGTTTCAAAGTGGAGTTTTGCGCACTAATTGCATCGATTGCTTGGATCGTACAAATGTTGCACAGTATGCTTATGGCCTAGCAGCTTTAGGCCGCCAACTTCATGCAATGGGTTTGACAGACAAGCCCAAAGTCGATGCTGATAGTAGCATTGCTGCGGCTCTAATGGAGATGTACCAGAGCATGGGTGATGCTCTTGCCCAGCAATATGGTGGCTCCGATGCTCACAACACTGTGGGTCCCCACAATAATATTAGTTGAATTTAATGGTGTCTAGAAATTAATCTGCTCATTTGCTTCTGTAATTTGAGAAACCATGGGTATATCATTCAAGTGATGCATTTGTATTGAACTCTAGGTGTTTCCAGAGAGGCAGGGAAAGTGGAAAGCTACAACGCAGTCTAGGGAATTTATCAAGTCCATCAAGCGATATTACAGCAATGCTTATACTGATGGTGAAAAGCAAGATGCCATTAATTTGTAATCATTTATCCCTGTTGTATCTTTTTATTGGTCCAACATTCTTATAAATCTTATTAAAGCATATGATGTTTATAACTGTACTAAGTTTCCACTAGATATATGGGGATTAATGGAGCCTTTAAATTGCCAGCACGTAGTTCATCACATTAGTTGTAATAGGGTTTTTTGAATCTAGGATGCTTCAAATTTACCCTTGCACCTTTGTTATGCTTCTCAATGTATCTTTATTTGCTGGTTCTATCAGATTTTTAGGCTACTTTCAACCACTGGAAGGAAAACCTGCACTCTGGGAGCTGGATTCTGATTATTATCTTCACGTATCTGGGATCGGAGATGACCTTGTCCTTGATAAGAGGTAAAATCAAATATGTTTCAAATTTTTGGGGCCTCTCACCTTATATTATTCTCTCTAGTCTATTCTCCCAAGTTATTGTATCTGACCTGACTGTGGGAATGGGTAGTGAGGATATATTGCTTTGCAAGTTTGAATTTTGTCAAGTTACTGTTCTATATTGATCAGACACTCCTGCACAAATCAAGGGGCAGGCGGGGTGGACTTATTGTTTTATCCTTCAGTTCTAATACTCCTATGCACACAGATGTGTCACATATTTAATAAAATGGTAGGGAGCTGACAAGAGCCCTGTCATGAACATGGTTCTTTCAACTATACAAAGTACACAAGGATTCACATTGCCAAATATTTTTAGGAAGTGTGCGTAATTAGGCATGTAACTTACTGTTGTTTTCAGTTGTTTTCGAGAAGTGATCTGAATGTTTCTTTTATATATTCATTTTATCTGCCTATTTTTGTACCTGTTTACTACCAATTTCAATTTGCAGTTCCCCAGCTGAAGCTAAGCTTCCGGGAGGGAGAACTGTTCTTGCCCCTATTCCAGCTTGCAGAGAGGACTTCTCACGGATGAAGCTGACATCATTTGATAAATTGATTGAGAGAACATGCAGTTCAATAAAGAATGTAAGGCTTTGCAGTGAACTAGATCAAAAACTTGGGAGTTCTGGAGTGGCACCTGATGCAGCGTAATTATCTGCTTGAACTAAGCAAATATTCTTTCTGGTTTAGCATTCTATGTCTTTATTTTCTCCAATTCCATTCTCTCTCTGCATAATGGTCATGTACCCACAGTTCAACATATACAGTTGTCATGCGATTCTGCTGTAGTTTATAAGCTTTACATTCAAATTAGACTATTAGTTCTAGATAGTTGCTTTTCCTTGTTTTTGGTTCGTTGCTCCTGATTTTATGTGGTCTGCATAATTAATTTGCATTAGAAGTTTGTGTTTGTCTCAATTTTGCATCCATGTCATTTTTCTTTCCTTTTCTCCTCTTCATTTAGAATGGACCCCTAATTAGGGCGGCCCTATGATCAAACATGGGGGGCTAAGGCGGTAGTTTTTTAGGTCTGTATTTGAGAAGATAAGGTTTCGTTTAACTATGGGTTGATGGTTTGATTTGTTCTGGCTTCAGCCTGATTCTGTACTAAAAGTGGGGGCTAATGATTACTGGAAATTCTGGGCAGTAGGAAAAAGTAAGGGTTTTGCTAGAATTGTTGGCTAATTAGGATTTCTGATAAATGTCTGATTAGGATTTTCTGATAAATGTTGTGTAGCTTTAGAAATTAGATCATGGTTATTCAAGGCCACGTTGTGGTTATGTACTGTGCTGCTGGGATTTAAACCACCAAAAAAATGCAAAAGCAAAAGGAGAAGTAAGCTTTACATGTAGAAGTTGCATCAAGAGCAAAGGTTCTTAGATCTTTTTCTGGTTCCAATAAGTTATGAGGTGTGCAGTGCTTGTTCTGTTCTTATTTCAGAGGATTGATTTTGGATATTTGGTTTAATTGGGCAATCTAGTCCTGTGAGTTGGAACTAGTGGATGTATTTCCCTAATTCTTTTTTTTTGTTCTCTCTCTTTTTATAATTTTATTTTTTTAGGGGGTGGGAGGGGAGGGTAGGGCTGTTGGGGGAGGCAAAGGTTTTTTGGGATTAGTCCTAGAGGTTTTGACAATTCTGTTAGACTAGGAAAGGTGTGTGGGTGCAAGAGTTTTGCTCATGTGAAGACTGGTGCCACATTTGGCAGTTCAGATGGAGTGGAGTATGAGAACATTTGGTGGGGAGGGAGATGCTGATCCATTTTCTGAAGTATAGCTCTGTTTTTAAAGTGTTCAGGGAGGGTTTCATTTCGTTCAGACGCCCAGAAATTGCATGGGTTATTCAAGCTTGTCACAGATTTTCCAGTCCTCCTGCTTATTTATTTCATGTTTACGTAGATTTTACCTCTTGGGCACTTAATGGTTGGTGTACTTACAAATAAGGAACAAAATTTTCATTTGTTTTCATCGAAACGGCAGAAACATTTTCATTTCCTAAGAGACTGAAACGATACATTAGTGGAATAATGGAACAGTATTATTTCCATCAAAACAGGCTGGAACATAGAAAAATGCACCAAAACACAACGTTATATACCGAAACAATAAATTGTATTAACCTGAATTTAAAATCTTTATAAATGTTGTACAATTTTCGTATAAAAGATTGTATTTTAATGTTTTAATATTTGACACTTTTGAAATGTTTCCGAAACATTCCGAAACATTTCCGAAATCTTTTCAAAACGTTTCCATTTTCGAGCCAACCAAAACGACCTCTCAAAACGAAATTTTGATCCTTGCTTACAAAAGGAACATACATATATTTATTATGAATGTGTTACCTTTCACTGGTCTCAGACAGAATTTAATTTGCACTAGGAGTCAGAAAAAATTTCTCCTCCTCTTTCTCAACAGTTTTATTGTTTTGTTCCTAAGCCATTTAAAAAGATAATAACATCAATATTCCCTCCAGTAAAATAAAGAATGTCAGTTTTTTTATTATCTTCCCCTATGCTGAACTGGGCTTTGTTTTTTGCTGCTGTATTTCAGAATTCAATAACATTGGCAAATGCTATCAGTGATGACACTAAATTTTTTTTGCAGTGAAATACAGCTCAAAAGCCCGAACTGGCTTTTTGGCCAAAGAAAGTTTGAGGAAAGTAACCCTGCACCCAAGGTGGCTTCACAGGAGGCTGCAAATGGAAGGTCTCCAGATGAGAAGAGAGTAAATGGCTTTTATGACCTCAGTTGGCTTTCTTCTACTGTTGATATCAATGAAGAGGATGTCTTTCAGAGGTATTTCTCTTGAATTCATTCCCTCGCTCATATTATTTTTTGTCAGTAGAAACGTGAGCTCTTGGCTAGCAGTTTCATTGAACTGTGCTTTATGGTTTGTTGCTTGCATCTGCCTGCTGGTAAAGCCAGAAAGTCAAAGTTTACAAGCTTAAGCCTCACTCTGGTTGGGTTGGCTCAGTGATGCTAAGCTTGCCTGTTTACCATTGTTTAACTCATCACCTGCAAATAATATACTAACTTCCTGATCACTGTTATCAGAAAACGCTAATACACTAGTGATTTATGTTTTGGAATGGCATTCCGAAACATGATACACTTCCGTTTCAAAACGGTAAATCTAGCGATCCAATATGTTCCCTAAAAGTTTTTCCTAAAAGTTCCCTAAAGGTTACCTAAGGCAGGGGGAAAAAAAATATAAAAAACAAAAATTTGAGGAGAGGGGGGGTTTTGACAGAAGAATATGCTAATAAAGGGGCTATAATGTTCTTAGAAATGTGTTTTTACGTGATTAATTTAAAAAAAAAAATATTATACTTTAGTAGATCTCTAATTGTTAAAAGAAAATTGCTCTAGAATTACCTTGAGTTCGAATGGTGTAATTTATATAAGTCTACCTCTATCGTACAACATTTTAGAGCATATGGTGTGCCACGTTCTGTCACGACCCGAATTCTCCTTTCCTGGACAACCCAGGTCGTGCTGCTGTAGTAATCCTAGTGTAACATGAATCACGAACTAAAGCTCCAATCATCACTAAATTTAAGGACATACTTCATAGATAGCTTTCAGCTCCCAAAGTTTAAGTAGAATTCCAACTCACAAAGTCTAGTACATTACCTTAGAAAGAATAATTACAAAGATTATCTAAACTAATTTCCATCTTTGCCATAAAGTCCACCGAAGTCATTTCCACCAGCTGTATATTTTCCATCTGAAAACATCTCATGAAACGGGGGTGAGCTTATGAAGCTCAGTAGCAGTGTAAATGCCAATAATGCAATGTTTGAATGAATGATTAGTAAGCAGTTGATAACATAAGTAACTGGTAATATCAGTTCTATATAATTGTAACAGTTCAGAAAAATCTTATAGCATTAATTTAGCAATCAAGTTTTCTCATGTTTACCTACTATTGCATTTATATAGATGCATACAATTAATTTATGCTTATATTTATTTATATAGATGTATACAATTAATTTATACTTATATTAATTTTCTTTACACATATCACAACTTCTCTGTATCCATTTCTAATTAACAAGTTTCACACCACGCTCGGAAGTTTCACCCTTATCACTCTGACATACCATATTGGCTTGGCAGCTTGGCCCTCATACGTGATTCAAACTTTACACCTTGCTCGGAAGCTTCACCCTTATCACTCCAGCATACCATATTAGCCTGGTAGCCTGGCTCTCTTATTTGATTCAAGTTTCACATCATGCCTGGAAGTTACACCCGTGTCACTCTGGCATACAATATTGGCTTGGCAACCTGGTCCTCATATTTGATTCAAGCTTCACACTCTGCCTGGAAGCTTCACCCTTATCAATCTGGCATACCATATTGGCCTGGTAGCATGGCGCTCTTGTGTGATTCAAGCTTCACACCACGCTTGGAAGCTTCACCCTTATCTCCCCCGCCCTACCATATTGGCCTAGTAGCTTAGCTCTCTAGTTCTCTTAAACTCGGACCCTAGGATGTTCACATCAAGCTTTTCTATCCAGATAAATTTATTAAGTGCTATTATTGTATGGAGTACTAGTTATTTTAGATAAACAGATGGTCATTGTAATTTCAGTTGCAAGTTATAGCAAAAACATGTATTTCAAAATAGCTATAGCAGTTCAATTGATATCATTGTATTAAGGAAAATAATACAAATTGTACGCATTGGAACAGTACGCCCTACCTGAATGTTCTCCTGCTATTTTGGTGGCGTTCTTGATTTTCGTGCTAAATCTGTAAAATCATAACCATCGTTTCAACGTATCCTCAAATATTGACTAAACTGTTACACGTTTTTAAATAAGTTCCTAGACCCCTCCTATAGGTCTAGTTACAATCCCTGAGTTTCTAGACACTCGTAACGTCGGTTTGGTTTGCTCCGTATTTATATTTACTTTATAGCTTACTTAATCTTCATAACAGAAACTCTCAAAACTCTTTGAAATTTACTATAATATGTCTTGGAAGCAAACTTGTTTATAAAAGTGAGTTTAGCCTTTAAATATAATTTTCTATGAAAATTACTATTTTCAAGACTAATTTAGTACATTAAGAAAATAAAAGAATATGAAATAATTTTATTTTTAACCACACTTTTCATTGAAGACCCCGAAACAATATAAATAGGTTACAATAATTTTCTCGAAATCTGAAAAATTCTGAAATCAGCATTTTGAAATAAATAAAAATTTTCATGTGGATTTTAGTACATAAAAATAGGTTTCAAATTCGACATCACTATCCCTTTAGAAGGCTTCAAATAATAATTTTAGGCTACTGTACTTTTTATGAGTAATTTTTTGAAACTATCAAATAATTTTACTTTCATTTTTAGGAAAATAATTGTAGGAAAAATACTTACAGTAGTTGAAAATTGTAAAATAAAATATGTAAATACTCCTGAGGAGGTGAGGAACACACTGGAACAAGACCCAGTCATCAATTTCTCCCCACCCGCCCTCAGGCGTCACCATACGGCCATTGGGTTGGTTCCTCAAGCATTATTCATCATCCCTGTTGGACAAAGCCCTGTTTCGACCTCCTTCAGTTTTTCAAGCTTTTCTCACTTATATTTCTCAATGGATTTCGACAAATCAAGTATCTAAAATCATCTCTTTAAGCCCAATCTAACCATGGTCTCAGATAAATTTTTCATCAAGGTTTGAGATCTCAAAAACCTTCAGAAAGTGCTGTTTCTGCGAATTTTCGGAGCAAATTTTACATGCAACTTTATACAGTGTTTTCTCCTTCGTTTCTCTACCAAATCATGCGAAATTGGTGTCTAAATTAAATGTTTTGGAAAGCCCTATCTACTGGTGGTCTCCGCTGTTGGTTTCAAGTTCATTTTGACCCTGAAAATAGGGTCTGAATGTCACTGTGTAAACTGAAATTTACATGGTGACCTTGAAAGTGTAATTTCTTTGCTTTCCATGGACACCCATGGCATTTTCTCTCCATAAAACTTGGTATTTACATGATTTCAACCTCGCAAATTAATTCCTATGATTAAATCTTAGAAAATCCTACTAATTCATGCGCATGCAAACTTTTTTTTCATTTTTGGGTCTCACCGGAAAACATGGTTTTCCGGCCAAATTTTGGTGAACTCATACTTCTTATAGTTACTACAGAGTATGAATACTAATGCATGGTAGAGATATAAGATTTGTACCTACAGATTCGAAGTTCTAGTGCTAAACTCGTGCTTTCCTTCTCTTTTCTTCTCTCCGGCGAAATTTTGGCAAAACTCCGGCAGCTTCCTTCTCTCTCCAGCAAGGTCTTCTCTTTCTCACTCACTATGCAACTCACTTGGTGGGTTTGTGCGACATACCTTGGTTGAAAGCCTCATCATATATTGTAAGGAATGTAGTCTTTGCTTGACACATGTCAAGTAGGGGGTTTTTTCTGCTATTTTATATACCTTTGGGGTTGCATGGCTATTCCAACATCTTGTAATGTTCCATAATCTACACAAATCCCCCCAAGTTTATATTCTTTAACCTCATACACCGTTAGATTTCCTTTCAAATATACCTCTACTCATCATTTATGTGAGGAAAACATTTATTTAAGGAGAGATTCTTATCTAATCTCCCTCAATAATGAAATTTGAAAGATAAGATTTTCTTATATTCATTTTTAAAATTTAGGAGTGTTAGAATCTAACCTCCTTAAAGTAAGTTTCGTCCTCGAAACTTTCATCTTGTTGTTGTTGAAAGAGTCTTGGAGACTCAGCTCTCATCTCAGCCTCTGTTTCCCGTGCAACTTATTCTAATCCATGATGTTGCCACATCACCTTGACTAATGATATATATATTTTTTTCCCTCAAAACACTCTTTTGATGAACAATTATCTGAATCGGTGATATAATCCTGCATTTTGATTTCATGCCACTTAATCACATGCGAATGATCCAACATTTACTGTCTTAACATTGAGACATGAAACACATTATGGGCTTGAGCCACTTCTTGCAGTAGATCCAATTGATAAGTAACTGCTCCTATTCGTTGAATGATTTGAAGGGGTCCTATATATTTGAGTGCTAACTTCCCTTTTAACCAAAATGAACTAGTCCTTTACGGGGTATGACCTTCAAGAATACCAGTCACCTTCTTTGAATTCTAAAGGTCGTCTCCTACTATCTGCATAACTCTTTTGCCAACTCTGGGCAATTTTCAGTCATTCTTGAATTATTCGAATCTTCTTGAAGAATGTCAGGTCCATAGAATTGATTCTCTCCAGTTCCTAAACAATAGTTCGATGCTCAACAAGGTCAATCATATAATGCTTCATATGGGGTCATCCCAAATACTCGACTGATAACTCTGCTAAGGGTAAGCACTCACTCCAACTTCCTTGAAACCACAAGATAAATGCTCGTAGCATATCTTCCTTCGTACTACTCTTTTTGATTAACCCTCTGTTTGAGAATGATAGGCGGTACTTGATTTCATTTTTCCTAAAGCTTTTTGCAGGCTCTGCCAAATTGAGACACAAAACGTGGGTATATGTCAGACACCATAGGGGTAATCCATGTAGTCTAACAATCTCCTTGATATACAACCTACTAAAAGTACTCATATTATCACCTGTCTTCGTAGAAACAAAATATAATGACTTAGTCAGATGATTAACAATCGCTCATATGATATTATAACCATGGTGTGTTCTAAGCACTACTGTTATGAGATCTATAGTTATGTGTTTCCATTTCCATTCTGCTATGGGCAGTGTAGTAATCCTCTTGGACGCTGATGTTTTGCCTTCACTTGCTAACAAGTGAGACACTTTGCCACAAGTTTAGCAACTACCTTCTTCATTCCTCTCCAATAGTACTATCTCTTCGAATCATGATACATTTTCATATTACCTGGATGAATAATCAATTTCGAGTGATGTGCTTCCTCTAGAATTTTCTTTTTCAGATTGTCATTATTGACTACATAAATCCTATCTTTATAGTTAAGACTCCCATCGGGTGACACAATCCATCCTCCTCCTCCATTTCCTTGTTCTCTTTTAGCTTTAATACCTATTACTTAAGAATCTTTGACTTGAGCTTCCTTAACTTGGTCTAACAATGTCGGTTGTATCATCAAGCTGCACAGATATCCATGTCGATCTTTTTATTTCTTCCTACTTAAAGCATCTGCCACAATGATTGCTTTCTCTGGTTGATACTGGAAAGTAAAATCATAGTCTTGCATGTATTCTACCTATATTCTTTGTCTAAGGTTCAAATCCTTTTGGGTAGTAATATATTTTAGACTCGTATGATCAGTAAAGAGATCAAACTTTTCCCCATACAGATAATATCTCCAAATTTTCAATGCGAATATTACTGTTGCCATCTCTAAATCATGCATCGGGTAATTCTCTTCATGCTTCTTTAGTTGGCTTGACCCATAAGTACACAACCTAATACTTTATGAGACGCGTTGGTATATACTACATATAGCTTTCCTTTACTGGCAAAGTTAAAGCAGGTGCAGTTGTTAGTTTCTTCTTCAATTCTTGAAATGCTTGTTCACACTTCTCAGTCCATTCAAACTTCACTCCTTTCCTTGTCAACTGAATAAGCGGGGCTGCTATCTTTGAAAACCCTTCTACAAATCTTTGGTAATAGCCAGCTATCCCAAGAAAACTCGGAATTTCAGTTACAGATTTGGGTATTTCCCATTCAGAAACAACTTCAATATTAGATGGGTCAATCCATCTTTTGACACAACATGCCTTTTTAACATGACCTCCTTCAACAGTTTAATGACATAAAAGAGCTGTTTATTGATATTCTTTTTCCTGATATAGAAAAAAAGCTGTTTATTGATATCTAAAGCAGTGAATAGTGCAATGAAGATGAACCGAAGCAACCGTTTAATGATGTAATTCAACACTAACATCTGTGAAGCTTTTTTTATGCAAAGCCATCAAAATTATTTTGTTGTGATATTTGGAATTCAGACGATATATATGTTGAAGTACTTCTGCTAGTAGATTGTGTATAGGCAAGCCTACATGAAGTCAAGTCTTCATAGGAGCCATACAATTATTCTAATGTACCAATTCTGTAACAGGTGATTTTCTGTATAGAACACCAAAATAAGATGGATCAGTAGATCCATCACCACCTATGCTGCTCATTTATCCGCCTTTGTTATTGGGTTGAAAATTCTCTCTGTGTCTCCCTCTGTATGGTTATTTTAATTTTCTTGAAGTTTAGCGGTGAAGGCTATTTTGGTTGTTTCAAGATTCATATGGATATGGATGTAGTTGTCGTCCAAAGAGTCTTTTTTGGGTCAAGTACTTGATTAGGTCTTTATGTTTATTCTTTTAAGTTTTCTTTATTTATTGCATAAATCCCCTTAAGTGGAGGAGCTGTGGAGCTTAAGAACTTAAAGGCTTATTGACTTGTTACGAGGTGTCAATATGATTATTGGGAAGGATGAGAACTGGTAGTTTATAAGCTTGATGTTTAGAGGGCTTGTGACAGTGTCCATTGTTGTATCTTCTAATGGATTAAGTGGATTGAAACATGCATTTCCACTGAATATTGGGAAAAATAGCACTCGAGTTCTCTTCTTTGGTAGCCTGAGGGGTCTAATTCTGTACTCCCTCTATCCCTTCTCTTGCATTGCACTAATATAACTTTCAACAGGATGATATTGAGGGCAGTGGAGGGTTGGTTCAGTGAGTGGTTTTGATGTGGGTGTGGCGTGCAAGGTTCCTCTTTCAGCTTCTCATTTTTGATTTGCAGACTTACCATTTGTTTTTGAGAAGATGAGAGTGGTTGAGGCTTTTGTGGTGTGTTTTGCTATGGCTTGAATCAATTTGTGGAACATACTGGGAATTATGCTGCGTTGTGTGGTGTCTCTTAGTAACTTATTTGGGCTCACTTGGGGGTCTTTCCTTTGGAGCAATATGAGTGTGGAATTCTGTTTGAGAAGTTTGACAGTAGGTTGGCCAGATGGAAAACGTAGTACCTGTTGGAGTGGAAACTCTCTCAGTTGAAGTACTTTAGTCTTCAAATGCACTTCATGTGCATCTTTCCTGTCTGGGAGCTTGTATGGCAAAATTGCCCAAGAAGCTTTAGAGTGAATTTTGGAGGGGAGGTTTATGGGTTAGTTTAAATGCCATTTGGTGTGTTGGAAGGCTGTTTGTTCTTTGGAGAATAAGGGTTGGGAATAAAAAGTATAGACAGTTTAGTAATCTCTTTCCTGTTGGTGTGCAGAGGATAGAAATAGTTTATATGACAGCTTGGTCAACAGTAGCTATAAGAGATGTTGAGAGGATTGATCATTTTGTAAATCCTCTTCTTGTATTGAACAGGATTCTAAGATAACATTAGAAAGGTTGACTAATAAGTTCCTAAAAATTCTATCTATATTATTGGTGATGGGCAAAGGGTGAGGTTTAGGAGGGACAATTGGTGTGGGATAGTCCTTCAAAGAGGGCAAGTGTGCTATTGTTGCATATTTTTTTAACTCTATAGATGAGAGGTGGTTTCGGAACTTGAATTTGTGCGGGCTGTGTGTAGTGTGAGGCGGGATTTAGTCCTTCGAAAGTCCTTATGTTTTCTTGAGTTCCCATTGGTGACAGAGGCATGGAGAATTCCTTTGCTTGGTGGCCTTAAGTTGGAAGTTTGAGGTGAGCCCTTTCTTAGGAGGTTGGTGTGGAAGAGACTTAGTATTCATAACTTGATTAGGAGGCAGATTCATGTCAACTGGTGCTGTATGTGCAAAGTGGACGGGGAAACTGCCAATCTTCTCCTTTTACATTGTTCAGTGGCTAGAAAGTTGTGGTTGCTGATTCTCGGACAAGTGGGAATGGTCTGGGTTCACCCTAGAGTTGTTAAGGATTTCATTTTCTTATGGAATGGAGCTGGAGTAGGCAAGAGGAAGAAAAAGGAGTGGCTTATGGTGCCTTGCGTGCTTATGTGGATTTTTGGAGCGAGCTAAGTCAAAGGACATTTCTTGGAGCTGAAGAATCCCTCTTTAAACTGGAAAATAGATTGCTTTGTCTTTTGTATGGTCTGCGACCCTTCCTAGAATCAATTTTTGGAGTTTGTGGAGCTTTTTGAGTAGCCTCTAATGTACAAAGAGTGATTGGTTTTTTGGTACCCCCTTGGCGACTCTTATTTATATACATAGCTTTACATATTGAAAAAAAGAAAAGAAAGGAGGTTGGTAATGGAGCAGCCTCACATTTTCCTCGGAAGCCAAGTTGTGTCCAAAATTCAACCAAAGTTGGACCTTGCTGTTTTTTTTCCTATATTTCCCCCCTTTAGATATTTGTTTTTGTTTTGTTTTGCCTGTGTTTGGTTTTTTTTTGTTCTTTTTTTTTTCCCTGCTGTCTTCTTCTTCCTTTTTTTTTTTTCGTTTCCCTCTTCACTTCTATTGCTTAACAAGACACCTAGGCTATGTTTGTTTCATGGATTGGGATATGATAGGATACAAGTCTCTCAGGATTGTGTGTGCCTCCTTTTTTGGTGGGCATGAGATAAGTTCTTGGTTATACATTTCACTTTTGATGGGATACGGGATTAAGTTTGTTTGGATAAGGATAATAATCAAATTGACAAACTTGCCATTGGGTTGTCGTATGGTTTTTAGCCATGTCTAAAAAATATTAAAAAAAATAATATTACATCATCAGTATAAAATTTATTACTATTTTATATCATTTATTTATATTATGCTAAAGTTAGGTGAGTATTAATATTAGGATAATGTTAATATTGAGATATATATGGAAATAGAAGGGGTATATTTCATAAAATTATGTCACATATGAGGGTTACTTCTGTAAAAGTGCTTGTATCCTACCAAGGTTTCTATCTAGGGATGGAGTATCCCATGCTTCAGGATGTGGAATCCCATCAGGATAAGTTGTCCCGTCCTCCTCTGCGGCACCAAATGGGGGATAACTGAGGCTCACGTACAACTTACTATTCCGCCCCTTATCCCATGAAACAAACACAACCATAGGGGATCGAGCTGTTGACCTTGAAATTGTGAGAACACTTATGTGCCACTTGGCTGATGAAGAATAGCCTCTTGGGTGAACTTTTGTTCTAGAGTGGATCGTGAACACGAGTGTGACATGACACCAACACGATACGACACGACAGCTAATATATATAGTTTTATATGTAATGCACAAATAATAACCATTTCTTCATTCTGTACATTATATATACATGTCTATTTTATTATATTAGAAATCCTTTTTTACATTTTACATATTTGAAAAGAAGTGTGAATTAAAATTCTTAATATTTATTTTAGAAAGCTCTATGCGTAAATAAATAGAAAGATTTGGGTTGTAAAATTCCTAGAATTAAAAATTCTAAAGGAGTGATTGATGGGTATATATCCTCATTATTTTTATTTTATCATTTTGATTCTAAATTAATTTTTTCAAACTTGCAAGGTATTTCATGTGTCTAAGTGTTGAATATGTGTGTCCCCTAAGAGTTTGAAGAGAGTCTAGTTCTAATTTTTTTAAAAAATTAATCGGATACTTTTGGATGTGTATCCAACACTTGTCAGTGTCCGATGTGTCCGAAATGGACACGACACCCTCTTAGAAGTGTCTGTGCATCATAGGTGACCATTGATAATTTTGACAATGGTGTCATTTCCTTCCAAATTGGTGTTTATATGGAAAAGGATGTGGATTTGGTGAAACTCTTATGGATACTTTGTCTGGTAGGAGAGGTATGTTCAATGTGCTTCTTTCTATGTTTTGAATGCATTTATTAATGCCCAAATCTGCCTGTGTTGTAATTGGAGAGTAGGAAGGGTAAGAAGAGTGTGTTGAAGATGGTTGGCTGGCAGTGCCTTTACAATTGTGCGATGCAGTTCTAACCATAGGTGTGGTGCTGTACAGACTTTGTGCATGATTCCTACAACTTCCTCTGTCTTCTTCTTTTCTAATTTCTTATAAACATCTTTGTAGATGCGATTTATTTGATAAAAATGCTCTTTGGTTTTATCAACCTAACGCTTGGTTGCATAACCTAACCCATAATGTATGTTATAAGCCCTTATCATAACACGAAATTCCATTAACAACTCGCTGCCCAAAATTGCACCAATGCTTGCTCTAGATTTTAGTATACTTTCAATTTTAAAAACAAGGTAATTCTAGCCCCTTGCCACTCTAAATCGGTAAGTCTTCCATAATCTAAGCCCTCCAAATAATTAGGGTGACAGTGCGTACCTAAGAAGAACAAACACTTCTAAGGTGGAGTCGTGTCCATGTTGAACACAACACTGGTCAGATACTTCTTGACACGTGTCGGACACAACACTGGTCAAACACTCTCTTGAAATGTGTCGGACACGACACTCTATTGTTTTATTAATTTTTTTAGAACTGGGCATACTTTCATTTGGACACTCATGTCCATCACTTATACACATATAAAACATGTTACAAGTTTTAAGAAACTAACTTGGTATTCAATTGTAAAATGAAAACAATGTAATTTATACTTAATTTGACATCTAAACTATGGAATACATGATTTTACTTTTAATCAGTGTTATTATGCAATTTTTTCATTATATTTTGAGTAAAATATTTACATACATCAAATATAAAAAATCTATAATTATGCCTTGTCCATGCCGTGTCGCATCTTGCATTTCTGAAAATCACCGTATTGATGTGTCTCTGTCGCGTGTCCTTGTCGGTGCTTTTTAGGTGCATACTATTTTCAGCTTTCAGATGTTGTTCTACATTAGTTCATACCTGATCTTCTATGATAGTATTCCTTTGCACCTGCACTACATTGCCTAGCGAACTCACTTGCACCTTGAAAGGCACTGTGTCTTAAGGTTTCTTTGCCTGAATCATGGATTGGGTGTTGGCTTCTTGAGGAGGAATTCACGAAGGATATAATGAAATAGAAACAACGTTTTTCACTCAATCAGAAATGCTAAATTTTTGCAGGATGTGCTGACTTACCCATGTTATTTTTCCATAGTTCGTGATCATAGGAACTTCCATCGTGGATTAAGTCATTTAGATTTACTATTTCTTTGTATGATTATATTCTTCACACAATAAAACATTTCCATCTTCCTCCAAATCTCACTTTCGAGCCTTATTCAAGTTGAAAAATTAACCCCATTAAATCTAATGGTATTTCTCTGTCAGTTAATGATGGGCAACAACCTTTTTGAAGCTATTTTACCTTGGACTTTGCCATATTGGACACTCCTAAAATCTCTTGCCTAGGTTTCATGTGTTTGCACCTAAGCTCTCCTACATCTGTTTGAAGTCAGGATCTTTTCATCTCCCAGAAAGATCTGAAGTTTTAATTCTGTAAAACATTTTTGTTACATGAATTGCAAATAACTTGTCAATCCTATGAAGTAGACTTTGAAATTTTCTTGCAAAGTTCCTAGATTTGTGAAAATAAAAAGCATATTGTAGCCCGATAAAGATGGATATATTGATGAATATATTACACCTACATATTGACAAATATTTTTTTTAAAATATATATCGGTGAATGTAGTGTAAAGATATATGGTATCACATTTTTCTTTTTGGAAAATTGTGGACATTTTGCCCATGATTGCTAATATGTATATTTGACAAATATGCTGCTTGATGTGCAAATATATGTAGCTGTGTCTATGAAAAGGGTAAAATATGGAAGTATAGATCTAACATAGTTTAATAATATACTTAACAAACAATATAATATTCAGTATTCAACTAACACCATACTCAAATACAACACCTATTCCTATGTGGTTCATACTATTAAGTATAACTTGTTTGGAGTAAAGTCGATATGACATAGAATTTCTATAGTGTCCACTTGGAGTAAAGTCATGTCGATGAAGGTTGTGAGCGCGAGGAGTTTTTGTTTCCTTCTTATCATATAAACTAGTTTTATGTCCGTGCGATGCATGGGATTTTTTTTTCCTACGTTTATTATCAATATATTTTTTAGTTACATCTAATTTTTCTGAAGCAATTAAATCAAATGTGAAATGAATAGAGTGATTCAAAGAAATGAAAATCAATTGTTGGCATAGATAAAGTAATGGAGGAAGCTAGCTAATGTTGATTTTAATTACAAGAATGACTTAATTATTATATTTATGATATTTTCTAACAAAATATTATAATTATCAATTATACATGTATTTAGTTGAAGGACTTAGTGTGATTGTGAAGATGCATATCATATGAATTTGATGAATATAGTGGATAGTGGCATAAGTCAAAAAAACCCAATCTTTGCAAAAAATATAAGCATAAATAATTGTTATATGGATGAAAAAAGTATGTATTTGAGTTATGAAGAAGCTAAGAAGATAATTAACTATCTCAAAATTCTCGTTGAATTGTAATTATCTAAAAATGTATTTGTTTTCCTTAATGACTTATTATCACATTTCTTTGAAAAGAGAACTTGAATAATTTCCAAGAGTTTTCGAATTCTTACTAAATTTAGATGCATTTTTATCTTAAAATAAATTATAGATTGTTTATAAAATATATATTTGACAATAATTTATTAACTCACATAGGGAGGAGAATCTACATAGATTAAAAAATAGAAAGTGAAAAAGATTAAAAGCAAAGTATGTCACATGTCGCAATTACTTAAATTAATAATTGAAGTAATTGAGAAGATAGTGAAGATGCAGTTTAGCAAAATTTAGTGAATACAATGAACAATGGCATGAATTTAACCATTTTTGTTTGAAAATTACATGTATGAAATAATATTGAAGAAAATACGAAGATAGTCAATTGACATTTGGAATTCATATTAAATGCAAGTGTATAGTTTTGAAGAAAATTATATATATCAAACATTAATACAAGTATAAAGAATGCATGTATTTAAGGAAATTAAAAAAAAACAGTCGAGTGAATGTATGTATTTAAGGAAGTTAAAAAGACAGTCAACTGACTTTTATAATTCTCGGTAAATTTAGATTCATTGCATCTAAGATTAAATTCTAAAATGTTTAAAAGAAGTTATATCTTTTACTAATTACTGATTAGCTTATATAGGGAAAAGAAGCTTGATAGATTAAAACATGAAAAAAAAATTAAAAGTAAAGATGCTAAGTTTCCCAACCATAGCATATTGGCCTACTTATATATATTGTGTATATATATATATATATATTTATAGTTATATACATATTATTTTTATAATGTAATAATTATTGATGACTTATGTAGTTGAATTTATAATTAAAATTTTAAAAAGATAATAGAGTTAATTTTCATTTGAATTTAGTAAATACATCGTATAGCATAGTTGTAAATACATGGTATAATAGTATGGAGTTTAAAAAGTTAAAACCAATACATTGATTTCCAACTAAAGTGTATAAATCTATATATGTTTATATCAAATACATGCACAGAGTAAACGCGATGAACAAACAACAAAGTGTATTTTATGTCAAATACATGAACAAAACAAATATAGTGAACCAAAAATAAAGTATAGTAATTTACGTATTTATATCATTTATATAACTCTAAGAATAGAAGCCATATGTTGCTGCGATAATAAGCCATGTGTTGCAACCACAGCGATAGTTGCTTTCTTTTTTATATTGTATATATCTATATATAAATATAGATATATTCATTAAAAGTGAAAAAATGTATATATGTTTCTATCAAATACATGAATAGAATAAACACGATGAACAAACAACAAAGTGTATTTATGTCAAATACATGAACAAAACAAATACAGTGAACCAAAAATAAAGTGTAGTAATCTATGTATTTATATCATGTTATAACTCTAAGAAAAGAAGGCATATGTCACTGCCATAATGATATAGATATAGATATAGATATAGATATTAATTAATTTATTATTATATGCTTGTTATAAGGAGGAATGTCAATTGATTTATTATTTTATTTCTTTTGGGCATGGAAATGCTAGCCCCATAGTTTTGTTACTATATGTAAGGCATATATTGAGAGAATCACACTTCTATAGGACACGTTGCTTGTGTTCTGTAATATGTGAACCATTACTTGTGTGATACTTGGCAATATATTGGCATACTATCTATGCTATCCTAGCTCTTATTTATTTAAGTGTGACGTGGCCACAGTGTTTTCTGTATTTAAAACATATCTGGTATATTGATTGATATGTTGTAATATTCTCTGATTGCTTTAGTAGTTTTGATTAATCATATGCCAGTTAGGTATACACACACAGACACACACACACACACAAAGTGCTTTCTTTTTATTTACTTTGTTTTAAATTATGATTACTTCTACACAGGCAGGACAAAAGAGTTTATTTGAGTTTGTTGCTATATTTAAAATTTCTCTCAACATATCATGGAACATCTAAGGTGCATCCTTTAGAATCCTAATAATACGTAATGCACTTTAATTGTACCTTTCCAGATATCTGGCAATGACCTCAGTAGATGAAGCCAATGGATGGTATGGTGGTACATTGCTTGGTGACCAAGATGAGAACAGTGAGATATATAAGCATTATGCTGAACTCTGTCAGGTATTTGAGTATATATTTTTTTTCTGTTCGCCGTCCTCGTTATTATTGCTACTCTGGTGGCTTACATTTCTTTCTGTGAAATTGTTTACTGCTGGAAGAACTAGTCACGGTGTTTATTTTGCACTACAAATTTTCAAGCCAATCTTCATGTCAATTGAAGAGAAATTTACAGCTAAATCTTCGTTCTTGTACTTGTGTGCTTAGTGATCTCCACAGAAAGAGAATACCCGTAGCCTGTAGCTGTCTCCCTGCTTTCTTAGAAGGGTGGTTTGCTTTGTGTTGTGGTCTATTGATATTTTTGAAATATTATTTATTGCCACGTGTTTGTTGTTGAGTAATTTAATGCAATTTGATAATGGAGTCGGAACACCCAAAAAAATAATGCACGTGACAATCAAGTGTGTTAAAGGATGCCAGGATCCAACATTTAATGGACAAACAGGACACAGTTTCTCTCTTTAAGTATTGTGTATAGCATAGGTGATTTGCTGCCATCAGATGAGTACCTGGTGCATCTTATTCTGACTAGGCAGGATTTTGAGTGGCATCCACCTATGTTACCTGGACTTGGGTATGGGTGTCGGGTACATGTACGTGTCCAAGTGTCAGATTCACTAATTCTCATGTCCAAAGACATTGGGACACGACTAGATTTCATATTTTTTAAATATTTCTTTTCTTTTTTTAGGTAAAATTGCATTTACAAGCTAAAATATAGCATTTTATACATAAAATGGAAGTCCTATGCGTAGTTTTTATAGTAAACTCAATTAGTTATACATCCTTGTTAGATGCATATCTAACTAGTGCCAAAGTATTGAGTGTCGGATGTCCCATGTCTAGTGTCTGACAAGGGTACTTCATATATTTAGAAGAGTCCAAGTAACATAGGCATCCAGTGTTGGAGAGAAACTGGCTTTGCCAATGTTGAATCACCCTCTTAGTGTGGATACTGAATAGTGTTTATATTTTGAAATTCTCTCCTTGAAAATGTATGTTGTAGTTCCTTTGATCTTATGGTATTTTCTTCCTGTAAATTTGTGGGATGCACAGGGCCCTGCAATTGAACCCTTCCGACATGATGCTGAGAAAGAGAAGTACTATGCTGATCTTCTTCATATGGGTATGATTGACGGCACAAATGACGCAGCTGTAGAAGCAGAGATGGAAGCAGCATTCAAGGAGTACGACCAAATTGGCGCTGATCTCGGGATTTTTCCCAAGACGTGCAACTTTTTGGCTGACGATCCCAGCCAATTGACAAGATGGATCATTGGAGAAGAGAGGGTGCCAAGGGTTTGAGAAGAACCACCCCATCCTGTGCCTACTGCCCAGTTACCCCATTAGAGAAAAAGAAAAGGATTTTCTCGTCTTCTCACTACCGACTCAATAAAGCATATATTGCACGGTGGTGGATATAAATATAATACCGCTACAAAGTCTTCAGATTCACGAGGAAAAGATGATTGTACATGACCATTTAACACAATCTCTGTAATTGTTGTACAGTTAACACTGACATTCATGCTGTGGTATTTGGTGTAACAAGGATTACATATTTGAAATCGGATGCAGTATAATAAGTCGACCCAGTGGGCGGCAAAGTATACTGTGCCGGTGTTGAAAGTTTGCTTCGTTTTTCCACGAGGGATATAAATGGGCTATATATACTGCAGTTCTTTCCCTTCACGACTCCGCTTTGCCAAGCCCTGCGCGTCCTACTGTACCTAAAATTAACCCCACCCCAATCAGGATTACACGACTAAAAATACTAGTGAAGATTGGAAACATTGATTAACACAACTGAGGGTCTCTTCCGACCCTGCTTGCATTTAGATATGTTGATTTGCTTATTTGTTAGTGGTACCCAGTGGAGATCATGATGCGGGAAAGTCCAGAAAATGGAGGGAAGTGCATAACAGTTAGGGGCCAAGATGAATTTACTCTTATTTTGCAAGCAGCACTGGTTTCAAGAAGAATGGAAATGGTGTTCGTTTAGCGAATATAAATAAGATGTTTATCAATTATGTCTCTGCTACATCAAAATTAAGTTATTTGTTCTTAATGTGTCATGTATGAGACCAACATAACAAAAATAAAATTTCATTCTGTTGTTTTCCTATTCTGATGCCCCAATAGCTTCCTTTATTTGCTTGGAATGAAATTCATCCCCCCGACTAGTGCAGTATATATGTATGTAATCATAGAAAACTGAAAGTTCGAGAAGCAAACTAAAAAATGAAACACCAGTAGCTACATTGATCAGTCGGATCTGATTAACGTCTTAAGCTAATTATGATCTAACCATTATTCATTTGGTAGCTATATGAAATTGGACCGTAGATATCATGAATTTCAAATGATAATATATTGGATATCATCTCCACTTTTTACGATTTATTAATAATTATGTTTTGTTGATAGGCACTGTTAGTTAAGAGTAAAATATATGTTCTCTGGAAGGCCAAGCTTTTCGTAATTTGAATTTTCTGTTACTTGGTAGTTGTACTTATTGTTATTTTATTTTTTTTCTATGCATTTTTGTGGTTTCTTTATGCGATGTATTTATTGATTACATTCTAAAAGTGTAATATAAAGTCCCTAAATAGCTATTGTTAGTCCAATTAAGTTGTATATGTCTCATTTTAGTATAATAATTGTTCTAATAAGTGTTTGTAAGTATATTGTAGGTTTGGAGTGAAGAAAGGGTGGATTTAGAGCAAAAGGAACTGAAAAGTGCCTGGACTATACGTATGGTTGGAGTCATTGTACATACGGTGGTCTCATCGTACGTATAGTAAGTTATACCGTACGACCGCCTGCAACTGATTTCCAAACTTCAGAGAGCCTGGATTAGAGTAAGGCTAACCGTACGTACGGTATGTCCACTGTATGTACGATATCGGTGTCTCCTGTGTGATTTTCACTGTTATATCTTTGAAAAATGACGAGATTTTTTGTATCTATCACCATTTTACATTAGATTTGCAGGTAGTATGAATTCTAGAGAGAGAAAGTTAGTTTCCTTTGTATTTTTTTTCATTTTCCTTTCATTTTCTTTGTAAACAAACATCAATTTCTTCTTCAATTAATGCAAGATCTCCATTTCTTCATGCTTTATATCATGAAATTAAGTAGCTAAACTCATTCTTGGATGCAATTGTGAAGATCTACCAAGAATTTTCAAGGTCTTCAATGGAGGTATATAAACTTCAATAAATTATCTTATGATTTCTTTATATTTATCTCAATTGCATTGTAAATTTATAGAAAACTTAGATTCATAATCACCATTGGTAATCTTTATGCACAATTCTCAAATTGGTATAGATATTGCACAATTGATGATTTGCTTCTATAATTCTTAACATTAAACACAAATTCACATCCAATTGAGTATGAACTCTCATTCTTATAGTCTAAATCTTCCAAATCAAGGATCTGCGTAGTGATTCCTTAATTTGAGTTATCAAATCCTCCATTGAAACTTTTGTAGAGAATTGGTAGATTAGATCAATTGCATTCAAGTCACTTTAATTGCATTTAAGTCTTCTATCAATCGATTTTGTACTTAGTTTAGTTAATTCAATTAGCAAGCAAAATATTCACAACAAACATATTTTCGGTTTCATTTTTAGACAGTTTCAATTTGCTAAGCGACTTTCTAATTTGATTTAATTTGTTGGTTATTCTGCTTTACGTGACATCTATATTGGGCTTGATCCTCGTGAAAATCGATTCCGCTACTTGTCGGATTTATACTTCAATTGCAAGCCTGTACTTTGCGGGAGGCTCAATTTTATCACATTTGAAAGGAGCAATTTAAGTTTTGGCGCCGTTACCGGAAATCAAAAGTATAAGGCGAACATCAACAAGCTACGGATTGGAGAAGCACTTGGCGAATTGCATATAAAAAAATAAAAATAGCAAATAAAGGAGAAAAAGAAAACTACACAGAATAGTAAAATTGCAAATGGGTGGGATTTGATCACTCACCCAAGACAGAAGCATCTACAACTTCGGCTCTTGTAATCTTTTTCTCCCTTAATGTGCTTAGATTTTTTGTTTTTCTTTGCTTAGTTTGTTTTGTTTGACTTAGATTTAGTTACATTGCATTTTGCTAGGACTCCTTGTGAGGAGAAATTTAGTGGAGATAGGATAATGTGCTTAATTTGCAAATCGATGGTATCGCTTTTCATAAGGAGATTGGAGGATCGATTGGAGAACAAGAGAAAAAAGTCGTTGTTTGGCAATCTATGTATGTGTATGATGTGCTGTATGACCTAGACGGTCTATTATTTGTTGCATTCATCTTTGCATACCACATTTCACTAGGGACACTCATAACCAACTTGTGAGGCTTGAGAGTGCAAGTAGTTCATCATCATACACATCGGGACTGCCGTTAGTTGTGGACCTAGGTTTTCTTCCAATAGCAAACATGAATGATTAAGATTTACCCAACGTCTTCCCTCGAATCTTAACGCCGTACCGAAAACACCTAATCTACAACTCTATCCTAATCTTCAACCCATTCCACTGGGGATAGATCCCAATGTAGGAGGCGATGATGATATGGAAAGAGGGAGCCATCATAGCGACATGGCGGCCCCCTATTAAAGAACCTTACGGGATTACTTGAATCCTCCAAGTCAAGCACCAACTTCATGCATAGTATTCCCGCCACATTACACTCCACTTAACATTCGGCCGGGAAGCATGCAAATGCTTCCTCAATTCCATGGCATGGACTCCGAACAACCCTATGATTTTATTAAGGAATCTGAGGATGCGTGCTCACTTATCATGAATAATTTTTGCCTGAAAGAGATTTTCTTATTAAAACTCTTCCCTTTTTGTTTGAAATATAAGGCCAAACTTTGGTTCAATTCTTTAAGGCCTATGTCTATTCATTCATGGGCCGTTCTCCAAGGAGAGTTTTTAAAGAAGTTCTTTCCTGAGAACTGAACGGAAAGCATCCGAAGGTAAATTTTATAATTTTTCCCTATGATGGGGGAAATGTTTTTTCAATGTTGGGAGAGATTTAAGAACCTCTTGAATACCTGCCCTCATCATGGTTTGCTGATTGGCACGTTATCAATACCGTTTACTCATCTTTAATTCCTTAACTTAAGCACTTGATTAAGTCAATGTGTGCTGAGATGTTATTTGACAAACAACCCCATGAAGCCTATGAATATTTTTGACACCTCAGCAAACAAGGCTAGGGATTAGGCACTTACCGGGATTCAAAATCCTGAGGATCGTTCCATTCAACAAGGGGCAGGATGATACCAATTAAAAGAGGTTGATAATATTAATGCGAAAATGGTCACTTTAACTAAGAAACTAGAGGCTTTAGAAGGGAAAAAGGTGTTAGTGGTCGAGAGTGAGGTGATAAAAGAGACTTATTACATAGTGTGTGACACCACCGACCATGAAACATCTTCATGCCCAATTATTCTGGGAGTGAAAGAAGCTTTACATGGCCAAGTCAATGCAATTGACCAATTCCAAAGAGGAGGGGGCAACCCTTACTCTAACACCTATAATCCGGGATGGCGGGATCACCCTAATTTTGGGTGGAGGAATGAGGGGAGTTTAAACTCCTAACCTTACCAAGGAGGGTATCAAAACCCTTAACACTATTCCAGATCTCTTCCTCAATTCCAAGCACCTCCACCTCAAACTTACCAACCCCAACCCATGGTACAACTTTCAAATCAACCCAAACCGTATCAACCTCCTTATAGGAAGCCTACGGAAGATAATTTTTATCAACTATCCAATGACATGAGAGGGGTTAACATAAGGGTAGATAAGCAAGACAAGGTGTTGGACCAACATACTAGGATGCTTGAGGATATACAAAAACAAATGTCTATATTGACACAAACTTTGACTCAAAATGTTCCGGGGAGATTCCTAGCTCAACCTCAACCTAATCCGGTGGTTAGGTAAGTATACATCACCGAGGGTGGTATGGACCCTCAAAGAAGTCATGAATGAGTATAAGCCATCATCACTCTTAGAAGCGGTAGAGTCATTGATAGAACCATTCCTTCAAAGGATGTAGCTTCTAAACCATGTGTTGATCAAGAGGAGAAAGGAAAAGAAAAGGAGGTTGAGAAAGAGGGAAAATCGAGAGAGGAGGGAGAGAGTGATAGGTATCAAGCGAAAAAAGAGTCCGTTGTTACTCTTTTTGAGACTTTGAGTGAGAACACTAGGGATAAGAGGAAGGATATCTTAAAGCATGCACCTTTTCCTCAAAGGTTGACCAACCCAAAGAATGAACTTTTGAATGTCAAAATTTATGAAGTGCTCATGCAAGTTAAGGTCAACATTCCTATTCTTAATGCCATTAAGCAAATTCCATCAGATGCCAAGTTCTTAAAGGACTTATGTACTTTCAAGAGAAAGTTACATGTCAAGGAGACAGCTATGATGAATGAGAATCAAAGTGTAATCTTGCAATGCAAAACCGTTCCAAAATTCAAAGACTTCGAATGTCCTACCATCTCTTACACCATTGGGAACACTAGGATAGATCGAGCCTTATTGGATTTAGGGTCTAGTGTTAATCTTCTTTCATTTTCTGTATATAAGGAATTGGGTTTAGGAGAATTGCAACCTACCCGTGTGACTTTAGAACTAGCGGATCGGTCTATAAAGGTTCCTAAGGGTATCATTGAGGATGTGCTCATCCAAATTGATAACTTCTATTTCCCCATTGATTTCATAGTGTTGGATACTCAACCCGTGGAGAATTGTATAGCTCATAACCAAATTCTTGTCATTCTAGGGCAACCTTTCCTAGCTACTTCCAATGCTATCATCCATTGTAGGAATAGGTTAGTAAAGCTTTTATTTGGCAACACTACTTTTGAATTGAATATCCTTTCGATTGCCAAGCAACCGGGTGAGTGTGAGGATATCCGGAAGGTCGACATCATTGAGACAATAGTGCAAGACTACTTTGAGAATGAGTTCTTTGAGGACTCCTAAGACAAAGCTTTGTTGAGGAGCGAGCCTCGTGAAGCTTTAGATTGTCATGTTAAGGCTTTAGGAGAAGTTTCTTCCCTAAGTTGTGAGAGTGCCCATTGTATGCATATGGGTCAATAGATCTCTTCTTTTGAACCTCTCCAACCTAGTGATATAAAGCCAATTCCATCGGAAGTAAAACCTCCTATTTTCAAGAGGAAACCATTACCGACTACTTTGAAGTATGCATTTTTGGGTGATGGTGAGTTCTATCTCGTTGTCATGTCTTCCATGATTACTCTCGGAAATAGTAATTTCTAAGCCCAAACTGGCAGTTGATTAGTTAAATTTAGTTGTTAATTTAGTATTTTAACTCCTAAAATGTATTAAACCCCTTTCATGCACTTTTCACAGGAATTAGAGCTTAAAACGAGGCAAACGGGCAAAAAATATGGAGACCGTTTGATCGGGCCAACAGACCGATCAATTGGCCGATCGAACATTCCTTCGAAGGTTCGATCGGCCGATCGATTGCACCCCATCCCATTTGATCGGTGAAGTCGGAACGCCCTCCCACAACAAACACAAAGCAAACTTTAGAGGGTCATTTTTCTGATCAATCAACCGTTCGATCGGTGACGTCGGAATGCCCTCCTACAGCAAACACAAAGCAAACTTTAGAGAGGGTCCTAATCTGTTCGATCGGGGGTTCGATCGCCATGGACATTCTATCGGCCGTTCGATCACATTTCTTCACCGATCGATCGGTCTATACACAATCTAATTCTTTGTAGAATATAAAAGCTAAGTATGCAGGGACAAAGAGAGAGTTCGAGAATTTCTAGATCTGGACAGCAGGGAAGCAATTTTAAAAAAACTTCTGGGTGATTTTGTAAGGTTTTAGTTAGGAACTTTTGGGTGCTTGCAGAGGACATTTCTCCTCCAAGAAAACCACGACTAAAATTTTGCAATGTGGAGTTTATTGGCTAACCATGTTCAAGGATGTGCATACCTTTTGTCTTGCATGTGATAAGTGCAAACGGTTAGGAACACTTTCTAAGAGACACATGATGCCTCTTCACCCCATCATCATTTTGGAAATATTTGATTGTTGGGAGATCGATTTCATAGTACCATTCCCTAATTCGTGTGGATACCTTTTCATTCTTGTTGCTATTGACTATGTCTCAAAATCGGTGGAAGCAATTGCCACTTGCAGCAATGACCACCAAGTGGTCTTGCAATTTTTGAAAGAGAACACATTTTGTAGGTATGGCATACCCCGAGTTGTGATAAGTAATGGCGGTTCACATTTTTGTAACATGCCCTTTGCATTTTAATACGTAAGTATGGAGTGGTCCATACGGTTGGACTACCATACCATCCTCAAACTTAAGGGCAAGTAGAGTTGGCCAATAGGGAAATCAAGCATATTCTTGAGAAAACCGTCAATCCAAATAGGAAAGATTGGTCTCTTCGATTGACCGATGGGTTGTGGGCTTACCACACAGGGTATAAAACTATTCTTAGTGCGTCATCCTATAGACTTGTGTACGGGAAGACCTGTTATCTTCCCGTCAAAATTGAGCATAAAGCTTATTGGGCGATTCATCAATGTAATGAGGATATTGATGTTGCAGGTACCCACTGCAAACTCCAACTCAATGAACTAGATGAACTCCACAATGATGCTTTTGAGAATGCCAAAATTGCTAAGGCCCAGATGAAACGTTTTCATGACCAACATATCATTCGAAAAACTTTCAAAGTTTGTCAGAAATTGTTGTTGTACGATTCACGATTGCATCTATTTCTGAGAAAATTGCGGAGTAAGTGGGCCGGACCGTACCTTGGGCCGTCGAGGTGCAAAATCTCACAAACGGCTTGGCATTTAAGGTGAATGGTCAGTAGTTAAATTCGTATTTTGAGTCATTCCAAGGGGAGTTAGATTGTGTGGATCTCATTGATCCACTGGTGACTCGTCCCTTCCACGCTTACCGCGATGGAAGTGTTTGTAGTTTAAGTGGGGTACTCTCACTATCGTGTTCTCCCATGAGACCTGTGCCAATTTAGCAATAGGAACGAGTAGAGTTTAGAAATGTAATCAAATTGCAACCGCAAACCAAAAGTGAAATTGATTGCTATGTTAGCTAAAATTTGACCGAAGATCTTTTGGTGTTTGAGGGTTTGGTTTAGTAGCAACTAGGCAAACAATTGAATTGAAATTGAAACCTACAACTTGATTCTAGCTAAAGTAAATTGACAATTATGAACATTCTACTTCAACAACCACACTTATAACTAAATTAACTCTTAATTTAACCGGAATTCCAAATGAGCACAAGTAGAGATTTAACTTGGTTAAAAAGGGGGTTTGGGTTCAAATGTTCCAATCTACCAATTCTAGCATGGAATTTGAAAGGAGGAGTTTTGGTTAACTCAAATCAAGAACCGTCCAAAGGCCCTTGATTCGGAAAGTTTAGCTTTGAAATTTTAGGGATCTCTAATTATTTTGGAATTAAGTTTTATCACAATTTATGGGTTCTTTAGAAATAAATCACATGTTATTAACTATGATTATAGATCTAAGAGTTCTACAACAATTAATTCCAATATAATTAGAGAAAAATAAGCAAAATAGATATTCAACAAGATTCAAGAATTCCCTTTTCATTTTCCATGCATTCCTTGGTAGATCTTCACATTTGCTCCCAAACAATGAGTTTAGCTTGAAGAATCCATGGTTGAGAGCTTTCCAAAGTGTAAAGACAACATCTTGACTTTAAATCAAAAGTGAATATATATTGAAATGTAGAAAATGTGAAAGATTACACTAAATCAACCCAAGAAATCTATCTAAATACTTCCCAAAGCCCTAAATACAATAAAGTAAAGTAAATCTAAGCATAATACATGATTTTCCCCTATTTTCCCTCTCTACCCGCAGCTAAAACCCTAAAATCTAACTTAACTTTCTTTTTTCTTCGACTGTTGGGTTGTAGGGCAAATCTGCGCTCACTGTCTGAAGTGCGTCCAAAGTACGTCCGATATGCATCCGAACGCACCATCCAGACGGTGCCATAACCGTTCGGACGGTCTTCGGACGAGGAAACTAGGCTCTGTATTTCTTCGAATGGAAAAAGACGATTCTGGAACGGCTTTGGACGGAAAATTTCGCCTCTGGAACGGCTTTGGACAGGAAATATAGACTTTGGAACTCCAATATCCGTTGCACCGTCCAAACGGTAATTCGCCCGTCTGAACGGGGCGTCCGAACGGTCATTTGTCCGTCCGAACGCACCGTCCGAACAGTTTAACCGTCCGAACGGTTCATCCGGACGGTCTTCTTCTCTTTAAGCCCTTTTTCCACCATTTTATCACCAAAAACCTACAATACATATAAAAAAACACTTTAGATCAGTTTATTGCTAAAAATCTATACTAATACCCATATAGAGGCTATCAAACACTTAGTTAGGGGACAAAGATTACACTTTTAGAGTGGAATCAACTGGCCTTTGAGTGACATTGGCCTGTCGTGTTTTATAGTTTAGGAGTAGTTCTTCTGTTTTCCTTTTTATAGGTTTGCTTTTCTTATCTTTTTGGTAGTTTAGTTGTGTACATTCATGTTCTCGCGCGTCCCGCCCGTCTTGTGTTCTTTTTCTCGTCCATGTTTCTCATGCCTTGAGGTCATGGCATGATTCTAGTTTTTGGGGGGGGGGGGGCAGGCACCATTTGCATGTTGCTGTGGAAAATTTTAAAATTTTTTGCAGAACTTCAGAGAGGCAATTTTTTTGATTGATCGCATAATTCACGATCGAACGGCTGATCGAACGGTGAAGTTGCCCGATCAATCGACCATGTGTGCATTTATTACTACATCGATTGGAAGGAAGCGCTATCAATCGATCGGCCGTTCGATCGGTGGCGCTCCACTTTGATCGGTCAAGAGAGCTGCCTATATAAACCTGAGAGTTCACTGTTCATTTGCTTTCGATCGAGAGAGATAAAGAGATTTTGAGAGCCTTTTCATATATCGGAGCAGCGAGGCCCTACCAACTCACTTTGGTGGACCTTGTTGTTGAGTCAATGCCTTGATTTTGACGATAACAAAATATGATTTAATGATTTAATAATTCTACTTAGTGTGCAGAGTAGTTATTAAATAGATCTTGATTTGAAGCTCATCATAATGAAGGATTTGTGATGCAAAGATTTGAATAAAGAATAAAAAGTATGATGAGATGATGTATTCTACAAAGCTGATATTATAAGAAGATAAAGGAATCTCAAGTTGATGCAAATATTAGAAAGAAGGTTGGTAAGCATAAAGGCACAACATATTCAACAAGTAGAGATCTTATAAGAGAATGAAGAAAATGAATGTCAAGGAAGAAGAATGAAAATGCTCAAAGTCTTGATTGAAAAGATTGGAGACTTTAAAGACTTGAAGATATCTTGCAAGAATAGAAGAAGAAGAAACCGACTCAAAGACATGGAAGCTTTCTTGTAAGATTTGATGATGTCTTGAAGACATGAAAGAAATCACAAGACTAGAAAAGCTTTCTTGGAAGAATTATTGAAGTTTATGAAGAAGTTACATTGATTGAAGAATTCTAGAAGAAATCTAGAAATGAAGATGTTCAAAGAAGAATAGAAAATCAGTTGAAGAAATGAAGAATATAAGTCTTGGAAGCTCTCTTGAAGATCATGATGAAAACTTGGTTGAATGGTTGAAGCATTGATGATGGAAGAGCTCTACAAGTAATGAAAATGAAGTAAATTTATCTAGAATGGATTGAAGATGTTCTTGGAGTCATCTAACCTTGAAGAAGTGTTTGCAAGCTTTAAAAAGCCTATTTGGATGATCCTTGAAAAGACTGGAGGCTTTGGAGAAGAATGAAGAAAAATTGTAAAAACATGTTTTCTCCTAAAAAGAGTCGACCCCTCAAGTAAAAAGAGTCGACTCTTTCGAACAGAGCCTTAGAATTCTGCTGGAGACTCAAAAGAGTCGACTCCTGCTGTAAAAAGAGTCGACTCATTTCAATAGAGAATAAAAAAATTCTGAAGACTACTTAAAATAGTCGACTTCTGGAGAAAAAGAGTCGACACATTTGGACAGTGCCTTATAAAATCTGTTGAAATGCAAAAAGAGTTGACTCATTGTAAAAAGAGTCGACCCCCAGACAGTAACGACTATATTTCTGACAGACGGTATGGGCAAATATGCAACCAAAACTTCTCCCATACTTCTCTAACGGGTAAAAACACTTGTTAGTTTGAGTGAAGCTTGGACAAAATCACTTGTAAGTTTGAGAGAAGCTTGGACAAAATCTCTTGGGTTTTGAAAGCTTGGGAAGAAGCTTTCGTAAGAGTGAGCTGGGTACTTATGGCAAAACCAGCAGTTGTGTAAAGAGTGTTACATAGTGAAATTCTTTCGAAAGGATTGAAGAAGAGAGGACGTAGGCAAGGTTGGTTGAACCTCTATAAAATCTGGTGTTCTTCTCTTTTACTTCTGTTTTGCTTATTTGCTCATTATACATACTTGCATAAATATACACATTGGTATATATTTCATATGCTTGATATATATACTTTGATTAAGTGTTGTTGAAATACATAAACTGTTTTCAGTTGCAATTCTTGATATAAATTCTATAAAACCCAATTCACTCCTCCTCTTGGGTTGCCTTCTTGGGCCAACAATTGGTATCAAAGCTAGTACTCTAGCTTAACGGCTTAACATCCTTAGAGTTGATCCATGACAACCATGTTTGGAAGCTCTCTAGGTGAGGGTCAATCTACCAATAGACCTCCTATGTTTAATGGTACAAACTACAACTATTGGAAGAATAGAATAAGAATTTATATTCATTCTATTGACTATGAGTTATGGATGATTATTATTAATGGTCCTAAAACTCCCAGCAAGTTTATTTAAAAAGAAGTTATCCCTAAACCTGAAAATGAATGGGATGAGAATGAAATGAAACTTATGCAATCTAATGCTAAAGTTATGAACATTTTATATTGTGCATTAGATCCAAATGAGTTCAATAGAATTTCTACTTGTGAATCTGCCAAAGAAATTTGGGATAGACTTGAAGTGACTCATGAAGGGACCAATCAGGTCAAGGAGTCAAAAATTAACATTCTTGTGTATAATTATGAATTATTTAGAATGAAATTTGATGTGTCCATAACTGAAATGTTCACTAGATTCACTGACATTGTTAATGGTTTAAAGTCTCTTAGAAAAGTGTATCCTAACAGTGAACAGGTGATAAAAATCTTAAGGTCACTGCCAAAGACATGGGAAGCAAAGGTGACAGCTATACAAGAAGCTAAAGACCTCAACACTCTAGCTCTTGAAGAACTTCTTGGCTCTCTCATGACCTATGAGCTGACCCGAAAATAGAATGCTCAAGAAGAAGAAGATAAGAGAAAGAAGTCTGTTGCATTCAAGTCTACCACATCAGAAAATGAATCTGGAAGTGAAGAAGAAGATGAGGAAGATCTTGCTCTCATCACAAGAAAATTCAAGAGATTCATGAAAAGAAGATGGAAAGGAGGAAAGAAGAATTAAGCAAAAGGTGAATCCAATAACAAGGATTCTACCATTATATGCTACGAATGCAAAAAGCCAAGACACATGAGAAATGAGTGTTTTCAGCTGAAAAAGAAAGGAAAGAAAGAAACAGGGAAGAGGGCACTAGCTGCAACATGGAGTGATAGTGAAGATTCAAGCTCAAATGAATCTGAAACTCATGAACTAGCCAACTTATGTCTTATGGCACATGAAGAAGAAACAGAGATAACTAATCCTGATTTTTCATTTAATGAATTACAAAATGCTTTCGATGATTTGATTGTTGAATTTAAAAAGTTAGGCATCAAAAACAAACTTATTAAGAATATGGTATCCACTCTCACAGAAGAAAGTGAAGAGTAACAAAATGAAAATGATATTTTGAAAAAGAAAAACTCTGTTTTGAAAGAAAAAGTCATTGATTTAGAAAAATCTCTCTCTAAATGTGTCAATGGAAAAGATAAACTTGATGTTATGTTTGGAAAACGAAATTGCTCTCTTGACAAGGCTGGAATAGGCTACAATGTTTTTAAACATAAAAAGTTTTCAAAAGCTACAATCACATGCTTTTATTATCATAAGAGAGGTCACTTTGCAAATCAATGCTTCCTTATACAAAAATCTCATGCTGTCAAGAAAGCTTGGGTTCCAAAAGGGACATTGAAGACTTACCCCACTGGACCCAAGATGATTTGGGTACCAAAGGTCAAAGGTTGAGTTGCTTGATTTGTAGATATGTCTTCAAGCTAACTCCAAAAAGGATCAATGGTACTTGGACAATGGCTGTTCAAGACATATGACTAGAGATAAAACTCAATTCACTTCTCTCACATCAAAGGATGGAGGATTGGTCACTTTTGGAGATAATAGCAAAGGCAAGATCATCGGTATAGGTAGTATTGGTAAAAATTCTTCAACTTCTATTGAGAATGTTTTACTTGCTAAAGGACTTAAACACAACTTGTTGAGCATTAGTCAATTGTGTGACAAAGGTTGCAAAGTAGTGTTTGAATCATCTAAATGTGATGTAGTAAACATAAATGATAACAAGATCATATTGACTGGTCATAGACAAGGCAATATTTACACTTTCAATTTAAATAAATTATCTTCTTGTAAAATCAAATGCCTTGCTGCTGTGAACAAAGAGGATAGTTGGTTGTGGCATAGAACGCTTGGTCATATTAGTATGATCATTCTTTCAAAAATTTTAAAAAATGAGTTAGTAAATGGTCTTCCCAAACTCAAATTTGAAAAAGACAAAACTTGTGATGCATGTCAAATGGGAAAACAAACCAGAGTTTCTTTTAAATCCACAAACATGCTCTCTACTTTTAGACCACTTCAACTATTGTATATGGATTTGTTTGGACCAACTAGAACTCTAAGTTTAACTGGTAAACAATATGCTCTTGTCATTGTTGATGATTACTCAAGGTTTACATGGACATTCTTTCTAGCTCACAAAGATGAAACAATTGCTTTCTTCATTAAGTTTTGTAAAAAGGTTCAAAACGAAAAAAGATTTACAATCACAGCAATTAGGACTGATCATGGTGGTGAGTTTGATTGCAAACCTTTTGAAATATACTGTGATGAAAATAGTTTTGAACACAATTTTTCAGCACCTAGAACTCCTCAACAAAATGGAGTTGTTGAGAGAAAAAACAGAACTTTAGAAGAAATGGGGAGAACAATGCTTTGTGAAAACAATTTGCCAAAATATTTTTGGGCTGAAGCTGTTAACACAGCTTGTTATGTTTTAAATAGAGTTTTGATAAGAAAATTTTTGAATAAAACCCCATATGAGCTTTGGAAAAACAAGAAACCAAATGTTTCATATTTTAGAGCTTTTGGATGCAAATGCTTTGTGTTGAATAACAATAAGGACAACCTTGGTAAATTCGACGCAAAATCTGATGAAGCTGTCCTTCTAGGATATTCCTCACATAGCAAGGTCTATAGAGTTTTCAATAAGAAAACCTTAGTTGTTGAAGAATCAATTCATGTTTCCTTTGATGAACTAAACTCTTTGTCTAAAATGGTTATGAGTGATGATGCAGATGATGTGGAGGAAAGCATGGACAAGCTGAATGTCAATCCAACTCAAAATAAAGCTCCACCACAAGAGAAATGAAATCAAGACATTCCTTCAAGCCAACAAGATGTGAATGAAGGACTGCCAAATGAATGGAAATTTATCCACAACCATCCAACAGAGCAAATACTAGGTGATCCATCACAAGGGGTAAGAATAAGATCATCTCTTAGAAATGTATGTAATCATCTTGCTTTTCTTTCAAAAATAGAACCAAAATGTTTTTAAGATGCTGAAAATGATGAATCATGGATTATGACCATGCAAGAAGAGTTAAACCAATTTGAAAGGAATGAGGTTTGGAATCTTGTTCCTAGACCTAAAGATCATTCTGTAATTGGAACCAAATGAGTGTTCAGAAATAAGATGGATGAATCTAGAACTGTTGTTAGAAATAGGGCAAGACTTGCAGCTCAAGGCTATAGTCAAGAAGAAGGAATTGATTTTGATGAAACCTATGCACCTGTAGCTAGATTAGAAGCTATTAGAATATTACTTGCATTTTCATGTTTCAAAAATTTCAAACTTTATCAAATGGATGTGAAAAGTGCATTTTTGAATGGTTTTATATCTGAAGAAGTGTATGTTGAACAACCTCCTGGTTTCGAAATCCTTTTATTTCTAAATCATTTTTTCAAACTTACTAAAGCCTTATATGGTTTAAAGCAAGCCCCAAGGGCTTGGTATGAAAGGTTAAGCAAATTTTTGACTGAAAATAATTTTACGAGAGGAAAGGTTGATACAACTCTTTTTATAATGGTTAAAAATCCTGACATGTTACTTGTGCAAATTTATGTTGATGACATTATATTTGGCTCTAATAATGAAAAGCTTTGCAAAGAATTTGCTAAGTGTATGCAGAGTGAGTTTGAAATGAGCATGATGGGTGAGCTCAATTACTTCCTTGGACTTCAAATCAAACAATCAAGGGAAGGAATTTTCATTAACCAAGCTAAATACATCAAAGATCTACTCAAAGAGTTTGGATTGGAAGATGCAAAACCATTGAGCACCCCTATGAATACTTCAACAAAGCTTGACAGTGATGAGAAAGGTATTTCGGTAGATACTAAGCTATATAGAAGTATGATAGGCTCATTGCTTTCCTTGACTGCTAGCAGGCTTGATATTATGTTTAGTGTATGCTTGTGTGCTCGCTTTTAATCTAACCCTAAGGAATCACATGTTGTTGCTGTTAAACGAATATTTAGATACCTTAAGCACACACCTAATCTTGGTTTGTGGTATCCTAGAGACACATCTTTGAACTTAATTGGTTACTCGGATGCTGATTATGCTGGTAGTAAAGTTGATAGAAAGAGCACTAGTGGCTCTTGTCAATTTTTTGAAAATATGCTTGTTTCATGGTTTAGTAAGAAACAAAACTCAGTTGCCCTTTCTACAGCTGAGGCTGAGTATATTGCAGCCGAAAGTTATTGTGCACAAGTGCTTTGGATAAAACATCAACTAGAGGATTTTGGTTTAACATTTGAACATATTCCAATTAGATGTGATAACACAAGTGCCATCAATCTAACCAAAAATCCTATTCAACACTCTCGCACAAAGCACATTGAGATTAGACATCATTTTATACGTGATCATGTGCAAAAAGGTGATATCTTGCTTGATTTTGTGAGTACTGAACATCAACTTGCTGATATATTCACAAAACCTTTAAATGAAGATAGATTTTGTATGATTATGAGAGAATTGGGAATGATCAATCCTTTATCTTGAATGCTTAGATGTCTATGCATGTTTGATGAATGCATATGTACCTTTGAAATTGATTACAAACTTGTTTGATGCATTTCATAGCTTTTAAAAACATATCTTTGAATTTCTCGAGGAAAAGAGTCGACTCAGGCCTCAAAAGACTCGACCCTTGGACTCTGGAATCAGCCCAGAAGTCCTTTGTTGAAAAGAGTCAACCCCTTTTGCCAAAAAAGTCGACTCAATTGAACAGAGAGCTCAAAAAGCTTTCTTTGCCAAAAGAGTCGACCCTTTTTAAGCCATGAGTCGACTCATTTAGCATAAACTGCTCTAAAATTATAAAACCCCTGTTTTATTTGAATCTTTTCAAAACTGTTGATTCTCTTTGTTAAACTTTCTCAAAATTTCTTCATGTCTAAATGATGTGTTTTTGGATCTCATTGTCTTAACATTGTTATTATATTTGTGAATGTTGAATGAATGATTGCTTTAATCAATGTTCTTCTCATAAACATCATTTTATTCTATTTTTGCTATTGTACCTGTCTACTTTTCTCCAACTATTACTCCTCTTTTTGAGGATTTGACAAAAAGGGGGAGAAACTATTATAAAAAAGATCAAAAGGGGAGAAAACACTCCTCAATGCATTGCCAGGTATAAGAAACAGATTTCTCTTTAAACTTTCATTTCATTATCTGGTACTAGTTGAATGCAATGAATTCTTTTCTAGCACTAAATAAGTGCAAAGGAATTATATTGCAATGAGGCATCAACTGCAAAAGAAAGGGGGAGGCCTTGTTTGCTGTGAAAAAGGAGCATGAACATGATGTAGTGGAGCATGAACAATGCAACACCAAATAAAATGGATACAGCATGAATTTCTAGATGCCTACGTGCCCTAAACAACAGAGTTAGAATTTGCTTTACCTTGAATCTGAAACTACTCTAAGGGACAAAGTACAAAAGCAAGGGGGAGCAAATGCTTGGTATGAAAATCTCACTTCCTCCATATTTCTCATTTTAGATATGGCACCTTATTGATCTTTTTAGAATTTTGAGCATATTGTCTATACTCATAAAGGTTCCTTTGTATGCCATATCAATGAAAACTCCTTCATTAAGGGGGAGAGATATTTTTTTGTTTTGGACTATGAATCAACATTTTCCATTCTATATTTGCATTCCATCTTTATTGTCCCTTTTTCAATGATTAACAAAAAGGGGGAGAAACACTATATATGAAAAATATATGTTTCTCACACATATCAATCTTTATGTTGAGTTTAATTGCATATATTTTTAAGGTTTTGTCATCGTCAAAAAGGAGGAGATTGTTGAGTCAATGCCTTGACTTTGATGATAACAAAACATGGTTTAATGATCTAATAATTCTACTTAGTGTGCAGAGTAGTTATTAAATAGATCTTGATTTGAAGCTCATCATAATGGATGATTTGTGATGCAAAGATTTGAATAAAGAATAAAAAGCATGATGAGATGATGTATTCTACAAAGCTGATATTATAAGAAGATAAAGGAATCTCAAGTTGGTGCAAATATTAGAAAGAAGGTTAGTAAGCATAAAGGCACGGCATATTCAACAAGTGGAGATTTTATAAGAGAATGAAGAAAATGAATGTCAAGGAAGAAGAATGAAAATGCTCAAAGTCTTGATTGAAAAGATTGGAGACTTTAAAGACTTGAAGATATTTTGCAAGAATAGAAGAAGAAGAAATCGACTCAAAGACATGGAAGTTTTCTTGTAAGATTTGATGATGTCTTGAAGACATGGAAGAAATCACAAGACTAGAAAAGCTTTCTTGGAAGAATTGTTGAAATTTATGAAGAAGTTATATTGATTGAAGAATTTTAGAAGAAATCTAGAAATGAAGATGTTCAAAGAAGAATAGAAAATCAGTTGAAGAAATGAAGAATATAAGTCTTGGAAGCTCTCTTGAAGATCATGATGAAGATTTGGTTGAATAGTTGAAGCATTGATGATGGAAGAGCTCTACAAGTAATGAAAATGAAGTAAATTTATCTAGAATGGATTGAAGATGTTCTTGGAGTCATCTAACCTTGAAGAAGTGTTTGCAAGCTTTAAAAAGCCTATTTGGATAATCCTTGAAAAGATTGGAGACTTTGGAGAAGAATAAAGAAAAATTACAAAATCATGTTTTCTCCTAAAAAGAGTCGACCCCTCAAGTAAAAAGAGTCGACTCTTTCGAACAGAGCCTTAGAATTCTGCTGGAGACTCAAAAGAGTTGACTCCTACTGTAAAAAGAGTCGACTCAATTCAACAGAGAAGAAAAAAATTCTGAAGACTGCTTAAAAGAGTCGACTCCTGGATAAAAAGAGTTGACTTATTTGGATAGTGCCTTATAAAATCTGCTAAAATGCAAAAAAGTCGACTCATTGTAAAAAGAGTCGACCCCCAGACAGTAATGGCTATATTTTTGATAGACGGTATGGGCAAATATGCAACCAAAACTTCTCCCATACTTCTCCAACGGCTAGAATCGATCCATATCATTAAATACAAGATACTTACAGCCTCAATAATGATGAAGAGAGCAATTACATTATTGGTATCAAGAGCTTAAAGCTGAAAATCTCTTGTACCTTACTGCCACATATTTTTGCTGAGTGTTTAAGGTTATTCATTGAGTTGTATTTGTTCATATACTCATTAGGAGAGTTACCCATTGTATAACCTTTATTAATTTCACTTAGGTGGGTTTGTAAACCTGTTAGTTTGAGTGTTCTTGGGTAAAAACACTTCTAAGTTTGAGTGAAGCTTGGACAAAATCACTTGTACGTTTGAGAGAAGCTTGGACAAAATCTCTTGGGTTTTGAAAGCTTGGGAAGAAGCTTTTGTAAGAGTGAACTGGGCATTTGTGACAAAACCAGCAGCTGTGTAAATAGTATTATATAGTGGAATCCCTTTGAAAGAATCGAAGAAGAGAGGACGTAGGCAAGGTTGGCTGAACCTCTATAAAATCTGGTGCTCTTCTCTTTTACTTCTGTTTTGCTTATTTGCTCATTATACATGCTTGCATAAATATACACATTGGTATATACTTCACATGCTTGATATATATACTTTGATTAAGTGTTGTTGAAATACATAAACTGTTTTTAGCTGCAAGTCTTGATATAAATTCTATAAAACCCAATTCACTCCTCCTCTTGGGTTGCCTTCTTGGGCCAACACTTGTTTTATCTTTTCACAGTTTTCTGCACTACGAGAGGCATTCCTTCCACTGATCTTTGTTCGTTCTTCCATTTTTAGCTTTACTTAGCCTAATTAGAGGTAGATGGTCGAGATTAGGAGTATGGAGGGTACATCTGGGGAGGGGCCTTTATGACTCGGGCTCAGTTCCAACAGCTCCAGCGAGAGCTAGCTAGGAGGGAGAGAGAGGGGGAGTATGATGCTTCTCGTTTTCGGGGTAGATATCAATAGCGAGAGTTCGGTCAGGTGTGGAGTAGCCGTAAGGTGGTGGTGGAGAGGCGTTGGGTCATGAGTCATTTCGATAAGGAGCCATACCATTGGCTCGAGCCATTGACCGATCGCTAGTGGTTAAGATTAGCTTTTTTTTAGAGGCCAGTACTCAGCCACCCTCGTGGCAGAGTTCATGGCCAACATATCATCGGACCCCATCGCTGGTGACAAACATTATTCACTCTTGGGTTCGGGATAAAGATGTTGTTATCACCCTACATTCCTTTGTCGAGCAGTTTGGTTTAACGAGGGTTGCAAACCCTCAATTTTCATATGACAGGGAGCACTTGCCATCTCATGAGGAGATGTGTGCTGAGATTCTAGCACCGAGAGAGACCTGGACCTCACCCCAAGTCAGGATTAGGCAGATTTCACCCAGATACCACCCACTTTTCCTCTGGACGTGCTATTCAATTTTTCCACTGGGGAGGACGGTGGAGTTTAGTAGATTACAAGGCCAGTTGATGTGGGCTATTGGGATGGGCAGGACTATTGACTTGCCCCACTTCATTTATATGGCACTATGCGCCAGGACCCAAGTTGCTACTTCCCAGTCCAGTATTCACTTTGGTTGTTTGCTGACAGAGAGGATCAGGGCGGCTGGGGTTAGCACAGCAGATATCGTCCTGCTATCCTCTACGACCATCATAGATTGGGTGATAGAGAAGAGGGCGGCAGGGCAGTTGACTAAGAAGGGGGGAGCAACCAGTTCAGCTCACTCATCTTCTCAGCAGCCGCTTTCTTAGACACAGGCTGAGACTCGGTCAGGGGAGCAGTAGCAAGATCAGCCGGAGCAGACGGCATAACCCCAGACTCAGGGTCAGGAGGTGTCACCTCAAGAGACAATACTTCAGACTTTGGTAGCCATCCAGGAGCAGCTGACTACTCAGCAAACAGAGCGCCGACAGTGGCAGATCAACATTATGGCTAGACTAGATCTCCAGGACACTGCCATTGTCGCGCTTCATACTCAGCTGATAGACATTCAGCAACAGCAACAGACACAGTCCACTCGATTCTAGGAGATTATCTAGCATCTTGGACAGCCTCCTTCAGATGATGATAGGGACTTCTTTTCTAATCTCCAGTTGGATTAGATGCATTGTGCACTTCATAGCATTTCATTTCATTATATGATGTATCTAAATCTTTTTTATTATAGTTGATGCATTTATTTTTGAGCTGTTTGTATAGCGATCTTTCTTATATTGGCATACCTTTTTTGTATACATCTGTTGTATTTTTGGTCTATCTCGGGTGTATTTTGGCATTTCAGTTACATGTATATTATTCGATTGATATTCATATCACCATTACTGTTTTGACCGAGGTAATGGGTATTGTATGGTATCAATATTGCTCTTCATTATAACTCGACACTCTAGCCATGTATGTAGATTGTTGATGTCATTTTTCTTTGGATATTTGTGATAGAGGTGTCAAGGTTGTTTCATACATGTACCATACCATGTTTTTGATTAAATTTGAGTTGATGATTAATCCATCTTAGGGACTACGATGCATTGTAAGTTTTTGTTATAAAATCATTATAAGAGAGAGTTTACATTGTTGTGCACTAGCATGTTATATCATACTCTATGTTTCACTCATATGCATGCATGTCCTTATAAGGTGGAGATTTTTTACCTTGTGAGCTTTAGAGCCTATTTATCGCTTTTGGAGAGTGATTTACATTTATTCAAGGTTATTCTTGTTGATCTTCATTCATTGAATAGCTTCATTATACTTAATTTTGGTTTACAAGTTTGAGTGTTAGATAGAGTTATTGACACCTTATACGCTCTTGAAGTTTTGATTTGTTGTATTCTTCGGATTATAAAAGCATAGACCATTTCATTCCGTTGAGCCATTTCATGTGTATATTTTCTTCTCGATATTCATATACATGCACATAAGCTTAAAAGTTTGTCAATGCTAGTTGGTGCATTGCTCTTACATTTGTAAAGTTGGAAGTGTATGGAGTTGAAGAGTAAAGAAAAGAATAGAAAGGGATGAAAAGGAGTCTAAAAAAAAAAAATCATCAAATGCAAAAGAAGTGAGGTGAAGGAAGATGAAAAATTTCAAAAGTTATTCAAAAGTTGGAAGTTTGATAGTGAATGTCATTGATCATCATGTGTAATGCGCATATATATGTTAAAGCCTATTATCGCTTTCTATTCTCTTACATGGCTTTTGTTTCATTCATCATCCTTATGGCCTCAATATCCGAAGATATATGAATTTTTAATTCAATTGTGTATAAGTTATCAATGTCAATTTTTTAAACTATGCTTAAGCTATAAATATTCTTTCATGAAGTTATGCCAAGTGGATATACTTACAATTTATTCATTTTTGGTTTCGAAATTGCTCTACTTGCATGATTTCTACATTTACTCGTTAAATGAGCTTTCCATTGAGAGACCATGAGTGTTCATGTTCAAAGTTGAGTGTATGCTTTATGAGACTTGCATCGAAGCATTAAGGACATAATTGTACGAGTTATGAGACATTAGAGTCATATGCCATTGGTAGTACGCGTCAATGTGATTTATTTCTTTTATGCTTTATACCTTTACCTTGCAATGGTTCACAACCTAGGTGGAGTGAGAATTAACTTGAATAAGGTTAATATATGTCTTGTACATTTCTGTTTTACCTCTTGTACTTTGATAGGGACTATCAAAGGCTTAGTTGGGGGGTGTTGATTACTCTCGGAAATAGTAATCTCTAAGCCCAAACTGGCAGTTGATCAGTTAAATTTAGTTGTTAATTTAGTATTTTAACTCCCAAAATGTATTAAACCCCTTTCATGCACTTTTCGCAGGAATCAGAGCTTAAAATGAGGCAAACGGGCAAAAAATAGGGAGACCGTTTGATCGGGCCAACAGACCAATTGATCGGCCGATCGAACAGTCCTTTGAAGGTTCGATCGGCCAATCGATCACAGCACATCTCGTTCGATCGGTGACATCGGAATGCCCTCCTACAGCGAACCCAAAGCAAACTTCAGAAGGGGCGTTTTTTCGATCAATCGGCCGTTCGATCGGTGACGTCCGAAAGCCCTCCTACAGCGAACAAAAAGCAAACTTCAGAGAAGGTCCTAATTCGTTCGATTAGGGGTTCGATCGCCGTGGATGTTGGATCGTACTTCTTCATCGATCGATCGGTCTATACACAATCTGATTCTCTGTAGAACATAAACGTTGTGTGTGCGGGGACAAAGAGGGAGTTTGAGAATTTTCAGATCTGGACAGCAGGGAAGCAGTTTTAAAGGAACTTTTGGGTGATTTTGTGAGGTTTTAGTTAGGTTTCTATCAAAGCTTTGTCATTTTGTTATTTATTTCTCTTTATATTGTTGTAAATGAATGTTTATGTATGAAGTTGATGTTTCTCTCACTTTCTTGTCCTTTTTCCTCACTTTCTTAGTAACCAAACACTAGTTTCTCTTTGTTTAATGTTAGATTTACCTTCATTTATGCTTTTTATTATGAATTTTAGTAGCTAAACATCTCTTGGATGTGGTTGTGAAGATCTTCCAAGAATCTTCAAGGGTTTAAAAGGAGATGTATAAACTTTAAAGCTATAACTCTAGATTTCTATGGTTTTATTTGATTGAGTGTGAGATTCATTGGAAAACTTAGATTCATAACCCCTCTTGGTAATATTTATGCACAACTCAATCTCTGGTATAGGTATTGCACATTTCTAAGGTTTGATTCTAGGGTCCTACTCATAGATTTCATCTTTACACTCAATCAAACATGAACCCTTGGATTTATGGTCAAAATCTTCTGAAATCAACAATCCGAGGTGCGATTCTTGATTTGAGTTATAAAACTCTCAATTGAAACCTTTGTTGTGAATTGGTGGATTGAATCAACCATGTCCAAGCTTTTCCATAATTGCATATAAATTAGATTTTATCGCATTCATTAATTGTTAAGTACTTGCACTAGTCATAGAACAACCATCATCTCAAAATCAACAAGTTTTCGATCTCTTTTATATTAGAAAAGAAAAGATTCTCATTTGCAATTCATAATGGTAAGTTCCTATGCTAGTTGAGCATTGTTTGCTATATTTGCAGAATTCCCTTGGGAGAGAACGACACTGGATTTTTTCCTTTTTACTACATCGCGACCCTCGTCTTCTTGCGGGGTAATTCCATTTATGAAGCACATTTGGGAGCAAAGCATTCCACCCTATCTTTGAGCCAAGAGGAAGGTTTGATAGCCTTGCTTAAACACCATAGGAAAGCTATAGGGTGGACCATTGCCGATCTCTATGGTATTAGTCCTCTTCTATGCACCCTTCGCATTTTCTTAGAAGAGGGGGCTAAACCCGTGCGTCAAATGCAACAGAGATTGAATCCTAACATGAAGGAATTGGTAATGGGTGAGGTGTTGAAATTGCTTGATGCGGGTATTATCTACCCCATTTTCGACTCTAAGTGGGTAAGTCCTACCCAAGTGGTACCTAAGAAATCGGGTATCACAGTAGTTAGAAATGATAAGAATGAATTAGTGCCCACTCGTATCCAAACTGGATGGCAAATGTGTATCGATTACCGTCGCCTCAATGCCGTAACTCGAAAGGAACACTTTCCCTTGCCATTTCTGGACCAAGTTCTAGATAGAGTATCTAGAAAAGCTTTCTATTGTTTTCTTGATGGCTATTCCGGTTACAACCAAATTGAGATTACATTAGAGGATCAATCCATGACTACCTTTACATGTCCATTTGGTACTTATGCATATCGCCGCATGCCCTTTGGCTTGTGCAATGCACTAGTCACATTTCAAAGGTGTATGATGAGCATCTTTAGTAACATGGTGGAGCATATTGTAGAAGTGTTCATGGATGATTTCTCAGTGCATGGAGACACCTTTGAGGGATGTCTTGAAAATTTAGGGAAGGTGTTGAAACGATGTGAGGAGAGTAACTTTGTTCTTAATTGGGAGAAATGCCATTTCATGGTTACTAATGGAATTGTGTTAGGTCATATTGTGTCTTCTAAGAGGATAGATGTTGAGAAGGCTAAAATTGAATTAATCCAAAAACTACCTCTCCCCACTTGTGTGAAAGATGTGCGATCATTCCTTGGGCATGCTGGTTTCTACCGGCATTTTATTAAGGGATTTAGTGTCATTGCTAAGCCCATGTGTCAACTTTTGTCTCTTGATGTGCCATTTGAGTGGACTCTAACATGTCAACAAGCCTTTGATATTTTAAAAGGGTCCTTGACATCTGCCCCAATCTTGCGTGCACCTGATGGTCTCACCCCTTTGAGCTTATGTGCGACGCTAGTGACTATGCCGTAGGGGCTGTTTTGGGACAAAGAATTAACAAGAAGCCTCATGTCATATATTATGCCTCTAAAACCCTTAATGATGTTCAAATTAATTACACCACAATTGAAAAGGAACTTCTCACTGTGGTTTTTGCATTGGACAAATTTCGTTCTTACTTGATAGGGTCACTAGTTATCATTTACACCGACCACGCGACCCTTAAGTATCTTCTCACCAAACCCGATGCAAAACTCTGCCTCATTCGGTGGATCTTATTGCTTCAAGAATTTCACATTGAAATGCGAGATAAAAAAGGGATAGAAAATGTAGTAGCGGATCATTTGTCCTGGCTCCTCCTTGATGGAAGAGTCACCAACTCCACCCCTATCAATGAACATTTCTCGGATGAACAAATCTTACATGTGCATGCTTTGGAGAAAGTTCCTCCCCCTTGGTTTGCCGATATTGCAAACTATCTTGTGATCGGTAAGGTTCCATCCTATTGGTCATCCATTGATAAATGCAAGTTCTTTCGAAATGTGTGTTATTTTTCTTGGGATGATCCTCACCTCTTTAAGTATTGCACGGATCAAATTATCCGGCGTTGTGTGCCCAATCACGAGTTCGAACAAGTCATGGAGTTTTGCCACTCCCAAGCTTGTGGAGGACATTTTTCCTCCGAAAAGACCACTGCTAAGATTCTTCAATGTGGCCTTTATTGGCCAACCATGTTTAAGGATGTTCATGCATTTTGTCTTGCATGTGATAGGTGCCAACATTTAGGAACTCTTACTAAGTGTCACATGATGCCTCTTCAGCTCATTACCATCTTGGAAATATTTGACTGTTAGGGAACTGACTTCATGGGATCTTTCACTAACTCTTTTAGCTACCTTTACATCTTAGTGACGGTGGACAATGTTTCAAAATGGGTGGAGGCCATTGTCTCCTGGAATAATGACCACCAAGTGGTGGTCCACTTTTTGAAGGAGAACATCTTCTCAAGATATGGCATGCCGAGCCAACATTAGTGATGGTGGCTCCCACTTTTATAATAGACCCTTTGCATTCTTACTAAAGAAGTATGGTCTGGTTCATAAGGTTGGCCTACCTTACCATCCTCAAACCCAAGAGCAAGTCAAGTTAGCCAATAAGGGGATCAAGAGAATCCTTGAAAAACTATCAACCCTAATAAGAAGGATTGGTCCCTTAGGTTGATCGACGCATTGTGGACTTACCGCACAGGTTACAAGACCGTGCTTGGTGCATCACCATATACGCTTGTTTATGGAAAGGCTTGCCAACATCTGGTGAAAATTGAACATAAAGCCTATTGGGTCATCCGGTAATGTAATGAGGACTTTGATGCCGCGGGGGCCCACCGGAAGCTTCAATTGAATGAACTTGATGAACTCCGTAATGATGCCTTCAAAAGTGCTAAAATTGCTAAGGCCCGCATGAAGAAATTTCATGACCAACACATTCTTCCCAAATCCTTTAAGATTGGTCAAAAGGTTCTTCTTTATGATTCGCGCCTTTATTTGTTTCTAGGTAAATTACGGAGTAAATAGGTGGGTCCTTACCTTGTTACCGATATTTTTCCTATGGTACTATAGAAGTGAAGAACCTCACTAATGGGTCGGCTTTCAAGGTGAATGGCCAAAGGTTGAAACCATATTTTGAGACTTTTCAGGGCGACTTAGACTATGTGGATCTTATTGATCCACTCTCTTTTGATTGATGATGACCTATGCTTTAGTCTTTTAGGAGTAGGAATAGGTTAGTTTTCTTCTTTCTTTTTAGTTTTTTTTTGGTGTATAATTGATTTTGCTCTCTTCTCTTTCATTCTTAGTTTTGGTTGGTTATAGTTAGCTAGGAGTAGATTTTCGCTGTTTATAGTATTTAGTTTAGCCTTTGAGAGAGGTTGCTCTTCTAGTTAGTTCTTTTTCTATTTTTGGGTTTAGTTTGGAGTAGCTAGTTTGTTTTTGTGGGCCTATTCGATTGATTCCTGGGAAAGTCACATGCTCTTGATTTTTTGCAGGGAATCCCAACCAATTAGTACTTTCATATCACTAAATTGATCTTCTTGCATATGATACCTTAAGCTTTTAGGAGGGAGCTCCTGGCCATAGTGTTTCTGCTTCACTTCTCTCTTTACATTGCCACATTGCTGCATTGGTTTTCCTTTTGGCATTCCTTCCCTTCCATAGCATCCAAGGAGACTTCTAAGGCAAACGAGAGTATTTCTTTAGCCTCGAGTTCTGATGAGTTGGAGGATCCAGACTACGCCGCATTCTTGCGTGCTTACACTTGCACTTCCTTGTCTTGGATTCCCACGGATGACGCTATCACTATAGCTTGCTTGGTGGCCTCTTGTCTCCTTGATGAGCCGTCTTCATCATCTTCCGGATTAACTAAGAAGGATGCTGCCGCATCATTCGGATCCAACACTCTTAAGAAATAGACTCGAGTGACCCACGAGTGGTAGTTAGCACGTAGGTTGGCTTGTTCCGGACTTCCTTTGTAGGGGTCCTTTGTGTTGGTCCAATAGGCAACCCAAGAGGGGGGTGAATTGGGTTTTTCGAATATTAATACAAGTTAAGATTAATTAAGATTAATCTAAACAATATAGCAATGGTTAATCTATGTGTAAAGCAATGTTATCATGAGAAGCAAAGAAAACAGAGCAATAGAAGAGACACATAAATTTACCGAGGTTCAACCACAAACTGTGGTCTACGTCCTCACCCCAAGACCTCCTTGAAGCCTTCTTCCACTATGTAATCAACTATTATAAGATGGGTTGCTGATTGACAAAGTGCTTAGCTCACTCTACAAGAACTCCTCACCGAGCTCTTCACTTTGCAAGTGGTTTTGTCCAAGCTCCACTTAAACTTTACAAGAGTTTTGCTTTACACAAGAGAACTCTCAAACTCTTAGTTACAAGTGTATAAGAGTATACAACTCACAAACAAACTCTCTAACCAGAGTGGATTTACAATCAAAGCTCACAGATGAAGGTAGGAAGAATATTCAATGTATATCAGTGATTCTTGTCTTTTTGTTGTTTCTTCCTCTTGATTCTTGTATATAAATGCAGTTGGAGGCTAGTATATATACCCTTACATTCATTCCATCCGTTGGAGGTGGTTGGGTATCATTAATGTGCGTCCAATCCGTTATAACGTTAAGAAAAATAGCCGTTATAACAGAGGGAGTCGGCTCCATTTTTTGTGGTGTCGACACTTCCTGCTTCTGCATTTACCAGATGATGTTCACTGAGTTCATGAGTCCCCTCTTCATGTTAATGAGGCGACTCCTTGTTCATCTGTCTTCTTCATATTAGGCTTCTACTATCATGAGGCGACACTTCTGCTTCAGGTGTCCACTCATTGATCATTTAAACTTCCAGCCTTTTGCTTCTGCTACCAGGAGGCGACACTTCATCTTCATGTGTCCGCTCATTGATCATCTTATCTTCAAGCCTTGGCGTCTGTCTTCATGAGGCGACACTTCATTATAATGTGTCCACTCATTGTCTATTTGGTCTCCAGACATTTTGCTTCTGAGATCAAGAGGCGACATATTATTTTCATGAGTCCCCTCATTGTTCAATATGTCTTCAGGCCTTTTTGCGTCTGTGATCAGGAGGCGACTCCTCATTTCCATGAGTCCCCTCATTGCCCAGAATTCAGCTTTCAGATTTCTATTGATCAAGCTTATCAAAACACTGGTATAAGAACTTTAAGGAGTATGTCTTTGGGGTATGATGATCAATCAAATCTTCGTAAATCATCAGAGTTAACTTCTATTTAATTTGGATTGAATCAATCATTGTATGTTGATTTTCTTCTTGAATCTCAAACTGTCAAAGCTTCATTAGATCAATGTTGATCTTTTTTTCTTCAATTGCAAAGCTTCTTCTATCATTGTAGGATATCTTCTTCAATGCCAATCTTCCTCAATTGTGTGAAGCTTCACAATGCTTCAAATCTGATTTCCTCTCTTTGATAGCAATTCTTCATTCTTCATTACAGATCACTTCAATGAGACTTTTGCAGACTTGATGAAATCTCTTCACACATCTAATCTTCATTGATCCTTTATATTGTAGAAAAATACTTAACTTGGATTCCATGTAGAGATCAGATATTCATTGTGAGCCATCTTCTCAGCAACTTTAATCACACTGTCTTGAATTGGTCTTTAGCATACCAGATGAAATCATCTCTTGAGCATTTTCCAAATTCTTCAATACATCTTCAATTGAGCATTGCACCTCTTCAACTGATCTTCGCAAATTCTGATGAAGTCTTTAGCATACCAGATGAGATCATCTCTTGAGCATTTTCCAACCTCTTCAACAACCAATTCATCTTCAACTGAGCATTGCACTTCTTCAACTGATCTTTGCATATTCTGATGAAGTCTTTAGTCTGGTGCAAATCAATCTTCATTGAAACTATGCATACTTGAAAGAAGCTTCAATTGAATACCTTCAATCTCTTCGAATGTAGAGATAGGCATAATTTCTCAGTTTGGTTCATTGCATAGCTCTTTGAATTCATTGCTTTCTTCTTGAACTTGTTGTGCATTCTCCTTGATATGTTTTAGACTTAAGATTCAACTTTAAGTCTAAACTATGAACTTTGTTAATCTGCACACTAAGTAAATTCATTAGTAACATAACACAAGGTTTAGTTATCATCAAAATCAACATGGGAATTAATCTTGAGTCAACAAGGATCAACCTTGACTCAACACTTTGTTTCTCGTTTCCTTGTTGTTCAGGCCATCTTTGGCGTTGTATTGTTTAGTTTCCTTGTTTAATGAAATGGGGGGTTACTTAATTACTCACGTGTTGCCTTGTTTCTTCCTTTTGTTGCTTCTTGTTGCACATTGAGGATAATGCATTGTTCTAGGTGGAGGATGAGGGTCGATTGCAGAGCATTCTCCCCTGTTCTTGCTTTTTTGGGCCCAGGTTTTTTCATTTTTGTGTAAAGTAGATCAATTCTATGAGCTGTGTGTTTTCCATGCTTTAGTGTACATACGGTTAGCCGACCGTACGTACGGGGGTGGAAGCGTACGTACGGTTTGGCTACCGTGCGAATGCTGACGTGGAATTTGTTTATTAGTTGATGGTTTAGATTCTTGATTGTACATACGGTGAATTAGTGCATACGTACGGTCCTAGTCGCTTGGGCGTGCGTACGCTAGCACTCCGGCACCGTACATACGCATTTATCCACTGTGCGTACGGTGCCCCGGATTTCCTATATAAACCCTCATTTCAAATTGTGATTTGTTTCTAAACTGAGTCGACTCAAAGCTGACTCAGTAAGGGTGAGTGAGGGAGTATTTTGAGAGTGCAGCGGGGCCCTGTCAGATTCTAGCGATAGTCCTACTTGTCCGTGCCCGTCTTTAGTCCACCTTTAGGTATTCCTTGAGCCTTTCTTTTTCATTTTCTTGTCTTTCATTTTAGTTTCTTTCTAGTTTAGTAGTTTAGCTAGTTCATTAGTATAGATGGCTCCGCGGACTAAGAAGGTCCACAGGACCCCCGTCACTTTTGATGCCTCCTGGTTTGTTGACGGGAAGGCCCAGCAGCGTTATGACCAGATTTTTAGTCGGAGAGGTCCAATGTAGGAGAGAGCAATGACTTTCGAGCACTTTGAGGGCGAGCCATATTTGTGGAGAGAGATGTTTGAGGCTCGCAGTTGGCTTCGGTTGGCACAGTACAGTGGCTAGCATAGGACTAGGCTGGTTGCCGAGCTGATAGCCAACATTTGAGCACTTTTGGATGTTGCTAGGGATGAGCGCATAGTTTTCGTAGTTAGGGGTAAGACCATTACCATCACCCCAGCCACTTTTGTAGAGTTCTTTGGCCTCCCTCGAGTTTATGACCCAGCATTGAGTTGGCCCCAGCAGGGTGAGGTTGATCACGAGGTGATGACCGTTGAGATTTGCCATCCTGATAGCCAATGGATTTCTTTTCAGATTGAGAACAAATTCCTCGTTCCAAGGTACGCCCCGATGTTCGTTTTCACTTGTGGTTCGATTTATCCGTTAGGGCGTCGTGGAGAGGTGAGTAGGTGACTCGCCCCCAAAAGCGATATTCCTACAACTGAAGTTAACACCCCACAAGAGTACGGGGGTCGCGATAAACTATAAACTATAAACCGGAAGATCCGGTATTGTTCTCTCCTAAGGGACCTAGCCAAATATAGGCTCTAGCACTCAACTCACACAAACCTAACCTAGGATTGAATTGCAATTAAAGAGGGGAATTGGATCTAAAATAAAAAGGAAAATAAAAGGACCAAAAATGTTTTGGATTTTTGATGATGGTTTTGAATTACTAACCTAATGCAATGGAAATTAAAGCAATTAACACTAGACAATTGAAGTGAAGCAAAGTGAAAATAGAATTAAAGCAATTAAAAGGGAATTGGGCTCAAATGATTCAATCACTCAATTTTATCCAAGGTTTCCAATGGGGTTTATAACTCAAATCAAACACAATATTTAAGTGTGTTTGATTCGGAAGATTTAACTTTGAAAATCGATAATTCTCAAGCAATTGAAATTAGATACATGTTCAATAGGGAATCAAAGGTTAATACTTATGATTCAATTTAGTCAATACCAAATTTTTGGTTTGTGCATTGATTAGTCAAACATAGTCAATAACCTAGGTTTTCTAAGGCATCTTCAATCAATTGTTGGGAATGAATTTCTAGCAATTGTGGAGTATTTTTCTAGTCAAGAGTCCTAAATTAATACCATTAATTTGGGTGATGAAAATCCCCAAACTTAGTCAATAATCTAAGTTTTCTAAAATTCCACACCTAATTACTAGAAATTTGAATTCTAAGAAAATATGGCAATTAATCCATGAGATACCTCCAAATGAATTTCTTGGATTATTTGGGTGATTTTCACATTTAAACCCAATGTAAATTCTAGTTACTTGAATACATCATAAAAACATGTAAAAATGTAAAGAAAGCATATAGAGACCTAAATCTAAAATTTACTTGAAGATTAAGAGTGTTTGGATACAAGGAAAATATAAGAAAGTGAAAGAAAATACAATACAATGAAAGGAAATTACAAGTTCTACTCCTATATTACCATTACAAAGCTAAATCTAAGCTAAAAATGAAGAAAGTGAAAAAAACCAACCTTGGAGGAGCTCTCCCGCCGCCCCCTTGCTAAAAAAAACCCTAACTACTCAAAAACTATACAAAAAAACCCTAAAAACGCAGTTTCGGACGCAAAAAATGCATTCTGGATGAACAGTAACAGTCCGAATACCGTCTAGAATGTGCGTCTAACTGAAGTGCGTCCATACGGTGAACAGTAACCCTCCGGATGCACTATTCACTGTCCGGACGGTACTATTCACCGTTCGGATGGGTGAACAGTAACCGTCCGAATGGTTAACCATTCGAACACACTATTTGGACGTATACTATTTATCCCTATTCGACCTAGCAAATTTGAAGCTTGATTTGACCACCCTAAAGCTTGATTCAGCGATGCACATTAGAGGTAAAATTGTAAAGCTTGAAATCTTCTTTCCAATGACGTAAAAATCAGCTTAATCAGATATCGGAGTGAAAAGATATGGCCAAAATACCGAGACGAGTTGGACTTCTTATGACCGGTTTGCTCATTTTGATCTCGCTTTAATCATTCTTTGCGTCTAAATGCCTTTATTAGCTCCTATAACCTACAAAGCACACACAAAATACAATTAATCAAATAGTGAACTAAAATAAGATAATTTACTACAATCTAAGTCTAACAATGTGCAAATTAAGGGCTTATGATTACACTTTTAGGGTGTAATCAGTAGGCATAGAGGCTAGTTACTTTATGCCCTGGGGATGGGTAGGACCATCGATCTTCCCTATTACATGTTTGGAGTTTTCTATGAGTCGGTGGCTTCGACGAAGCTGTATAGGGCATTACCTTTCGCAGACATGATGACAGAGTTGATTGCACATGCTAGAGGAGCAGTTCTAGATGACACTTCTTTAGCTCTGGTATTTGCACTGATCACCCTGTCTACTCAGAACAGGGCTGTGGGTCAGTTGGTAGGCATTTAGAGACGGGCTGAGGCTCTTGTTCAGGCCCAACAGTGGGCCCAGCAGTAGCAACAGCAGTAGGAGGTTCTCGTAGAGGGACAACAGCCACAGGTCGAGGCTGAGCCGCAGTAAGTTTAGGCTAGTCCAGCATTACAGGCATTCGCTCAGCTGTTAGATCAGCAGGGTGCACACATCGAAAGGTAGACCACGCCTATTCAGTTGATGCAACAGTCTGTTACGAGTCTTTAGATAGCCCATACCGAGCTCGGTCAGAGGTGTGTGACTTTAGAGACATCCCATGTAGCACAGATCACTGCTTTACAGACAGTCTTGGGCGCTCAGATTGCAGAGCTTTAGACCTTTCAAACCAGGTTTCAGGATGAGATTTGACAGGAGCAGACACGTCAGAGCTAGATGTTGACTGACATTTTGGCTAGACTTTGGGAGGATGAGGAGCTTGACTTAGCTGTCGGTACTACAGACCTTGCATTTTTAGGAGGGCATGATTTTCAGGATAATGATGATTTTGGACTTGGGCGGGGTGGAGTTTAGATAGCATCTCATGTATAGCATCTCATGTATATCTCATGTATACATTTCATTCATCGATGTATCTAAAACTTTACAGCATTTTTAATGTAGCCCATTTTAGTTCCATATGATTACGTGCCTGTTTTGAGTTTATATGATATATTTCTTTCAGTGTATGTCGACCTCTTGCATACACAAGTTCTTTTTTAGATATGAGTTAGTGGATATTTCATCTTTATCTATTGCATGATGATAAGAGGTTGACGGTATTGTATAGTTTCTCTCACTGTGTACTTCCCATTGTTAGCATCCATTAGTGATCTATTGGTTGACCTTTCTTATTCATAGTGGATCTGTTGATTCTTCGCATGAGGGACCATAGCATATCTTATGAGATTCAATTCGGGATTCATGAATGATTAGGGGTTAGCATGGGGCGTGATCATAATATGATGAGCGTTGTTATTCTTTGATTTCAATACGAACATGATATGGTTTTGATTACATTATGATGAGATGATTGCATTTATGAGCACGTATCATATTAAGTAGTGTACATTGTTGACCTTTGCATTTATGACCTAATTGAGTGGAGATCATTACCCGGTGAGAGTAGAGCCTATTGCTTCATTTGAGAGATTTTTACACTTACTCGAATGAATTCTTATTGACTTCTTGCCTTTACAAATGACTTCATTATACTTGTCTTTGGCTTGTTGCTTTGATATTGATTTGCAATGATTGGCACTTGCATTCTATCATGATCTATATACATAATACTTGCTTTGGAAATGATTTTAGGCCCTCTTTGTTCACTTTGAACTGCTGAGTTTTTATTGATATTCTTATTCTCTTTGTCACCACATGTTCGCACCCTTTGTAAAGTAATTCTAAATCTCATGGGAAAAGAGATGAGAAAAAAAAAAATCGTTAGTGGCAAGTGAAAAGTGTTCCCATTCCATTTCTTTAAAAAAAAGAAGAAGAAAGAGAAAACAACAATGATTGATAGGTGAAGGAAGTTGACACCTCAAAGAGAGGTGAGGTGTTGATATTGTAAGAGTTGAAAGTTAGAAAAGGATAATGTCTTTTAATGAGCATTACATGCCTTGAATCACAGATGTTTTTCAATTTCACACCTTTCCTTTCCTTCTTACCATACCTTGATACCTCATGGCTCTCCCTTACAAAGTCCTTGATGATCCGAAGCATGATTTTCAATTGAGATCATGATGGAATGTAAGACATTGTTTGCACATCATGCTTAATTGATATCTATGCCACAAAGCATTCTTTTATGAATTCATGCCAAGTTGATACACTTACATTATATCGTCTTTCTTAGTTTGGTTTGCTCTTCTGCATGACTTGCACACTTACTCTTTTATTAAGAGCAGCCAAGTGAGATAAACTGTGTGTTCGATTACTCATTAAGTGTATGTCCGGAAAGTGATTAGATCGAGGCTTTAAGGTTGTCGGTGTAAAGTGAAGCATCGTAAACTACCATGTATGATCCTAGCACATACATACTCGTGAATCTTATTATAATGTCTTCATAGACTCATCTTGTTTGTATTGAAAGTAGAGATACATTGTTTTAAGTGTTGTGATATACCCTCATGCATTTCTCCTATATCGTTCTACATCTAGGATTATTGATTGTAAGCCGATGTTTGTGAGTGTCATTATTGCAAGCCTTCGCGAGACACCACTCATCCACTAAGGGTAACCTAGAGGTTCAAAGGCTTGATGCATACGCTAAATACATTCGGGACTCCCACGAAAGTGGAGATTATCTTTTTGTACATATTTGTTTTATTTTTCGCATTTTGATAGGGACTAGCAAAAGCTAAGTGGGGGGTGGAGATTACACTCCAAAAGTGTAATCTAAAGTCCTTAAATAGCTATTATTAGTCCAACTAAGTTGTATATATGCCTCATTTTAGTATAATAATTGTTCTAATAAGTGTTTGTGGGTATTTTGCAAGTTTGGAGTGAAGAAAGGGTAGATTTAGAGCATAAGGAGTTGAAAAGTGCCTGGACCGTACGTACGGTTAGAGTCACCGTACATACATATGGTGTCTCACTGTATGTACGACAAGTTCTACCGTACGTATGCTTGGAACTCATTTCCAAACTTTAGAGAGCTTGGATTAGCGTAAGGCTAATCGTACGTACGGTATGTCCACTATATGTACGGTGAACAGTACCGTATATACGGTACCGGCGTCCCCTGTGTGATTTTCAGTGCTATATATCTGAAAAATGATGAGATTTTTTGTATCTATCACCATTTTACATTAGATTTTCAGTTAGTACAAATTCTAGAGAGAGAAAGTTAGTTTCCTTTGTATTTTTATTCATTTTTCTTTCATTTTCTTTGTAAGCAAACATCAATTTCTTCTCCAATTAATGCAAGATCTCCATTTCTTCATGCTTTCTATCATGGAATCAAGTAGTTAAACTCATCCTTGGATGTAATTGTGAAGATTTACTAAGGATCTTCAAGGTCTTCAATGGAGGTATATAAACTTAAATGAATTATCTTATGATTTCTTCATATTCATCTCAATTGTGTTGTAAATCTATAGAAAACCTAGATTCATAATCACTATTGGTAATCTCTATGCACAATTCTTAAATTGATATAGATATTGCACAATTGATGATTTGCTTTTATGATTCTTAATAATGAACACAAATTCACATCCAATTGAGTATGAACTCTCATTCTTATGTTCTAAATCTTTCGAATCAAGGATCCGCGGAGTGATTCCTTGATTTGAGTTATCAAATCCTCCATTGAGACTTTTGTAGAGAATTGATAGATTAGACCAATTGCATTCAAGTCACTTTAATTGCATTTAAGTCTTCTAACAATCGATTTCGTACATAGTTTAGTTAATTCAATTAGCAAGCAAAATATTCATAACAAACATATTTTTTGTTTCATTTTTAGATAGTTTCAATTTGCTAAGCAACTTTCTAATTCGATTTAATTTGTTGGTTATTTTGCTTTACATGACGCCTATATTAGGCTTGATCCTCGTGGAAATCGACTCCAGTACTTGCCAGATTTATACTTCAATCGCACGCCCGTGCTCTTGCGGGAGGCTCAATTTCATCACATTTGGGAGAAGCGATTCATTTATCTTTTAACTTCAAAATGGACGATAGAGATATTGCTATAACAATTATCGAAAAACTAAGAAAAACTTTTCTTTAACTAACATGGTCGATGCTAATTTGATGATCGCCAAGAGAACATTCACGATAAGTTTAATTGCAAGGCCCGCAAAGTATCATTACTTTATCCATAGGAAACTCCTTGAAGATTTCTAAAGAAGCAGCTGAAAGTTAATGTATGGGAGGTCTCCATTATCAGGAGCTGAAGTAGCATCTGCCGATTTGTTAACTTGACCAGAGGTGCATTCTCCTCCTGCCATTGGAAGTTCTTCCCACTTCCTCTCTCTATTTCCTGTAAACAAAGAAAAGCTCAAATATTAAGAGAATATAGAAAAAACAGACAAAAATCTTTGATTAGGTAAAGCTAAATGCAAAAATATTATTACCGCATGAAGCCTCCGCTTCCTCACTAGTGCCAACAAGGTTATCGAGTGGTGGTTGTGGAAACTCCTCAACCACCTGTGGTGTTGTTTGTAGAGATATTGTTTTAGTTTGAAGGTTGTAACTGCCAACTACGTTTCTCCTTACTAGTGAGGTTCCTCTTATCTTCTTAGCCTGTATAAATAAAATCCAATAACACAAATAATCATGTACGCCAATGAATAATTAAATTTACCTTCAACTTCCAAGTACATTACTCAAGCTTACCATGGAATCATCTTTTCGTTTGTTTCTCATTTTCTTGACTAAATGTATTGAAATACCAAGCTTGATGTAGTCATACACCTCAACAAGTGATCTACACATTTCTCTTGATTTTAGATGGTAATAGTACTGCAATAATGAAATATTTACTGTGCTTATTGTCAATGTTAGTGAAAAAAATGCAATATTTCATTTGGGTAGCATGACAGATTGATTAAACAATAATACAAGCAGAACAGATAGGAAATCAATTCAACTACTTTATCCACTGTTCCATTTGGGCGCTTCCCTGGCTGCTCAATCCAACCTTCTTTTCGATCCTCTATTGAAAACTGGCATTAGAAAAGATAGGAGACTGTTAATGACATTTAATAAATGTTAGAATGATTCTAGCTATTGAACTTAATTTAGCATGTAAAAACTTTGTAGTAAATTGATGTGCTGGTATACAGGGAACAATTGCCTATTCATTATTTTTCTTAATAAAGAAGGTAGAAAACAAAGTAACTTGAGATAGTAATGGATCAAATGTCAATTAATAATTATCAACTTTCATCTTAGTCCAAATAGTATTGAATCAACCCATAATCACTATACCCATTTACAAAATTCTCAAAAGTATCCTTCCACCATTTTGCACTGTGGACTAAAGTTAACATGATAGAAATTAAAAAAAAAAAAAAAACAGAGCAAATACGTTCATTAAACTAATGTCAAGAAAACCTTTTTCTGGGAGATTTTTTTCCATGAATAGTGGTCATTAGTAGATTGTATGAACAAAATATTAATTTTCGGAATTTCAAAGTCATTGGTCTTATATGTAAATAGTAAATGGTCTTAGTTAAGATGATGATTTTTGAGTTGAACTTTTTTAATTTAATAGTAGACATACACAGTTTCCTCATATGAAACAAGTCAACAAAACATAATTAAAATAAGATCATTAATATCATGGGAAGTACGCAGCATGATAGATATGCATGGAAAACAGACATAACTATTATGACAACAAGAATGGAGATATATAGCAGTATGCAATTTATATATGGATGTATCTGTTGTACGAGATCCTTCAAGTTTTCTGTCAACATAAATATAAGCAAAATGCCATGAAATGGTCCACCTATATTAATTGTATGACAACAACAATAACTATTACTATCACCTCAAATATTACAACAATAATGCTAATGTTTAAAACTCTGGCGTACAACATAACTTTTATGAGTTTTTGTTGCGAGTTCGACAAGATGTATACAATAAATGCTACATTGCCAGCTATAGTAACTATTCCTTATTAAAAGCCCCCATGTCTGATCCATCGTTCAACCATGGTAAATATATCTGGGACAAAATGAAGTGCTTTCCTTAATATATTCTGACATTGTTTTCAATGGGAAACCCTAAAATTTTAATTTCATTGAGAAGATTACATGGTAAAACTTTGATGTTTCAACAATCTTTCTCGAAAGCAGTTTTCATGATTTTTGAAATCTTCACTTCACCATTTTTTTTTATTTTTTAATTTTTTGTATGAAGTCTAAGATTACATTGATTTTTGTGGTTCTAGATGCTATCAATATTTTCGGTATAGTCCTAAAACGGAAGGAAAAGTAGTTTTCTAAAACCTTTTACATTATTTTACATTTTTGGCAATTTTATCTTATTTCTTGAACTAGTTCTTCAAAAGGTTAGATCAACAATTTTAGTGCGCTACAAGATCCACATGGTTTCATAGAATTTTAACAAAAGCAAGCACGAAGTCCGAAAATGGTAGAGTAAGTTTTTCATATGTATGTTTTAGTACTCCTACTAACGGTGAAATGATTGATAGTTTCTCTCTCATTCTTTGCCCCGTATCTGTTGCTCATGCTCAACTTAGTTTCCATTATATTTTCCTTTCCTATGAGGTCATATTTGTATCATTTTCAAGTCATGCTGTACCATTTTCAAGTTCCTAGATCTGAAGCATATGTTTTTTTAACTTTTCTTTTAAAGTCAACTAGCCATCTCTTTTCTCTTTCCATGGCTTGTGCTTGAACTTATTTTCTAGTTCTATAATGCAGCCATGGCAAGGGAATTTCCATGGAAATTCTAACTTTGTTGCTCTTAGCCTTTTAAACTTAGGTTGCATTACAAGCTGATTTATCGCTTTTTGACTTGTACTGCCTCATGTTTATCCTTCATTTCCACAACGAAGGCATTTATAATACGGCTATTGGCTTGAGGCATAAAAAAGTGGTCAAAAGTGGTAGTAATCCAGCCCATGGTTTAAACTCTTTTGGTAATCATTGTTTAACCAGGTACCTTCATTATTTCGAATTTAAAAAGTAATAGATTCTTGTACGCCTATTGTTTGGTTTTTCTAGTGTTGGCAAATTTCGTGACAAAATTACTTTGCTTATAATTGAGTTTCGAAGTGTATTTATGAGTTTTAAGTTTCAAGGTTAAAACCATAGTTATTGGTACGCACCGCATCGGCCGGTATGCACCGTACCAGTGCTCATACGATGCCAATAGGTTTAAATTCTGTCTCAGTTAACTTACCGGCTTATACCAGATTATGTCGATAGTACCAGCCTGTACTGAACTATACCAACCGTACCGGTCTATCATGAAATTTTAAGCCCAGGCCCATGGCTTTAGTTTCAATGAATGTTGCTAGATTATGAATGATGAAATATACACAAGTTTATACCACTAAGTGTCTTCTCTTTCCATTTTCTATAGAGAAGATCAGATCCATTATGTTGAATGAATTTTTTTGGTACTATTTTTTCTCTTTTAAATTTTTTTGACAAACTTATTTGGTAGTGTTTTGTTATTTAAAATGCTTAGAGTTTTTGTTAGGTATGTAATAGACAATGAGTATGTGTTTTAAGTCCTTTTAAAGTACTTGAAATTTATAATTTACTGTTTTGAAGCTTTTTTGAACTAGTTATGACTTGTGTATGTTTTGTTAGAATGAGGTTTTATTTTATACCTTTATGATATATGCATATATATATATATATTTTACATAAATATATAGTATTTATAGTTATAAACGTGATATGATATGCAGGTGTGGACTTAAGAATTTTAGGAAGGGAGGGCCAAAGGAGGAAAATTTTTTAGTGATCCTGTTATCACAACTATCAATCAATATGCCATTTAGATTTTAATTTTATAGTAGTACACTCATATCTAAGAAAAGTAAACATCATAATATAAATAAAAATACTATATTCACATTAATTTTTGTTTCCTAGAGTCATCTTACCTATAATATAAATATCACATTTTATCAAAAAATAATTTTGTACGGTTGAAATATTTAATAGCAACTATAATTCACATTAATCATATATGAGACAAAAGAAGACTGTTATAACATAAAATGCTTATATATCCATAGAGTAATATTTTTTTTTTCAAAAAGAAGGAGCATTAGGTTCAATATTACTTTCATATGCATAACAAATACTAAATTAGAATAGACAATAATAGCGGTCATTGGAATAAATACTAAAGGGAATATAAAAGTATGTGGAGATCGGTGAATAAAGAAAAATATATAAATCAAGATACATTCAAATTATGAAAGTTCCATGACCAAACGAAAAAAGTTGGAATGAGTGATCGCTCCTTAAAAGGGTGATACTTAACCGCAAGTGCATGGCCGCGTGTAGTAATAATTTATTGTAAGTGCGAGATCGATCACACAGAAAAGATGGTTTACGTAAATAGAAAAACTTACCGTGGATCAAAAATCTTAGGAAAAACACTCCAATAAACAAAAATCTAATTTTAGGTTGAGAAAATATTTGTTATCTAATTTAAACTAAGAAATAAAGAAATAGTCCTGGAGTCAACCGATCCAATCAATTGCGTCTCTTGAAATTCCGAAGAATATAATTTAATAACTCAAATCCTTCGACTACGTCGCGAGTCTCGGATTCGGAAGATTTAGTAATAAAACCAAGGTTCTTCGAAACTTCAACTTTAGAATAAATCGGGTTGTTAGAATCAAGGATGAGTACCATTGATTCGTGCAGCGTATATACTGAATATAGATTCACGCATAAACGTTACTGAACATAATCAAACATCCAGGTTTTCAAAGGTTTCTAGAATGAAGAAGAAGAAGAAAGAAGAAACATAAAATTTAACTTTAAAACCAAGAACGTACCTTCTTCGTTCATCCAAGATCTTCAATTGATATTTACAATTGATCCCAAGATAAAATCTAGCTACTCATCATAATCATAGATATGCAAAGTTCTATGTAAATTTTTTGAAAGACTGAGTAATCTGATTACAGAAATTGAAAACTGAATGAAAATTATGAATAAAACTACTCTAATATACTCTTAAAACTACTCCTAAAACCCTAAAAAAACATCAAACTTAATATATTAGCATCCCCCAATAATAACACCAATCCCAGCTTATATGGGCAGCAGAAATAATAGGAAACCCCGCTGCACCGTTCGAACGGTCTTCTAATGCTCTTCGGACGGCTTTTATGCTCTCTGAATCTATCGAACGCACTTCCAACTTGAACTTGACGTGAAACCGTTCGACGTACTATTCGAACGCTTATGTATACGGTTCGAACGCCCTTGAGGACCGTTCGAACGCACTTTGAACGCCTGTGTTGTTTCAGCGCCAATTAATCCCCTTTTTAGCTAGGATTCCTGAAAATAAACACAAACCTAAGTTAGTACGAATTAGGATTAAAACTAACATAGTTAAACATAATATAAAACTAATAATTAGCTAATTAAGATATGTACATTACACTTTTAGAGTACAATCAATGAGTAAAATATGAGGACAAAATTTGAAAGGGACAAGGAAAAATTATTTGGATTTGGAAAGGACAAAGATAAAATTACTTGAGTTTTGAGAGACCAACTTATCTATTCTATCATAAATATTAAAAAATATATAGAGTTTAAGGGAAATATTAAAAAAGGGCCAAGTTACCTATTCTATCATAAATATCCAAAAATACATGAGGTCTAAGAAAATTATTCAAAAGTTAAGGCGGCCGTGGCCCTCACCCGCCTCCTGTAGATTTGCTAGTGCAGGTATGTACCGTCCTAGTGACAAAAAAGCTATGGTGGCCAGTGCGAGATTGATAACGATGGTTTAAATTATTAGAGTACATGATATCGGAGCAAGAGTACAAGTTATTACAAGATGCAGCCTCAAAAATTTGGAAGCATAAAAGCCTGTGCTCAAATGTCCGGTCGAGCTCTATAATTTATCAATTTCAACTAACTTTCCGGCTCTATGTGAAAATTTAACTGGTGCTATTCAAATGAGGTGTAGATTGGGACTTTCCTATTGGTCCATGTCATTGTGGAGCAAGTAGATCATTTATAATGAAGAGGATGACCTTCAAGAGATTGATTTAGAGTTCTTGCAGTATGGAATCATGCAGTACCAAACATGAGATAAATCTTTTTAAGAATAAGGTCTTTTTCGAATAAGCAAATTCATTTCGGACCCTGGAGATCCACTCTTTTTCCTTACCAAGGTGTTCGAATGGGTTCATCGGTTTTGGTGTTTTCTGATGAGACTTGGACTCTGAATCTGTATCGTATTGGACTTACACTTGTGGGACTTATTCTACTATAAATTAGTGCAGGGTGCTACAGTAGACCATCTTGGTACTTAATTAGAGAGAGTTACATTATGTCAGATTGTATTGAGAAGAATCTTTGAAGTTGGCATCTTGTTTCTACTTCGTGGAGATTGTGGTGGATCTAGATTATTGCTTGACAATGGTAAAGTGGCAATTCAACATTTAGTCCGTGCATTGAAAAACCATGTCAAGGGACATGTGATTGTAGCGACTCAATTGATACCTAAAAGTTTATGGTTATTATACCTGGAAGCAGGGGCTTCCGATACGGTTGGGTTTGTAAGTTGCATGCCAATGATATGTATTATCTTATTCAGGTAATGAAAATTAGATTATTGAGAATTTGAATAAAAATTGAAACCTTTGGCTTGTTAAGAGAAGGAGTTCTTATTCTTGTTCCTCTTTATCCCTTTGGTGGATTCCTTAGAGCGGGGAACTTATCTACCTCCTATTTCTCCATCACCTTCCCGGCATCAAATCACATAGAGTAAGGACACCCGGTCACTAAGATGCCAAGTGAATGTTAATAAGAACACCATGAGGACCCTAAACCATAAAGTTGACCTAATTATCCTCCAATATAGATTCCTAAATCTATTTGAGTAAAAGCAAACAAAGGAAGAAAACTTGCTTAAATGATGTTACAGTTCTCTTTCTGAGTAAAAGAAAGAGAATCCCTAATTCTTCAAGAACCAATAAAAAAATAATAATAATAATTAATAATTAAATAAATCGATTTACTTTCATTGGCAAGTATGGATTAATTCTAAATGCGTCACCACTTCGAAACCATACTAATGCATCACAAGAAAGAAAGAAAAAAAAAAAGGAATAATAAAAACAGGAGGAGGATCATAAACGTTAGTGTGAGGACACTGAAAAGCCTTACCTTGATTGTGCTCATCGCATATATGCTGTCATCTTCAAGCAGCCAATTATATGTTGGATCAGCTTTAATGGAAGAGATTTTATCTTCCATATTATCCTGTTCTTTCTCCAAAGATTTCATTGCATGTGGTTGCACCTTCAAGTTCTGCTTAGTAACATTGTTAACAGCACAAGTGATGTATGTATACAAGTCAAATTCCAACATATTCAGAATGTTTATGCACAGTAGGAAACCTAGCAGACTTGAATTGGAATAGACTTTTTATTATTATTTTTTTATTTTATATAACTGGAACTCACAAAATCAATGAGCAGCCATGGCTAAACCTAACTATGTCGGCTCTTTCAACAGCCAATACTAAAATAAAGTTCAAATGTCTAGCATATAGGGCTGGGCTTTAGGATCGCTTCAACAACTCTTTAGTAGATTACCAAGTAGTATGCTGGTGTCAGTTTATTATTATTGATTTTTCCAACAGATTGATTTATGATTCTCTCAAAGCATCTACATACTTGTCCAAAAGTTTCCAGCAAATATCTTCTGTGTCACAACGGACACTGAACAATTTGATTACTTCCTCCCAATTTGTCAAATCATTTCCTTCTCTGACATTTTTATTTCTTCTTAACTTCTTTCCCATATCTTTCCATTGTCTTCCATTTCATTTGCAAAACATAAAGAATTTTGTGTATGTTTCCATAGTTTCTATTTTAGAAATCATCTTTAACGAAACATACAAAGTTATTCTTATTTCTCTTAGGACAATGTTATTCTTAGAGTTTTGGTTTAATCTGTTGCTTAAGTTACTATCGTTTTAGAAGGTTTAGTGTTTTATTTGTTAGCATCTAAATAGTATATTAGGCTATCTTTTGGATAATTATGGATAACAATCATTGATCATTACCCAGCCATGAATTAGTACTTTTTTATTTTATTTTTGTGGGTATTAAGAGTATATAAAAGAAGACAACTGCAAAATTACAAGAGACATTCCCCATGCAAACAAACAAGGTTGGAAACTAATATACCATAAACCTTAAAAAGTAATTGGAAGCTTTACCTTGTCATTCTCCATGGCATATATGGTCTTGCTTCCAGGCAGTCTATAGGAGATGGGATTAGTTTCAGTAATATCTTCCGCACGACCTTTTTCTTTGTGTAATTGCTTCAAGGTATCTAAATCCGTTCTCGAGCTCTGCATTTAATGCAAATTAGCATGATCAGATGCCTTTTGGCCATCTTATTTAAGAAACACATTCAAAAGAGCTCTTCAACTTGAAATGAATAAAGTCTTTGGGAATGATAATTCTATATATATCAATGAGTGGTTAATAAAGTTTTAGGTGCATCATATGACATTGAACTGGCTGGTCATATTTAATGGCATGTTTATAAGTCGTATATGGGTATTAAGAAACATATTAATTGAATGAATAAAGGAAGCCTTGGGATAGAGAGAATGGAGACTTGGAATGAAACTGCAATAGCTAGGCATGTTTGGAATTTTTTAGTGAATTAGGATCGTCCATTCAGAGATCTTTTGGATGCAAAAACCGTTGTAGGAGCTCTTTTTTTTTGAACAGCAAAAGAAAATCAATTAAAGGCCAAAAGCACAGATAAGTTACAGAGGAAAATACAAGCCATGATGGCTTTACATGTTTCCCCATACTACCACCAAATTCTGCTACAACAAGACTAGAAGAAAGACAAAGCACCTAAAACAAAAATGACATCAAACTAGAGAGGGATCAAGAGATTTAACCCCATCAATAGAATTGAAAAAAATGTAGCAATTTATACTTCAAACCTTGTTTTTGCTTGAACCCATTCCAGGACTTGCAGCTTTGTGCTTTCTACAATGACCTCCCAACAAACTTGTTTGCCATTGAAGATGACTTCATTTCTTTCATTCCAAATGTTCCAGATAGTAGCCTGAAGGAGAGATTCCCAAATGAACTTCCCTAAGGATTTGGATTTTTGATCTTTCCACCATGAGAAGTGAAGCTCCATTGTTCTAGGACTGACCCAAGATAGTCCCCACCAATTTAATAGATTGCTCCAAACAAGCCAAGCGACTTTGCATTTTAGGAGCAAATGATCACAATCTTCCAACTCTTCTTTACATAATTCACATAATAGACTAGTAGTTTGGGGGATGATTTTTCTATGACTTAAGAAAACTCTTGTTTTGATACTCTTATGACTCACTAGCCAACAAAAAATTTGAAACTTGAGAGGAGCCCATGATTTCCAGATCCAGGAAAAATTTGAGTTTACTTGATTGTTTGATTCTTGACAAACTAGATTAAAGGACTTGACTGTGAAGTATCCTTCCTTATTTGCCCTCCAAGATATTGAGTCCATTCTATCTTCCTTCATGATTACCCTATTTAGGATAACTTTCAGGTCTTCTAGATTATCTTCCTCCCAACTGAGCAATCTTCTTCTGAATGATAGGTTCCAATTCCTTAATATGTCCCTAATCTCTGCCACTTTAGAATTTTTTTGATTTGACAACAAGTATAATTTAGGGAAAGAGTTACACAACACCATACCTTCACACTAAGGTTCATTCTAGAATGAGGTTTGATTCCCCTTCCCAATTATGATACTTAGATTTGATAGCAATTTATTTTTAAATGATACCTGATCTAAATTGAGAAATTGGATATCCTTCATGATGACTGATACCTCATTCCCTGGGTTCATAGGGAATAGCCAGCCGTTTTCATCCCATTTATACTTATAGCAGATTGCTCTTCTCTATAAAGCTTTTCTATTTTTAGCAAACTTCCACCACCATTTTACTAGAAGACCCATATTCATTACTCTTATGGGAATTAATCCCAAGCCTCCATCTTTTTTACTAACTGTGACTTTGCTACATTTGATACAGTGGACCCTTTTTTTTATCATCCTTGCCACCCCAGAGAAATTTCCTTTGGAGCTTATCTATCTCTTTGCAAACCTTTACTGGTGCTCTGTACAGTGAGAGGTAATACAAAGGGAGATTAGACAAGGTTGATTTGATAAGGGTTAACCTACCTCCAATTGACAAGTATCTTCTTTTCCAAAATGAAAGCTTGTTCTTTATGTTTTTGATAACCCCTGACCAGCTGTTGGTTTTTCTTGGGTCTGCTCCAAGTGATAATCCTAGGTAGTTCATAGGAAGAGGATGTTTTTTGCAGCTAAATATCTCCTTTACTTTTTGTCAAGAAAGTGTCCTCAACTTTAACTCCACTTACTAGAGATTTCTGAAAATTTATCCTGAGTCCTAATAGTATCTCAAAATTCCTCAAAACCCTTTTAAGATTCTTGATTTCTTCAAGATCAGCTTGACAGAAAAAAGGGAGTCATCAGCAAATTGCAAATTGCAAATCTAATAAATGTTCATCCTCTGATCCAAGAAAGTGACTTGTAATTATTTCCAAGGACCTTGCTCTTTAACCCTTCTGTGGCTATGATGAAAAGGAAGGGTGATAAGGGATCCCCTTGCTTAAGACCCTTCTGCATAATTAGGTCCTGTGTAGGTGATCCATTTACAAGAATTGATATCCATAAGCTTGACAAGCACTCTTTTATCCATTTACACCATTTATTTCCAAAGTTCATTTTGGACATTATTTGAAGAAGAAACTGCCAATTGACATTATCAAAAGCTTTCTCAGTGTCAATTTTTATCACTATACCCTTCCTCTTCTTCCTTTTCCATGCATCAATTACCTCGTTTGCAATCAACACTCCATCAAGAATCTGTCTACCTTTAACAAAAGCAGTCTGGTTCTCACTAATTAGCTTTTCCAACACATTTTTTAATCTAGTTGACAAAGTCTTTGATAAAATCTTGTAAATGGATGAAACCAGAGATATGGGTCTGTAGCAGGAAAGTGAGTCTGGGCTTTCAGTCTTAGGAACAAGGGCAATTAAGGATGAATTGATACCTTTGGGGATCTTTCCATTGATACAGAATTCTTTCATGAATTGCAAAATATCTCCTTTAGCCATGTTCCAGTACTTCTGCCAAAAGCTCATCTTAAATCCATCAGGGCTTGGTGTCTTTGAGTGATTGCAGCCCTTGATAGCATTCCAAACTTCCATTTCTTCAAAGTCTCGTTCAAGAGATGCCTGGTCTTCTATATTCAGTTTACTAACAAGATCTCCTTTCAAAATTGGTCTGTCTGTGTAGTCTTCAAGGAACACCTTTGAGAAGTGATTAAAAGTTGCATTCTTCACATATAGGGGATGGAAAACTAGCTTCCCATTTACCAGTAGTTGCCCAATAAAGTTTCTTCTAAATCTGGCTTTGATAGATTGATGGAAAAAACTGGTGTTTCTATCACCTAATTTGATTCATAGTTGCTTGGACTTCTGCCTAGCCATTGATTCCTCTCTGATATAATGTTTCCACAGTTTCTGCTTAATTTCTCTTTTTCTTTGAGTATTTTCCTCAGAATGGAAAACCTCATCAGAGATATCAATCTCATGTAGTTCTTCCTCCAATTTCTTTTATTTCAGCTCCCAAGAAGCTGATTTTTGTTTGCACCATGGTTTAATAACTGATTTAACAGCTTTCAATTTCATCATTAAGGCATGAGCTGCCCATCCTGTTTCTTTGGACGATTCCCATGATTCCTTAACCATCTTTGAAAAAGATTTTAGCTTAAACCATGGTTCAAAGATCTTAAAAAGTTTTGGCCCCCAATCCTAAACTTCATCTGATAGGAGTATTGGGCTATGATCAGATAGCTTCCTTTGAAGGCCCCACTGAGAGCATTTGAAGTTTTCCAGCCATTCATTACTCAGTAAAAACCTATCAAGCCTGCTCCATACCTCCTCTTTCTGTGAGTTTGACCATGTGAAATATCTGCCAGTCATTGGTAAATCAATGATCTCTGCCTTTTCAACAAATGAGCAGAATTTTCTCATTCCCCTTGTAACTCTGCTGCATGATGATCTTTCACTCATCTTAAGTATCTCATTGAAATCCCCTCCTATGCACCATGGAATTTGCCATTGTGATTTTAATAGCAGTAGTGATTCCTAAAATTTTGTTCTGGTTTCTTCATCGTTAGGGGCATAAATGTTTAGGATAGTACATCAGTATGATTTATTAATAGTGCCTACCAGCATGATAAAGTTCTCCTTTTGAGAAAATTCCAGTTTAAAGAAATCCTCATCCCATACACAAACCAATCCACCTGATAAGCCTTCTGAGTCTATTGCCTCCCAGTTCCCTTCATAGCTTCCCTAGATTGATTTTATCATTTTATCATTGCAGGACTTCCATTTTGTTTCTTGTAATAGGACCACGTCAACTGATCTTCCTAATATCAATCTTCTAACCATTCTCCTCTTTTGAATCTTTCCCAACCCTCTGACATTCCAAGAAAGTAACTTCATTTGAAAACCTTTAACAAAACACCTAATGGGTCCTTTCTATAGAAAGCTAAAACGTGCCTCCTTTGACTTCCTTTGTTCCCCTTGCTGGTTTCTTAGTATCACAATCCTTCCATTCCATATCATAGAATCTTTTTTTGACTTCTTTTTCTTTTCCCTAGTAGTTGATACCTAGCGCCTTGCCAATTTGTAGAGTTCTCTCAGCCTCTGTTATACAATGTTGCTCCAGTTCCTCAATAATGATTCTGTTTCTGTTTCTGAAGTTGCTCAGAGATTATGAGGAGGTAGTTTGTGATCCTGTACTTTGGGTGTTTGAAGAGTACTTATGCTTCCATTTTGTTTTTGGGAATATTTTTAGACCCATATTTGCCATAGATCTTTTCCTGATCTTAACTTTTGTAAATGGTTGAAAATGTTCATGCAAGGATTTACCCGTATTTTCTAACTCTTTTGCCGAGAGTCTTGGTTGAGAGTTTTTGCTGGACTTGTTTTCTTTTTACTTTGTTGGGCTTTCGCTTGACGTAGCAGAGACCCCAACCAGACCTTTATCTGCCTCATTATGAACAGAGTTTGAAATCAAAGATACCGTTGGCTTTTCTATTCCTTCCCCTTGCTTCCTTGTGCTGCCCATTACATTGGGAAGAGTAGTTTCGATTACCTCCAATCTTGAAATTGGATCACCATCAACTAGCATATCAGGCTCGATTGTATAGTTCCCATGATAAACATCTTTATGACCACATTTAGTTTGTTGGACCATAGTGTCATAACCAGTTTCTGCCACCTGGCTGTCTACTGCCTGGTCATCATCTCCTTCCCCCCACCCTTGCAAACTCGAGCTCTGCAAGTTCTCAGAGAGTCCCTTCTTGGGAATTCTAGAATTTAATTGCCAAAAGTAGCCATCTTCATTAATAATTAACTTGTATAAACCTTTTCCTACTTTTACGATACACGAGTCATGAATTTCAGAATCCTCCTCAATTTCGATTAACACTCTTCCATGCTCCAAAACTTTCTTGTTTGCAGTTTTTTCATCAACTGAGATTACCCTTCCCCAAAGATCACCGATTTTCTCAAATGTGTTCACATTCCAAACATAAAGATGCACTCCTTCAACTGTAACCCAGACCCTTCTATGAGTAGTGAACTCCATGTGGGACCAACAGTGAACCACTGAGAACCAATTGTCAAGCCATGATCTACCCTCATCCATCATAGTTTCTTTATCACCAATGTCTTGAAATTGTAGTAATACTTTCAAGCCACCTAGTCTCTTTACAGAGATGCAGTTCACTCCTTCTTCCCTCATGGCATCTTCAATACCTTCGATCATATTGTAATCATGGGCGGTTGCAACAGCACACTTATTTAGCCCTGTTTCGTTGATGACTTCTGCTTCCACCATTCTTGGGTTTTTCAACTTCTCATTTTCCTTTCGTTTGCTGAATAGATTGTTCGAGTTGAGGACTTCCTTATAAGTTCTTCCATTTGTGCGTGAGTCTTTTAGAATCATCGACTTCAAATAGCTTGAACCTTTACCCAAACCTTCCTTTCTGAGAACATTCATGTGCTCTTCTCTGCTTTTCTTTCGATCATACATAGCTTTTTTGACTAGAAGGTTTTGGTCCAACAGCCAAACTCCATTGAAGGTGTAAATTGCATTATAGGCTTCGTTTGGAGTTTTGAATCTTACAAATCCAAAAGTGCCATTTTTCCCTTTCCTGTTTTTAAAAGAAACGTATGAATCCATCACCTTGCCACTTCGTTGAAAGATCTTTAATAACCAAAAGTTATTCATGTTCTTGGGAAGATTATCAATAAACACTGTGAAGGTGTTTCCATTTGGTCGACGATTCTCCATTTAACTAAAAATGGTAGAAACAGAGATGGCATGGTAAGATTCGTTTGCAGGATGGAAGGATCCTTCCTAGGCCCTAAGAAGATCGGAAGGATGCAAGGGTCCTTCCTATACCCAGAAGAGTTGGGCATGATGCAAGGGCCCTTCGTACACCAGGGAAACAGAGAAATAGAGCAGAGAGGGAAGAGGGAAAACTTGATGATTCAGCCAGTGAGAGTGAGATCTAAACTCTTATCCACAGACTTTTACCATAAAAAAAAATGATGGAGGTAGAGAAAGAATAACACTACACCAGCAGCAGGCTCAGGAAGTGAAAACCGAGAGAGTTAAATGGCAGATTATGAAGAACAGAGAGTTAAAGTAAGAGTTTAGGAAAGACTGCAATGGTCAAAGGCAGAACAGTGGAAAAAAGAGGAAGGGAAGAGAAGATGTGGAAGAGATCCAAGAGATTTTCAAACAAACCATGGAGATCTTGGTTGCTTGGGAATACTCAAAGGATTGCTTCAAGAAAAAGGGGAAGATCGGTATATGATGAGGGACTGAGCCCACTCTGTGAGTTGTTGAACTTCAGTGATGCATGCAGCAAGAACTTGGAAGAAAAGGAAGAAACTGAAGATCGGAGAAGAGCAGATCTAGTGCAGATCTAGATCAAGAACAAATCCAGATTTTATTCGGAACAGATCTAGTGCGGAAAAGCAGATCAATCGAGAGCACCATAAAATAGCTTCATATATTTCCCCTGCCAAATAATTGACTAAAGATCGGAGAAGAGCAGATCTAGATCAAGAACAAATCCATATTTAATTCTGAGCAGTTCTCCCTTTGGTCTGAGTGCGTTGACTTGAGATTTGTAAGAGATATCTAACTATTCATGGATCGCCGACCCTTCATCCCTCTCCCTCTCTCTCTCTCTCTCTCTCTCTCTCTCTCTACTATCAAGTGTAATAATTGGTTTAGAGACCTAATGAAGTCTTCTACATCTACAAATTTTAACATCCTTTTCTAAGGGTAATTCATTTTAACAAAGGAAGCTTAATACACAGTAACAACTAGATGTTGGGTAAGCACCAAGAACCCTAAATGATAAAGTCTTTGCCCTTACGCAAATACATGTGACAAGAAAACATAACTAATGCAATTTGAACTATAGCAAACAAAGTAAACTGGTCAAAAGGATAGTAACCCATTGAAAATTGGGCTCTAAAAATGTCATTGTTAGGAAGAAACGATAAACATGTCCTTACAAACATAGATTTCTGCTGCGACTTTCACCATTTCAAATCTTTCTTAAGATACTTAAAAAAATAAAAAGTAAAGCATATTAACCTTGAAAAGAAGGTAGTACAATGTCTTACCTGATCATCTTCCATGGCACTCGCAAATTTATCTTCTGGTAGCTTGTAAGAGATGGGCGCAACATTACTTACATCCTCTACCTTAGCTTCTTCTTCCTGTAGTGGCCTAAGTGTTTCATCTAGCATCGTTGGGTTCTGCTAAAAGTGCAAATCATATTGTTATTTGTTTGTAGAAATAATTAAAGAAGGGAAGCATATGATGCTCTGATACTATGTAGAAATAATTAAAGAAGGGGAGCATAGGATGCTATGATACATGTAGAAAGACATGAATCATGTATAATCAAAATGCATTGTATTATACTAATTGTACAAATATTACAATACAAGGTGATGGGGACATTGATTACAATGCTTAAGCCTTCATTTATAGAAGGGGAGCGAAGCCAAGTTCCTTTTCATAACCGATGTGGGAGAAACTCCCACAAACTAATTCCAACACTCCCCCTCAAGCTTGGCCTTAGATATCAGCTAAGCCAAGCTTGACTATGGAGGAAAAGTGCAGGATAATGATAAATGAAGGGCTCGTTGAATGAGAGCCATATAGATGAACAGCTCTGTGATTGAGGGACAAATAATAAATGAAGGGCTCAGTGATTGAGGAGCCAAGGTGAATGAAGGGCTCAGTGATTGAGAAGCTAAGGTGCCGATCAACCTCATGAGCTGTCAAGCTTACTTCTGCTGATAGACTCATGAGTTGTTGGTCTTACTTTTGCCGACCAGCCTTGTGAGCTGTTGGTCTTATTTCTACTGATGGCCTAGTGAGCTTTCAGTCTTACTTCTGCTAATAGCCTCGTGAGATGTTGGTCCTACATAGATGAAGGGCTCAATGATTGAGGAGCCAAGGTTCTGATCAACCTCGTGAGCTGTTAGTCTTATTTCTGCCTATAGCCTCGTGGACTGTCGGTCTTACATTTGTTGACTGATTGTACTCTGAAAGTACAATCTACATGTCTTAATTAGCTAATTGTTAGTTTTATATTATGTTTAATTTTGTTTATTTTAATCCTAATTCGTACTAACTTAGGTTTGTGTTATTTTTCAGGAATCCTAGCTAGAAAGGGATTAATTCGCGTTGAAACAAAATAGGCGTTTGAAGTGCGTTCGAACGGCCATTAAGGGCATTCAAATGGTATATAGAAGCATTCGAATAGTACGTCGAATGGTCTCACGTCAAGTTCAGGTTCAAAGTGCATTCAATAGATTCAGAGAGTATAAAAGCCGTCCGAAGAGCGTTAGAAGATCGTTCAAACGGTCAATTAGGCATTCGAACGGTGGGCTAGGCCGTTCGAACAGTGCAGTGGGGTTTCCTATTATTTCTGCTGTCTATATAAGCTGGGATTGTTGTTATTATTGGGGACATATTAGGTTGGCATTTTTCTAGGATTTTAGAAGTAGATTAGAGTAGTTTATTCATAGTTTTTATTCAGTTTTCAATTCCTGTAATCAGATTACTCAGTCTTTTAATAAATTTATATACAACTTTGCATATCTATGATTATGATGAGTAGCTAGATTTCATCTTGGGATCAATTGTGAAAATTAATTGAAGATCTTGGATAAACGAAGAAGGTATGTTCTTGGTTTTAAAGTTAGATTTTTTTGGTTTTCTTTCTTTTTCTTCTTCATTCTAGAAACCTTCGAAAACTTGGACGTTTGATTATGTTTGGTAACGCTTATGCATGAATACCATGCTCAGTATATACGCTGCCTTGTAACGTTTATGCGTGAGTTGGGTTCAGTATATACGCTGCACGAATCGATGGTACTCGTCTTTGATTCTAACAACCCAATTTATTCTAAAAGTTGAAGTTTTGAAGAACTCTTAGTTTTATCACTAAATCTTCCGAATCCGAAATTCGCGATGTAGTCAAAGAATTTGAGTTATTAAATTATCTCCTTCGGAATTTCAAGAGACGCGATTGATTAGATCGATTGATTTCAAGACTTTTTCTTCATTTCTTAGTTTAAATTAGATAACAAATCTTTTCTCAACCTAAAATTAGTTTTTGTTTATTGGAGTGTTTTTTGTAAGATTTTTGATCTACTGTAAGTTTTCTTATTTGCGTACACCATCTTTCTTGTGGGATCGACTTCGTACTTACGAGAAATTATTACTACTTCGCGGACATGCACTTGCGGTTAAGTATCATCCTTTTAGGAAGCGATCAAGTTTTTTGTGTCGTTGCCGGGGAAGCTACGTTTTATGTTGGTGGACGAGCCTTGGAGATTCTATTTTGGAGGAAGCACTTCACCATCATTCTACAAACATGAGGGAACTCAATAGCTTGTTTGGGTAACTTCATTCCATCTTTTATTTTTGAGCACTTATTTTTGTTTTTTTTTTGGTTACATTAGATTTGTGCATCATTGTTGTGGGATTGGGAGGATAGGTTGTTTTCATATACTTGTTGGTTGATTTTGCATACATCTTATTCATGGATTATCCTTAAAATTTTCTTGCTAAAAGTCCTAATTCATACAAGGCACAACCACAAGACTATTATCCACCCCTAAACTATTCGGAGTGGAGCTCTCAAGCTTTACCGTGTGCTTCTTATGAACAACCACCACAACAACCGTACTACCATGCACCACCTTCATTTCCACCACATGCTTATGATTCATGTACACCTGTTACTTCACCTTACACATTTTACGAGACATATCCTTCATTATCTTATCAACCTTTGGTAGAGAATTAAGAGAATATACAGTCATCTTATATGTCGTATCACACATGTATGTTCTCGGGGTTTAGGGATACTAATACAGAGGTATAAGCTGACACTCTTGTACAAATTTGTCAGGAATTAGATGACCTAACTCAACGATTGACCCTATTATCACAAAAGCCAATGGATTGTGAGAAGGAAGAGCTTCCGGCTCAACCTTGAGATGATCCTACATATGAGATGTTCCCAATTCCATATATGAGTAGTCATGACCAAGATCTCTCCATTATCGCCCTTAAGACTGAACCTGAAATAGAGAACATCAACGTTCCCGTGGTGTCCGATCCAAAGGAAGACGTTCTTAAGATAGATGATGATGAAGATGAGGTTAAGGAAGAGGTACTTATTCTTCTTGAGATGTCTGAACTGAGGGAAGAGATACCTAAAGAAGCGGTGAAGGAGGACATAAAAATGGAGAGTAAAGGAGAGGAACCCAAGAGAAAGGAGCCCAAGATTAAGGACTCCCAACAAAAAATGGTGACCGAGGAAGGAGTAATGGAGAGTGAGATATCCCATACTCCTCTTCAACATGAATTGAGTCTTAACATCCTTATCATGTAGGATTCTATTTTTATTCTTTATCCTTTACAACCTTGCATGAGTTTTTTGTATAATTTTGGGTTCAATAGTATTCGTACTTATGTATATTTATTAATGGTGAACTCATTACTCATGGTGAATGGTAAGTGGCTCCATGCAAGCAAACACTCTCGATGTGGTGTTGGATAGTCTTCGCTTATGTATTTTGATAGTGTAGGAGTAGTTAGGTAGTTTTTGCTTTCTTTTGTTTTGTTTTTAGAGTTCTTCCCTAGTTGGGGGGAGGGTGTTGTCCCACCAAGTTTTTCCATTCCTTTTTCATGCATTCATATTATTGTTTCTCTTTGCTGTATGCATTGGAGACATTGCATCATTTTAGTTGGGGGGAAGGGAGAGACTTCTAGTCTTTTTGGTTTGTTTTATTCTTTTTATTTATTTTGTTTTGTTCTTTTTGTTTATATAAAAATACAAAAAAAAAAATTCAAAAAATTAAAAAACCCAATAAAAAAAATTTCAAAAATAGTTCTATTCTATCAAACCTTGTTATGCTTTATTGAGTAATTTTCAAGTATTAGTTCATGATTGATTTACCTTTTGGACATTTGGAAGTCTTCGGTAAAGATTTGATGTATCATATGGTTCGGTACTTTGGTTTGTATTTTTCACATTTTTTCATATACGCTTTATATTTATTGTTACGAGTGGAAGTGCTGGGGATTATCTTGAAGAACCATATCTATATTCATGTCAATGCACTTATGACGTTGAGGATATTTCGAGTTGTGCATTGGACTAAGTTTGAGTTGATGATTGATTCACTTTAGATATTGTGATGAATTTCAAGTTTTTGTCATAAAACCATCATAAGAGAGAGTTTACATTGTTGTGCACTAGTATGCTATATGATCTTTTTATGTTTCTCTCTTGTGCTTGCATGTCTTTATAAGGTGGAGATTTTATACCTTGTGAGCTTTAAAGCCTATTTATCACTTTTTGAGAGTGATTTACATTTATTCAAAATTATTTTATTGATTTTCATTTATTGAATAGTTTCATTATGCTTGATTTTAGTTTACATGTTGAGTATTAATTGGAGTTATTGACATCTTATACACTCTTGAAGTTTTGAGTTGATGTGATTTTCGGATTATAAAAATAGAGGCCGTTTCATTCCATTGAGCCATTCATATTTATATTTCTTTCTCGATATTCGTATACACACGAGCTTAAAAATTTATCAATGCTAAATTTCAAAGTTGGTGCATTGTAAAGTTGAAAGTTTATGGAGTTGAAAAGTAAAGAAAAGAAAAGAAAAGAAAGGAAAGGGATGAAAAGGAGTTGAAAAAGAAAAAAAATTCAAATGAAAAGGAAGTGAAGGAAGATGAAAAAAAAAAGGTTCGAAAGTTATTCAAAAGTTGGAAGTTTGAAAGTGAATATTCAATGATCATCATGTGTAATGCGCATGCATATGTTGAAATCTATTACCGCTTTCTATTCTCTTACATGGCTCTTCTTTCATTCGCTATCCATATGGCCGCAATATCCGAAATTACATGAATCTTTAATTCAATTGCGTATAAGTCATCAATGTCAATTCTCTAATTGTGCTCAAATAGTAAATGTCTGTTCATGAAGCTATGCCAAGTCTATACACATATAACTTATCGGTTTTTGATGATTGGAATTTCTCTACTTGCATGTCTTGTATATTTACTCTTAAAATGATCTTTCCATTAAGAGACTCTGTGTGTTCATGTACAAAGTTGAGTGTATGCCTTGTGAGACTTGGATCAAAGCATAAAGGACATAATTGTATAAGTTTGAGACATTAGAGTTATATGACATTGATAGTACACTTCAATGTATTCTATTTCTTTGATGTTTTATGCCTTTACCTGGCAATGACTCATGATCTGGGTGGATTAAGACTTGACTTGAATGAGGTTAATCCATGTTTCATGTTCTTTGATATCGCATTAACGTTACGTGGATAGATGTTTGTGGGTATTCATCACTGTAAGCCCTCACGAGACACCACTCGTCCATTAGAGGTAACTTAGGGGTTTAAAGGCTTAGTGCATATGCTAAATGCACTCGTGACTCCCACGAAAGTGGAGATAGGTTCTTAGTTTTAATATTTTGCTAGGGACTAGCAAAAGCTTAGTTAGGGGGTGTGTACTCTGAAAGTGCAATCTACATGTCTTAATTAGCTAATAATTAGTTTTATATTATATTTAATTGTGTTTATTTTAATCCTAATTCGTACTAACTTAGGTTTGTGTTATTTTTAGGAATCCTAGCTAAAAAGGGATTGATTCGTGCTGAAATAGAATAGGCATTCGAAGTGTGTTCGAACGGTCATCAAGGGCATTCGAACAGTATATAGAAGCGTTCGAATGGTACGTCAAACGATCTCACGTCAAGTTCAGGTTCGAAGTGCGTTCAATAGATTCAGAGAGTGTAAAAGCCATTCGAAGAGCGTTAGAAGACGGTTCTAACGGTCAATTAGGCGTTCAAACGGTGCAACGGGGTTTCCTATTATTTATGCTGCCTATATAAGCTGGGATTGTTGTTATTATTGGGGATATATTAGGTGTGAAGTTTTTCTAAGGTTTTAGGAGTAGTTTTAGGAGTAGATTAGAGTAGTTTATTCATAGTTTTCATTCAGTTTTCAATCCCTATATCAGATTACTTAGTCTTTCAATAAATTTACATATAACTTTGCATGTCTATGATTATGATGAGTAGCTAGATTTCATCTTGGGATCAATTGTGAAAATTAATTGAAGATCTTGGATGAACGAAGGAGGTATGTTCTTTGTTTTAAAGTTAGATTTTCTGGTTTTCTTTCTTCATCTTATTCATTTTAGAAACCTTTGAAAACCTGGACGTTTGATTATGTTTGGTAACGCTTATGCATGAATACCACGCTCAATATATACGCTGCCTTGTAATGTTTATGTGCGAGTTGGGTTCAGTATATACACTACACGAATCGATGGTACTCGTCCTTGATTCTAACAACCCGATTTATTCTAGAAGTTAAAGTATTGAAGAACTCTTGGTTTTATCGTTAAATCTTCCGAGTCCGAGACTCGCGATGTAGCCAAAGGATTTGAGTTATTAAATTATCTCCTTCGAAATTTCAAGAGACGCAATTGATTGGATCGATTGATTCTAGAACTTTTTCTTTATTTCTTAGTTTAAATTAGATAACAAATATTTTCTCAACCTAAAATCAGTTTTTGTTTATAAGGAGTGTTTTTTGTAAAATTTTTGATCCACGGTAAGTTTTTCTATTTACGTACACCATCTTTCTTGTGGGATCGACCTCGTACTTACGAGAAATTATTACTACATTGTGGTTGTGCACTTGCGGTTAAGTATCACCCTTTTAGGGAGCAATCATTGACCAACCTTGTGAGCTATGGGTCTGACTTCTTCCAATGGCCTCGTGAGCTGTCGGTCTTACTCTTTTTGACCAGCCACGTTGTCGCGCCTAGATTTTTCGCACTCGAGGAATACTCACACAATCGGAAAAAATACTGTACTCTCTCATTAGAACTCACCCTCCTAGAAGAATGAGTGCGACTAGGTTTGAATTGAAAATAGATTTAAATAAAGGGCTTTTAGAAACGATTTGAAGTCGCTACCTAACTTGATTAAGGTGAGTTAGGTCACCTAAAAACTAAGCATAATCCTAAAAACTACACTTAGGTTTTTTGGAAAACGACTTTGAAAATATCTTCTCAAGAGAGAGTTTTTAAGAAAACAGGTTGTTTGGCAACCTTTGGAACACATTTAGCCCTTTTTTTGAAAATAACTCTTTTTTGGTCTTTGAAATCAGTGATCTAGGTTTGGAGGTTGGTTACGTGTAGGGAAGACGCACTAAGCCATCACCCTACCCCGCCCTTTCGGTACCTACATGTCAATCTACCCTAGATTCATCTATAAGAGTCTTTAACTAACTAATGTTTAATCCTATCCACTTTGAAAAACAATGTTTGAAAAGAAACTAACATGATGCATGATATGCAATTGCAAGAAAAGAGATTTGAAAATATATTTGAAAAGAGTTTGATTTGATTTGAAAAGAAAGAGATAGAAGTTTGAATTTGAAGATTGAAATTGAATTTGGAAATTGAAATTGAAGATTGAAAATAGGAATAGATCATAGAATTGGAAACCTGAAGAAAATTGTAGGATTGGAGATTGGAAAGAAATTGTAGAAATAAAATTTTGAAAAATGTTATGGAATTGGAAATTTGAAAAATTTGGTGACCGCACCCATGAGGGTTGCCTACGTATCCTTTTAGAGGAATCAGGTCAGTCGTAGTTCGGACAAGAGTCCGATAGAAGGTATGATTGGAAGAAAGAGATTGGATTGAAAATTGGATTAGAAGATTGAAAGATTGAACTTTGATTGGAAGATTTGATTTTGGAAAGCTTGGTTTTAGGAAACCTAGACTTAAGAAGGACTTGAGACATAGAAAAGATTTGACTCGAATGTTGGACTTGGAAGATTTGGAAGGATTGGATTTAGGAAATGTTTAAATTAGAAAAAGGTTCAAATTAGGAAAATGTCATTTTAGGAAAGATTTTGGAATAAGAAAGTTTTCAAATTAGGAAAGTTTCAACTTAAGAAAGTTTCAATTTAGGAAAGTTTTGAATTAAGAAAGCTTTGACTTAGGAAAGTTTTAACTTAGAAAAGTTTTGAATTAAGAAAGTTTCATGTTAAGAAAGTTTCATTTTTGGAAAGTTTCATTTTAGGAAAGTTTCAATTTAGGAAAGTATTCGAATTGGGAAAGTTTTCATTTTAGGAAAGGTTTTGAAATTAGGAAGTTTTGAAAGTTGGAAAGTTTAGAATTTAGAAAGATTTGGGTTTAGAAAGATTTAACTTAAGAAAATTTTGAATTTAGAAATCTTTGAATTGGAAAGATTTGAAATGCAAAAAGTTTAAGATTTGAAAAGTTTTAGAGTTTTAGAAGATCTTGAGATTAGGAAAGGTTTGAGTTTAGGAAATGTTTGAAAACTTAGATTTGGAAAGTTAAGATTTAGAAAGGGGTAGAATTAGGAAAGGGTTGAATTAGGACAGATTTAAAAGCTTAATGTTTAAGAAAAGATTTGGAAGTTTTAGAAAACTTGTGGTTTGGAAAGGTAGGAAATTAGGAGAGAGTTGAATTAGGAAAGATTTAGATTTTGAGTTTTAAAATTTAGGAAAGATTTTTATGTTCAAGTTAAGATTTAGGAAGTAGAAGATTAGGAAAGAGTTGGATTAGGAAGGGATTGGATTTTGTTCCTAAGAAGAAGTGCTTTGATTTTGTTTCCATAAACGGAGGATTGGATCTAGTTTCCTAAATGGGGAGATTGGATTTGGTTTCCTAAAGGAAAGATGGGATTTGGTTTCCTAAAGGGAAGATTGGAATGGACAAGGATTTGGAAAGGGAGGTTTTAGAAACCCTAGATTTGGAAGGCTATAGTTTTGACGTAGAAAAGAGGTTTTGGAAATGTGTATAGTTTGGATGCGAAAACAAGAGGTTTTGGAAACCTAGGTTTTAAGGCAAGTTTAAAAACCATGTTTTTGAAAAGAAAATTAGGGTTTCCTAATTGTGGGTTCTAGGGCTTGACTTGGGCACCAAGAAAAAGAATTTTTTGGAAAGTGTGTTTTTCAAGTTTTTGGAAGGAATCCTAGAGAGGAGTTTCTAGAGGGAAGATTTTGGAAAGAGAGTTTTTTAGAAAGATGAATTTTGGTAGAAGATTATTGGAGAGAGTTTTTAGAAAGATTTTTTGGGAGAAGATTGTTGGAGAGAGTTTTTGGAAAGATTTTGGGGAGCGTTTTTAGAAAGTGGATTTTGGAGAGAGGATTTTGGAAAGGAGTTGAAAAAGGGAGTTTTGAAAAATAGATTTTTGGAGGGAGTTTTTGAAAACAACTTTGGAAAGTAGAGTTTTAAGAAAACACGTTGAAAGAGGAGGTTTTAGGAAAAGAGATTTTTGAAAAAAAAAAGAGTTTTTTGGAAAGTATAAAAATGTCTCACTTTCCTAAAGCGATTCCAACCATAGGAAGGCTAGAACCACTTTAAGAAAGTGGTTTTGAAAACAACAAGGGTTGAAAATATAGACCATATTGGTCACTTTGAATGTAACACTTTTCTAAAGCAATCATAGCCATGGAAAGGCTAGAATCACCCTAGGATTGTGATTTTGAAAACAAGTTTAATGCAAACTTTGAAAACGAGTTTGAAAACGATTTTTGGAAAATGCAAGATCATGATATGCACAATGCAAATTTGGGGTCGTGAACATACAAGGTTAAGGCTACACTACATGATCAAGGGGGCCGAACCCACGTGGTCTCCGGTTAGCCTAAAGGAAAACCCTCGACACGATGACCCTCCAAAAGTCTAATCCTACACATGGATCGGGAATCCCCTTGTTCCAAGCATGCAAAGAAAGGGGGGGAAAGAGATAGGGGATTAAAATAGAGAAAACCCAAGTGGGTTAGGAGAGAGAATAGAGAGGAGGAAGTGCAGAAACGTAAAACGAAAACCTACCTTGTGTCTTGTTTATTTTGCGCGCCTTGCTTGTCTTCGATCTTCATCTTGATCTTCGTCTTCAATCCTCAAAAGTTGTCTTCAATATTCAAACTTCAGATTGCAGCTTTTCAAGTCTTCAAAGGAGGGTTGGAGGCTAGTGTATAAGTGTATGGGGATGTGTATGAGTGTATAGAAGGCTAGGGTTTAGTGTATAATGTCTAGGGTTTGGAAAACCTAGAGAAACTAGGGTTTTGGGAGTGTTCGAGCTCTGTATATCGAATATTGGTGTTTTTAGACTGAGTTTGCAGACCTTCTTCTCGCTGGAAGAGGCTCTGTATTTATAGAGATGGGATAGACCTGGCGCCTGTTGTAGTAGCGCCATGCCAATTTTCCTCTTGGTGCCACCAGCCAGTTAGGAAAGTATTTAGGTCGGCAAGCAACGTATCTTTGACTAGATTTGGGCGCCTGTACTAGTGACTACCATGCAATTTTCAGCCTGGCTTCACTAAGAGCGACTCCGAAAAGTTCAGGAATGATTTGAAGAGGCCGGCAATGTCCTGGAAGACTAAAAAAGAGCAGGTACACTTAAAATAGTGTCTCGGAGGTATTTGACTTGAAAAATGAGGACAAGATGTGTCGAAAGGGTTGACCAGGCCTTTAAGGGCAAAACGGTCAATCGGGCCGGAAAGCTACCGGGATGGACTCGGATTGTCCCGGAAGAAGACTCGAGATTTGAAAACATTATTCAGAGTGTTCCCAAAGGTTTCCGGATTGATTCCCAGAGCCGGTGTGGTTAGAAAAGGTGACCGGCCTACCAGGGGCAAAACGGTCATTTCGCATCGGGTTTGCTGGAACTGACTCGAAATGATCCGAAAGGATAAAGAAAGGTTGAGGACACTATAAAAAGCATTCTGGAGAAGTTACCGGTTTGATACCTAGAGCCGGTGTGGTCGGAAGAGGCGATCGACCCTCTAGGGGCAAAACGGTCATTTTGTATCGGGTTTGCCGAAATTGACTCGGAATAATCCGGGAAGGTAGAGGAAGGTCGGGAATACTATAAGAAGTATTCTTGGGAGGTTACCGGTTTAATACCTAGAGCCGGTGTGGTTCTCGGGGCGTTCGGATGCCAATGGGCAGTTTGGTCATTTTTCACCGAAGTGGGCTAGCAGGCACTAGTGTTGACCTGGGTTTTGAGTGTTTCCGCCACTTTGACGACGGTCGCGTGATATAGGGTTTTGTTTGGCAATTCTCTATATCGAACTGTTTGCGAGTATTTTTGCTACTCTGACGGTTGTGATGTTTGCGAGTGTTTTTGCTACTCTGATAGTTCGCGATCATTCCCGAGACTGCTTGATCTCGGAAAGCTGCTAAAGGGGACTTAGCGCTTGAGAAGTAACTTTCTCGAAAGGCGTGCCTAAACGGACATTTCTGCATTGGCGAGCTAGCAGGCGCCAAAGGTGGACCGTTTTACCATCTAGGGGACTTGAGGTCTTGTCCCGGTTGACAGGTTTGAAGGGACTTACCATTTCAAAGAGATTTTCTTCGAAAAGCACGTCGGACTGTCTCAAGGAATAAACTGTCTCGAGAAAGGGATTGGAATTGGAAAGGGGTCTTATCATCTTCGGAAAGACGTGCCTGATTGGAGTAGATTTACCGTCTCGAGGAATAAACTGTCTCGAGAGAGGGATTGAATTTGGAAAGAGGTCTTACCGTCTTCAAAAAGACGTGCCTAATTTGGAACCGTCTCCAGGAATAAATTGTCTCGAGAGAGGGATTGGAATTAGAAAGGGCTCTTATCGTCTTCAGAAAGACGTGCCTAATTTGGAATTAGAAAGGGGACTTACCGTCTTCGCCAATACGTGCTTGGTTTGGAATAGATTTACCATCTCAAGGAATCAACTGTCTCCAGAGAGGGGTTGGAGTTGCAATTGGAAAGGACAGTGCCCCTAAGGGCATTTTGGTCATTTTGCCTCTATTTGGGCCTGGCGGGCCCGCGAAGCGATGAACAAACGGGATTTAGACTTAGAGAGTTAGCTTTCAATTGGAATACATCCATATTGACCTGAGTACAAGTCTGGACGGAGCGTAAACTACCGAACGATAAAAAATGAGGTGCTTACACACGTGAACTATCGGTCTTACTTTGGCCGATCAGCATCAGAGGACGATTAGAGGAATGTCGGAGAAAGGTTGGAGGCCTATCGAAAAGTAGCCAAAAAGACACTGCAAAAATCGCTAGAGGACGGTTGAAAAGTTGCAGAAAAAGGCCAGAAAGATGCTAAAAAGTTACAGAAGACAAGTGGAATGTTGCGAGAAGAACGACCGGAAGATGGCTGGAAAGTCATTGAAAATACGCCAAAAGACAGCCGAAACGTTGCCAGAAGAAGATCGGAAAGTTGCCGAATAGTCATCATCAGATGGTGTAAGCACCCTATTTTTGACCGCTCGGCAGTCTACACTCCGTCCAAACTTGTTTTCAAGTCATTGTGGACATATCCCAATCGAAACCAATTCTTTAGGTCCAAATTCCATCTTTCCATCGCTTCGCGGGCCTGTCAGGCCCAAATAGAGGCAAAATGACCAAAATGCCCATAGGGGCATTGTCCGTTCTTATTCCAATTCCAATCCCTCTCTCGAGACAATTTATTCCTCGAGACAGTCCGAGTAGCGAAACTACTCACAAAACCGTTAGAGTAGCGGAAATACTCACAAAACCGTTAGAGTAGCGAAAATACTCACAAATAGGTCGATATAGGGAATTGGCAACAAACCCCTGTGTCATGATGACCGCCGTTAGAGTGGCGAAAACACTCAAAACCCAGACGCGTCTATTTGGAGACGGTAAGACCCCTTTCCAATCCCACTCTCGAGACAGTTTATTCCTCGAGACGGTTCCAATCCAGGCACGTCGATTCGGAGACTGTAAGACCCCTTTCCAATCCCTCTCTCGAGATAGTTTATTCCTCGAGACGGTTCCAATCCAGGCACATCTCCTCGGAGACGGTAAGACCCCTTTTCAATCCCTCTCTCGAGATAGTTTATTCCTTGAGACGGTCCGAGTAGCGAAACTACTCACAAAACCGTTAGAGTAGCGGAAATAGTCACAAAACCGCTGGAGTAGCGGAAATACTCATAAAACCGTTGGAGTAGTGGAAATACTCACAAAACCGTTAAAGTAGCGGAAATACTCACAAAACCGTTAGAGTAGTGGAAATACTCACAAATAGGTCGATATAGGGAATTGGCCACAAACCCCTGTGTCACGACGATCGCCGTTAGAGTGGCGGAAACACTCAAAACCCAGGTCAACACCAGTGTCTGTTAGCCCACTTCGATGAAAAATGACCAGACTGCCTTTAGGACCCTTTCTGAGACTTTCTGGTCAAGATGACCTTTTTGCCCCTAGGCATCCGAATGCCCCGGGAACCACACCGGCTCTGGGTATCAAACCGGTAACCCTTTGAGAATACTTTTTATAGTGTTCTCAACCTTCCTTTACCTTTCCGGATCATTCCGAGTCAGTTCCGGCAAATTCGATACAAAATGACCGTTTTGCCCCTGGTGGGCCGGTCTCCTTTTCTGACCACACCGGCTCTGGGAATCAAACTGGCAACCTCCGGGAACATTCTGAATAATGTTTCCAGATCCCAAGTCTTCTTTCGAGACAATTCGAGTCTGTCCCGGCAGTTTCCCGGTCCGAGTGACCATTTTGCCCCTAAAGGCCCGGTCAACCTTTCTGACACATCTTATCCTCACTTTTCAAGTCAAATACCTCCAGGACACTATTTTAAGTGTTCCTGCTTCTTTCCGGCCTTCCGGGTTATTCCCGGCTCCTCCAAATCATTCCCGGACTTTCCGGAGTCACTCTTAGTGAAGCCAAGCTAAAAGTTGCATGGCAGTCACTAGTACAGGCGTCGAAATCTAGTCAAAGATACGTTGCTTGCCGACCTTAAGCCTTTCCTAATTGGCTGGTGCCACTACTAGTGGCGCCAAGCTGAAAAATGGCCTGGCGCCACTCCTAATGGCGCCAGTGTAAAGTTTGCCCTGGCGCCACTCCAACAGGCGCTAGGTTTGTCCAACCTCTATAAATACAGAGCCTCATTCAATGTGAAAAGGGTCTGCAAACTTAACCTAAAAATCCCATATTTCGATATACAGAGCTCGAGCACCTCAAAAAACCTTAGCCTCCCTAGGTTTTCCCAAACCCTAGTCACTATACACAAACCCTAGCCTCCTATACACTCATACACTTCCCCATACACTCATACACTAGCCTTCAACCATCATTTGAAGACTTGAAGAGCTGCCATCCAAAGCTTGAAGACAACTCTTGAAGACTGAAGGTGAAGATCAAGACAAAGACCGAAGACCGAAGACAGCGCGGCGCGCAAAATAAAGAAGACATACGGTAGGCTTTCTCTTTAATTTTTTGTACTTCCCCCCCTCTCTTCTCTCTCCAACCCACTTGGGTTTTCTCTATTTTAATCCCCCATCTCTTTCCCCCCCTTTCTTTGCATGCTTGAAACAAGGGGATTCTTGGTCCATGTGTAGGATTGGGCTATTGGAGAGTTACTGTGTCGGGGGCTTTCTTCTAGTCTAACCAAAGACCACGTGGGTTCGGCCCCCTTGATTATGTGGTGAAGCCTTAACCTTGTATGTTCACGACCCCAAATTGCATTGTGCATATCATAGTCTTGCATCTTCCAAAAACCGTTTTCAAAGTTGTTTTTCAAATCGTTTTCAAACTTGTTTTCAAAATTGCATCAAAATCTCTTTTTCAAAAACTTGTTTTCAAAATCACAATTCTAGGGTGATTCTAGCCTTTCCATGGCTAGGGTTGCTTTAGAAAAGTGTCATATTAAAAGTGACCTTTTTGGTCTATATTTTCAAATCTTATTGTTTTCCAAAACCACTTTCTTAAAGTGGTTCTAGCCCTCTTATGGCTAGAATCGCTTTAGGAAAGTGAGACGTTTTCATGCTTTCCAAAAAACTCTCTCTTCAAAAATCTCTTCCTAAAAATCTCTTTTTCAACATACTTTCCTAAAACTCTCCTCTCCAAAATTGTTTTAAAAAACTCCCCTCCGAAATCTATTTTTCAAAACCCCCTTTTTTTCAACTCCTTTCCAAAACTCTCTCTCCTAAAAATTCACTTTCTAAATGCGCTCCCTAAAAATCTTTCCAAAAACTCTCTTTTTCAAAACCTCCCTTCTAGAAATTCCCCTTTAGGATTTTCCTTCCAAAAAACATGTTTCTAAAAATACACTTTCCCAAAAACTCCTTCTTTCCAAAAATCTTTCTAAAGACTCTTTTTCCAAATTCACTTTCCAAAAACTCCTCCCTAGGATTTCCCTTATAGAAAAACCTTCGTTTCCAAAAACGCACTTTCCAAAAATCCTCTCTCTTTAGAGCCCAAATCAAACCCTAGAACTCACAATTAGGAAACCCTAATTTTCTTTCCAAAAACATGATTTTTAAACTTCGCCCCAAACCTAGGTTTCCAAAGCCTCTTGTTTTCTACATCAAAACTATACATGTTTCCAAAACCTATTTTCTACGTCAAAACTATAATTTTTCAAAACTAGGGTTTCTAGAATCTCCCTTTCCAAATCTTTACCAAATCCTACCTTCCCTTTAGGAAACCGAATCAAATCTCCCTGTTTAGGAAACTAGATCCCGTCCTCCGTTTTTGAAAACGAAATCAAATCTTTTCTTTTGGAAACCAAATCCAATCCCTTCCTAATCCGAACCTTTCTTAATTCAAATCCTTCCTAAACTTCCACTTTCCTAAATCTTAAGTTTCCAAAAGCTTGAACATAAAAATCTTTCCTAATTCAACCCTTTCCTAATTCTACCTTCTTTTCAAATCTTAACTTTTCAAACCTAAGTTTTCAAAATTTTCCTAAACTCAAACCTTTCCTATTTTCAAGATTTTCTAAAATTCAAACTCTAAAACTTTCTAAATCTTAAACTTTCCAAATTTCAAATCTTTCCAAATTCTAAGCTTTCCAAATTCAAAACTTTCTTAACTTGAAACTTTCTAAATTCTAAGTATTTCTTAAACTAAACTTTTCCTAATTCAAAATATTTCTAAATTCAATACTTTCCTATTTCAAAACTTTCCTAAAGTGAAAACTTTCTTAAATCTAAAACTTTCCTAATTCAAAACTTTATTCATTCAAAAACATTTCCTAAATCGGAAACTTTCCTTTTTCAAACCTTTCCAAATTCAAACTTTCCTAAGTTGAAACTTTCCTAATTTCAAAACTTTCCTAAATTCTAAACTTTCTTAAGTTCAAAACTTTCCAAAGATGAAACTTTCCTAAAACGGACCTTTCCTAATTCAAACATTTCCTAAAATCCAATCTTTCCAAATCTTCCAAGTCCAACATTCCAATCCAATCTTTCTTAATCTCAAGTCTTTCCTAGGTCTCCTACCTTTCCTAAGTCTAGGTTTCCTAAACCTCCATCTTTCCTAAAACCAAATCTTTCCAAAATCAATCTTTCCAAAGCAAGTCTAATCTTCTCAATTTCAATTTCCAATCTCCTCTTCTAATTTCAAATCAAATTCAATTTCCAATTCAAATCTCCTTCTTCCAATCAACTCTTCTATTTTCAATCGGACTCTTGTCCGAACTACGACTGACCTGATTCCCCCAAAGGGATACGTAGGCAACCTTTATAGGTGCGGTCACAATACTTTTCAAGCTTTCAATTCCACCCTCATGGGTGCGGTTTCCAAAATCTTTTCAAATCTCAAATTCCACTCTATTTTCAAAATTCCAAAATTTCTATTTTCAAACTTCTACTTTCAATTTTCAAAATTTCCAATTTCAAATTCAATCTCTTCAAATCTATTTTCAAATCAAATCAATTTCTATTTTCCAATTCTCTCATCTTGCACTTGCATATCATGCATCATGCTAAATTAGTTTTCAAACATTGTTTTTCAAAGTGAATAGGGTTGAACTATAGTTAGTCGAAGACTCTCATAGGTGAATCTAGGGTAGATTGACATGTAGGTACCGAAAGGGCGGGGTAGGGTGATAGCTTAGTGCGTCTTTCCTACACGTAACCAACCTCTGAATCTAGAATCACTGTTTTCAAAGACCAAAAAGGAGTTATTTTTCAAAAAAGGGCTAAATGTTTTCCAAAGGTTGCCAAACAACCTGTTTTCCTAAAAATCCTCTCTTGAGGAGATATTTTCAAAAACCTTTTTCCAAAAACCCTAAGTATAGTTTTTGGATTATGCTTATTTTTTTTTTTTTTTAGGTGACCTAACTCACCTTAATCAAGTTAGGTGGCGACTCCGAATATTTTTCAAAAGCCTTTTATTCAAATCAATTTTCAATTCAAACCTAGTCGCACTCATTCTTCTAGGAGGGTGAGTTCTAACGAGAGAGTACAACATTTTTCCCGCTTGTGTGAGTATTCCTCGAGTGCGAAAAATCTGGGCGCGACAGATGGCTGGATAGTTGCAGAAGACTGCCGGAAGTTGCCAGAAAATCAATGGAGAACGGCCGGAAAGTGGCCAGAGAAGAACCTAGGATTTTTGATGTGGAAGATCCCTTGAAAGGAAACCACAGAGCATACTTTCCTGTGGTTTTGATACCATTTAAAAATAATTAAAGAAGAGAAGCATAGGATGCTTTGATACCATATAGAAATAATTAAAGAAGGGGATCATAGGATGCTATGATACATGTAGAAAGACATAAATCATGTATTATAATACAAGGTGATGGAGTTATTGATTACAATGCTTAAGCCTTCATTTATAGAAAGGGAGAGAAGCCAAGTTCCCTTTCGTAACTGATTTGGGACAAGCTCCCCCAAACTAATTCCAACATTATTTAATGACATGTAATTGTTTCCAATAAAATTTAGTTACAACTATGCAACATTAAGTGCCATCACTATAGCTTAGATAATCATATGCTTTTATTATTAGTGTTGATTTTCATATAACTATGGACTCTGCAATAATAAATAAATTTCCTTCGACTAAGAATTCTTGTAAAATTCCTACTTTCTCACTCTATATGGCAACTATTTAAGAAACATTAGGGATCAACCCCAAACAATTCAATCATGAGAGGAAAACTAAAAAATGAACTAGATCATTTTTTTTTCTTCATAAAATTGCTTCCAACATCTTATTTGAACAACTTTTTCTTCCCAAACATATAAGAGAGCTTTTAGATATGTTTGATTTTAGGGACAACAATTGTATGATGCATTTTGTGCTTGGTTACTGATTGTACTCCAAAAATGCAATTACTATGTCCCATTGGTTCCTTGTTAGCCTAAGATTTTTAGGATTATATATGTATTTTTTTAGCTTTAATTCGTTACTAACTTAGTTTGTTTGATGTAAATAGGATTCCTAGTGAAAGAAGGAGAGATCGGGCAAAATTTAGTAAGGCTGTTCAAACGGGATGGTAGAGATAGAGAGCAGAAAAGCCTGTTTGAATCAAGTTCGATTGCCATTCAAAATTATAGAGAGCAGAACACCTTGTTCGATACTCGTTCGATACCATTCAATACCCGTTCGAACAAGGGTAACGGCGCCCCAACTTTTTGTTACCTATTTAAGAGGGGATTAAGCCTTGAATAAAGGTTGTTAATTCTTTGACGAACTTTAGAGTTTTCTTAGGAGTTTTTAGAGTAACTTAGAGGAGTTTTGTATATTTCTTCATAGCTTTTCATTACTTTGTAATTGAATTCAATTGGTTTCAATAGATTTTAATACATATTTTCTATATCTATCATGGAGATGTGTAGCTAAACACCATTTTGGGATTATGAAGATCAATTAAAGATTTTGGTAGAACAATGGAGGTATTATCGATTTCTATTTTTTGTCTTTTTAACTTCTAATTCTTGGTGATCAAACCCTAGATAATTGAGCAAACTTAGATTTTTACTAAATTTGGTACTCTCTATGAATCCTAGTTTGGTATAGAGTTTGTACAAATCAATAATATGAATTTATGACTTTGATTTAGTTACAAATCTAGGATTGATTATAAAGGAATTCATGTTTTTATTGCTAAACCTTCGAATCAAAGGCTCAAGACGTAGCAAATGATTTGAGTTATCAAAACCTTCATTGGGATTCCGAATGAATCGATTGATTGAATCAATTGGTTTTGAGACTTTCTTTTACATAAGTAAATTGTTTTCATTTACTCTTAATTTAGAAAAACCAACTCTTCAAAACAACCACTTTTTGGTTTCTTTCTAGATGTAATTTAAAGTTCTTATTCAATTAAGAGTTGAGCCAATTCGTCATATTGACGTGATCTCTATGGAATCGACTCTGGTCTTACCAAATTTATATTGCTTCACCATCTTGCGCTTGAGATTAATTTTGAACACACTTTGGAGCAAGTCGGCTACCTAAAAAAAATGCCAATCTAATGCAAAATATAGCAACGCATGATGATTACATCCTAAAAATGTAATCATTAGCCCTTAATTTGTACTTTGTTAGACTTATATTATAATTAATTACCTTATTTTAGTTAGATATTTATCTGAGTATGTTTTGTATGTGTTTTGTAGGTTATATAAGCTAATAAAGGTAAAAAGAAAGCAAAAATAATCAAAGCGGGTTCAAGGCGAGTAATTTGTTCATGAAAATTCAGACCTATCTCGGTATTCTGGCCATAACTTTTTGCTTCGATGTCCGATTGAGCTGATTTTTGCGTTATTGAAAAGAAGACTTCAAGCTCTACAACTTTGTATCTAATGTGCATCGACTGAATCAAGCTCTAGGGTGGTCAAATAATGTTTTGAAATTTTTACAGTCGAAAACAGTACTCGTTCGAATGGTGAACAGTACCCGTTCGAACAGGTACTATTCACCATCCGAATGTACTTCAAACGGGCATCGAACGAACAGTCCGGACGGTATTCGGACGGACACTGTTCATCCAGATTGTGTTTTTTGCTTCCGAAGCGGGGTTTTTAGGATTTTTTTGTAAAGTTTTTGAGTAGTTAGGGTTTTTTTTAGCAAGGGGGTGGCGGGAGAAGCTCTCTAAGGTTAGTTTTTTTTCATTTTTCTTCATTTTTAGCTTAGATTTATCTTTGTAATGTTAATGTAGGTATAAAACTTGTAGTTTTCTTCCATTGTATTGTATTTTCTTTCACTTTCTTACATTTTTCTTCATTTTCTTTGTAACCAAACATCTTTAATATTCAAGTAAATTTTATAATTAAGTCTTTACATGCTTTCTTTACATTCCTACATATTTTTTTTATGATGTATTCAAGTAGCTAGAATTTATATTGGGTTTAAATGTGAAAATTACCCAAATAATCCAAGGAATTCATTTGGAGGTATCTCATGGATTAATTGTCATATTTTCTTAGAATTCAAATTTCTAGTAATTAGGTGTGGAATTTTAAAAAACTTAGATTATTGACTAAATTTGGAGATTTTTATCACCCAAATCAACGGTATTAATTTAGGACTATTGACTAAAAAAATACTCCACAATTGCTAGAAATTCATTCTCTACAATTGATTGAAGATGCCTTAGAAAACCTAGGTTATTGATTATGTTTGGCTAATCAATGCACAAATCACAAATTTGGTATTGACTAAGTTGAATAGATGGTATTAACCTTGGATTCCCCATTGAACATGTATCTAATTTCAATTGTTTGAGAATAATTGGTTTTCAAAGCTAAATCTTTCGAATCAAATACACTTAAATGTTGTGTTTGATTTGAGTTATAAATCCCATTAGAAACCTTGGATGAAATTGAGTGGTTGGATCATTTGAGCCCAATTCCCTTTTTAATTGCTTTAATTCTATTTTCACTTTGCTTTAATTTATTTGTCTAGTGTTAATTCTCTTTATTTTCATTGCAATAGTTTAGGAATTCAAAACAACCATCAAAACCCAAAAGATTTTCGGTCTTTTTATTTTCCTTTTTATTTTAGATCTAATTCCCCACATAATTGCAATTCAATCTTAGGTTAGGTTAGCGTGAGTTGAGTGCTAGAGTCTATATTTGGTTAGGTCCCTTGGGAGAGAACGATACCGGATTATCGATTTATACTTCATCACGACCCCCGTACTCTTGCGGAGTGCTAACTCCATTTGTAGGAATACCGCATTACAGAGGCGAGTCACATGACGCATAGAATATTTTGGTAAATTGAATGGCTATACTTTATTATATGGTTAAAAATTATAGAATAAAGAAAGTTTTTGGTACTTTCCTGACATTCCTATATTTATCTTAGAGAGTTTACTTTTAGAACATTCTTTTCACATTAGCATGAACAATAGGAAATGTTTTCTTGTCTCCAAATGAGTCCTAAGTTCAAAGAATTCATAAATATACATACTAATGTTTTAGTCAACTTACAAGAGAGACGGTTAAGAGAGGAACATATGGGAAAAGTATTGGTAGATGAAAAGTGAGGATTCTGTCAACGCTCTTCAATAAGTCATCTCTCACACAAGCCTAAAGTTACTGCACAAGAACGAGTTATTATAGTATCCTTGAACAAAGCTCGTTATGGCACAAGGAACAAAAATTCATTATGGACCAAATATTTCCGATAAGAATTTCTGAAAAAAATAATTCATAAGATGATTGTAAATTAACAAAGGTAGCTTGAAAATGTCAATATTTGTGCCAGACAAATTAATGCCTCTTGGGTAAGATCCTAAGGACAACTTCGACGTGGTATTGCTAAACTGTCAACATCTCCCCTAGAGTTCCGTTTCACACAATCATACACACACGCAACATAGACAAATGTGCGCGCACACTTGTATTCAATTTTAGAAGCCATGGGCATGTGTAATTTACCCAATGCGATATGATTTAATAGAAAACTTTGGCCATGAACTAATTCCACAAATTCTTTTGAGAGTCACTAGTAAAGTTCAAATTTATCACATTTTCAGACTAGACCTCAAGAGCTTTACCATTGTTCTTGTGTACAATATTTGTAATCATGTTGTAATGTCTGTTGATTATATCGACGTCCTTTAAATCATGCTTAAATCAGTTGATGATGCCTCAAAGCGTTTACACACTTTCTCAAAAGTTTCTAGCAAAATCATATACTTTTTCTTTCTATTCGTTAAATGATTTGTAGCTCCTCAATGTAAAATGTTTACTTCTACATGTAACCCTTTTGAGTGTGAAAACGACTTTGGTCTTCTTATCTAAGATACTTTATATATATTTTCAACAAAACTTTGGGAGATGTTTTGTTTGATGGGATAACGGTCGTAGGAGCTCTACTGATTCCCTAAACCTTCCAGGAATACATATAAATTGCTGAACTGGATAATAATTTATTTAGAGACCTAATGACTGTCAACATTTACAATTTTTAAATAATTTGTAAGGTAATTTATTTTTACCAAAGGGATGTTTAATACACCGTAACAATTAGATGTTAGGTAAACACCAAGAACCCTAAACTATAAAGTTTATGCCCTTACACAAATACAGATGACAAGAAAACAAAACTAAATCAATTTGAACCACAACAAACAAAGTGAATTGGTCAAAAGGATAGCAACCTATTAAAAAGGTAACTCTAAAAATGTCCTTGTTAGGAAGAAACAACGAACATGTCCTTACAAGCATCGATTTCTGCTGCATCTTTCACTATTTCATAACTTTATAAAGATACTTAAAAAAAATAGAAAGTAAAGCATGTTAGCCTTGATAGGAAGGTAGTGCAATGTCTTACCTGATCATCTGTCATGGCACTTGCAATGTTATCTTGTGGTAGCTTGCAAGAGATGGGCTCAACATTACTTACATCTTCTACCTTATCTTGTTCTTCCTATAGTGGCTTAAGTGTTTCAGGTTGTCATTGGGTTATATTAGAAATGCAACTCGATCATATTGTTAATTGTTTAATAACATATAATAGTTTCAAAACAGAGTTAGTTTCAATTATTCAACATTAAGTGACATCACTAGAGCTCATATAATCATATGCTTTTATTACAAGTGTTGATTTTCATATAACTATGAACTCCACAGTACTGAATGACTTTCCTTTGACTAAGAATTCTTATAAAATTCCTACTTTCTCACTCTATATGGAAACTATGAAACATTAGGGATCAACCCCAAGCAATTCAATCATGAGAGAGAAACTAAAAAATAAACTAGATCACTTTTTATAAAATTGTTTTCAACATCTTATTTGAACAAATTTTTTTCCCAAACATTTAAGAGAGCTTTTAGTATTTTTTATTTCAAGAACAACAATTGCATGATGCATTTTGTACTTGGATACCTTGAAAAAAGATGCCAATCTAGTGCAAAATATACCAGTGCATGAAGAATAGAATCTTTTTGTAGATTGAATGGCTATATTTTATCATATGGTTAAAAATCATGGAATAAATATTTTTTTTGGTACTTTCCTGATATTCTTATGTTTATCTTGTGGAGTTTTCCTTTAGGAAATTTTGCTTTGATCACATGAACAATAAGAAATGTTTCTTGCCTTCAAATGAATCTTGTGCTCAATGAATTCATGAATATACTTCCTATGATAAACTCAAATTACAAAAGAGATGGTCACGGGAGGGAGATATGGGAAAAGCATTGGGCTTATAAAAAGTGAGGATTCTTTCCATGCTTTCATAATTGTGGGTGAGCATGGATAAATACAGCAGGGAAGCAAGGAATCGGTTGAAAAATTGTGTTTCTTTTGTGTGTGTGTGTGCGCGCTTCTTGTACGGTCATTTACTATTTGGATATTGGAAGGTGTATTTCTTGATAATCAAACAAGTGGTATCAAAACAAATGATTCAGTTTAGGGAGTTCATAAAGATCCCAAACGCACAAGGGGTGTCTCAACAATTCTCAATAGATTTTAATTTCTATTTAAGTCAATCCATTAATTTGATCGTGATGGTGAAAAAAATATGATGGGTTATACATACTTTCTTTTATTTATTTATTATTGCTCAAATTCTTCTAAATTTTTATCTTGATCTTGAATTGTGATAACAACTTGAAGATAACTTACTAGAACCTATATATATATATATATGCAAATAAGCTATAAAAAGCTAAATGTTTTATGCATACTCTTCTTCTTTAAACAAAGGATCGTCCATTAAGAGAAAAGGGGGTGAAAACTCAGATGGTACAAGGCTTTTACTTTAGGTATTCAGAAATGCAAGTCACTTTTCATGGGTACAGGGGATGATTTAAGAAATCAAAGATGATATACGTTTGAGTTCATTAGTATAGATTGATAATTGCCCTCAGTATTCAATATATTCAACTTATTAATGTCGAGACGGTTATCTAGAAGTTAAGTGTCGTAAGAGAAGCTAAAGTGGATGAAGTGAAAAAGAGCTAAAAGTTGAATTCCCTAACGTTCCAATTGATTTCATCAATCTAAGCAAGGAATTGTTTAACAACTCAGAAACCCTATTTTGACCGGCATAAAGTGGTTTTCTTTCTCAAGCTCATACCAAGAAATGGTTTACGTATATTGTGTCTAGCTTTCCGGAATAAGCGCTCGGGGAAAGACATTTATGGTACAATTTCCTGTTAGGTTAGTGCTACGGGAGGATCATAATCACTTGTTCTTTGAATGTCCAGGACCCAAATAATTATGGACTTCTTTGGGACAGGAGATAGCACTCCAGTGGCTAGTAGGTAGAAGGCAGATCTAATCTAGCGAATGGGGCATCTTCAGATTTAAAAGGTAAGTCTCTTCCATATTGATTAGAATGCTTGGCACCACTTTATAAAATATGGAGAGAGTGAGAAAAAAGACATTTAGCAACATGTGTGCCAGTGTATTATATCTGCAGAAGGTAGTTGAGGACGAAGGGATACAACAAGCAAATAGATGGCTGCAACAAACCTTGAAGCCTTAATTGAACATATTCAACTGCCTCTTACTACAGTCCACACTACTGACTAAACTAAATGAAAGGCATCGTTGTCTACCTTGTTTAGGTTTGTTTTGTATGTAATTTACGGTTGCAGAGAATTCTTATGTTTTTGTACAGTTAGACTTGGCAGGACTGAACTCTCTCACTCCAATCATTTTATGTTATCTTAATCAACATGTCCATGTTTGGAAATATCCATTGATCATGCAAACTCGAGATACGTAGAATGTTTGTGGTCATTGACATTGCCACTGGTGTACTGTAGAGCTTGGGTCAAAATTCCCTTCTAAGATGTCTTTTAATCCAATTTGGCTTTTAAGGACGTGTCTTTACTCTTTAGTAATAGCAACACCCCATGGCAGATAATACTACATTGGAACTGCAAAATTACAAAAACAGAAGATTCCATTTGATGTATGGTTGGACCTTTTATTCAATCAATTCTGAGTTAGTTAGGGCTTAAGGCTTGACAACTCAAGAGTATATGAAGGATAAGTTATGTAGCTCTCTCTCTCTCTCTCTCTCTCTCACGTGCACTTGTATCTATTTTTTCCTCTTCACACCTTCTACCTTTTCCTCATTACAAAAGTAGAGCTTAGGTTTCTTTTTTAATTTAATGTTTTTCCTCATCGTAGAGCTTATACAATTGTACAAGTCAGGTAGCAGCATAATGGTGCAATGTCCTTTATAACTTAGCCAAAAACACCAATCTTTACACGGTTTAGCAAAACATATCCACATCCATGGCTGAGGAGAGACTGATTCATTATGTTTGTAGAAATATTACAGAGCTGAAAAGGAATAAAAACACTTACAACCAGCACTTATACTCGATCTGATTAAGCAAGACCCTTCCATGTGGTATCCCAGCCACTCAAGTTATTCTTGCTTCCCTGCTAATCCTTGGTGTCTAAAGCCTTGAAGCATTCCTTGCTTCCTGCTCCTAAATATGTCTGATCTGTCCTTGAATCTCTAAAATCTTCTGAAGCCCTCAAATAGTCATCTCTTTGATGAGTCATCTCTCACACAAGTCTCAAATTAATACAAAGGTACACATTTTTATAGTAGCCTAGAATCCAAGCTCCTTATAGCAAAAGGAACAAAAATTCAATATGAACCACGAATTTCCTATAAGAATTTCTAAAAAAATTTTATAGGATAATTCTAAATAACAAAAGATAGCTTTACAATGTTTATATATTTGTGACACAAAAATTAATGCTTCTTGGGTTAGATTCTTCAGACAACTTTGACACCCTATTGCTAGAATGTCAACATCTCCCTTAGAGTCCCGTTTCACAAAAGCATACACTCACGCGCACATGGACAAATGCGAGCACACACTTGTTTTCAATTTTAAAAGCTGTGGATCTGCATATCTTTCCACTAATATTCGTTACAATTGGTAAATTAACCCAATACGGTATGATTTAATTGAAAAGTTTGGACAACAACTAATTCTACAACGTCTTTAGTGATCACTAGTAAAGTTCAAATTTATTTCATTTTAGGATTAGATGTTAAGAACTTTACCATTGATCTTATGCACAATATTTTCAATCATATTCTAATGTCTATTGGTTATATCGTCGTCATTTAAACCATACTCAAATTAGCTGATGATGCCTCAAAGTGTTTACACACTTTTTAAAAAAGTTTCTAGCAAAAATTACGTACTTTTTCTTTCTATCTGTTAAGTGATTTTTAGCTCCTCAATGTAATGTTTTTATTTCTATATGTGTCATTCCCTTTCGAGTGTGAAAACACTTTGGTCTTCTTATGTGAGATACTTTATTTTGTTTTTAAACAAAACTTTTGGAGATGTTTTGTTGGATGTGATAACTGTCGTAAGAGCTCTAACGATTCCCTAACACCTTCTAGGAATACATATGGACTGCTAAACTATATCACAATTGTTTTAGAGACCTAATGAAGTCATCGACATTTACAATTTTTAACATCCTTTTCCAAGGGTAATTTGTTTTTAACAAAGGGAAGTTTAATACATCACAACAACTAGAGATTCAATAAGCACCAAGAACCTTAAACTATAAAGTTTCTTCCCTTATGCAAATACAGGTAACAAGAAAAACAACTAAAGCAATTTGAACTGCTGCAAACAAAGAAAACTGGTCAAAAGGATAGTAAATTATTAAAAAGAGAACTCTAAAAATGTCCTTCTTAGGAAGAAACGATAAACATGTCCATGCAAGCATGAGTAAACGATAAACATGTCCATGCAAGCATGAGTTTCTGCTGCATCTTTCATCATATCAAAACTTTATAAAGATACTTAAAAACATAGAAAGTAAAACATATTAGCCTTGATATGAAGGTAATACAATGGCTTACCTGATCATCTTTCATGGCACTTGCATTTTTATCTTCTGTTGGGCTGTATAATACGAGCTCAACATTAATTATATCTTCTACCTTACCTTGTTCATCCTGTAGTGGCTTAAGTGTGTCATGTTGCATCATTGAGTTCTGTTAAAAATGGAAATCATATTTTTAATTGTTTAATGAGATGTAATTTGTTACAACAATGCATCTTAAGTGACATCACTAGATCTTAGATAAACATGTGCTTTCATTATCAGTGTTGATTTTCATATAACTACAAACTTCTCAATAATAGATGACTTTCCTTTGACTAAGAATTCTTGTACAATTACTTCTTTCTCACTCTATATGGAAACTTTTAATGAAACATTAGGAATCAACCCCAACAAATACAACGACTTTGTTTCCAAAAATTTAAGAGCGCTTTACGTATTTTTTGTTTCAAAATAACAGTTGCATGATGCTTTTTGTGCTTGGCTACCTAAAATGATGCCAGGCTAGTGCAAAATAGAGCAACGCATTAAGCATAAAATATTTTGTAGATTGGATGGCCATACTTTATTATATGGTTACAAATCATAGAATAAATACAAAAAATTCCTGATATTCCTATATTGATTTTTTAGTCTACTTTTAGAAAATTATTGTTAGATTCACGCACTACAAACAAAATTGTTTTTGGCCACCGAGACTATTTGCGATGGTGCAAATGCTGGCACAAAAAGAAATAATTTTTTTTTGTCACTAGCATTTTCTTGACGACACAAAATTTTGTTACAAATAGTGCCATTTGCGAAGGCATTTTCATTGTCACAAATAATCCAATGGAAATACATACCTATTTGCAACCACATTTTTTGTGTCGCAAATGGAGACTTTTGTGACGGCATTTGCGCTGTCATGAATTTTTTTGTGCTAAACAGCAACATTTTGTTCATCGAATTTGCTTTTGTTATTTCCATCCTCCCTCTTCCTCCAATTTTCATAATTCTCTCATCTCTCATCTGATTCCCCCTCTTTTCCATCTCTCTCTCTCTCTCTCTCTCTCTCTCTCTCTCTCTCTCTCTCATCACAGCATTGCAGTTCACCAACTCTCAGTGCACACCAAGTCCTACCACCTCCACGGCCACTACTTGCTACACACAAGTCTACCCCTCTTCTCTTTATCTATCTCCAACTGTTTTCATTTCTCAATTTCTTTTCTCACTTTGATCTCTCCTCACTCCGTCTCTCTGGTTCTCACTCTCCCCAGTGCTGCTTCGTTGTCTGCGCTTACCAAAAGCCACTCACTCACACACACACACACACACACACACACACACTCTCTCTCTCTCTCTCTCTCTCTCTCTCCCCCCCCCCCCCCCCCCCCCCTATAAGTGCATCTCTCTATCTCAAATATTTTGATTATACATTATGTTATCAATTTCTTTTTGGCTCTCTATATTTAGAACTGTTTCCTTCTATCCAAATGAGTCTTGCGTTAAAAGAATGTACGAATAATACATCTATATATTTAGATGGGGCTAATGACAAAGTCAACTTACAAGAGAGATGGGAAAAAATGGCACAAGAAAAGCAAGGATTCTTTCAAGGCTCTCGAAATCATAGGTGAGCAAGGCTACATATTAGCTTGAGTTGATTGGGTATCATGAGCAGGGAAGCAAGAATGACTTGAAAAGTTGTGTTTCTTTTGTGTGTGTGTGTGTGTGTGTGTGTGTGTTACTTTTACTACTATTTACTTCATGGATATTGGAAGTTGCATTTCCAGCTAATGCAACAAGTGATATCAAAACTAATGATTCTGTTAAGGGAGTTCATAAAGATCCAAAACACACAACAGGAGTGTCCACAATTCTCAACAGGTTTTAGTTTCTTGTTTAGTCAACCAGTTGATTTGGTAATGATGACGAAAAAGATAAGATCAGTTGCACATTCTTTTTCTTATTTATTTATTCAAATACTTCTAAATATTATGTTAGCATTACGTTGTAGCTTGCGCTCAGAAATAACTTGAAGATAACTTACAAGAACCTATATAAATAAGCTATAAAAAGCTGAATGTTTAATGCAGACTTTTTCTGTAAACCAAATCAAATCAGCTAGTAGCAAGGAAAGGGAGGATCTCTCACGGACAAAACAATTTGAGTGGAATAAATTTTACTGTGAAAAACACCTCATGCATGTGGACTTACAGACCTCAGGGGGGGGGGGGGGGGGGGGGGGGGGGGGGGGGGGGGGGGGGGGGGGGGGGGGGGGGGGGTGTTGTTGTTGTGTTGGGGTTGGGAGGAATAGGTAGTCTTTGATTTTCAGCCAATTAACCAACATATGCTTGTATGTCAATTGCATAACAAATATAATGAACACAATCACACAAACTAGCACTACATCAAGAACAAATACAATAGACAACATACAATCTTTACAGCTAGTTGAATCCTTAAATAAAGGAAGAAGTCGTCTTGTATCACCCAAATGACTCCATGAAGTTGAATCCTCAAAATACTGCAAACTCAAACTCTTTCAAGCTGGTCTTCAATCTCCAGCCAAGTTGTTGAATTAGAAGAAAGAGGGACAACTGCTGAGGATGAAAAGGAGTATTCCTCATTTAATGCTCTAGTTGCTCTCAAGAAACTTCTCTTCAATAAATCTAAATGCTCAAGTCTTTCTCTTTTGTGCTCAACTGTATCAAATGAAGGCAATGAGCTTGTAGTTATGTTTGAGAGCTTACTTCATAGAAGGAAAGCCGTTGAATTGATGTCTCCATGTTCCTAGAGTGGCCTTCAACTGAAAATTGTTTTCTGGCACATTGCTCAAGGTCAAAGAGTGTCAAAGTTTGAAAACCCCATAGCTTGCTCAAGCGAGCTTCACAGTTCTCATATTTGGGCTTGGAAAACATAGGCTTGCACGAGAAGCCTTCAATGAGTTTTAAGCAATCATCACTAGAGATCTGTTGTACGTTGACTTGCTTGAATGCGCTTCAAGCGTGCTTCTGGTTAGCTCAAGTGTGCATAAGACAAGCAACAGTAGAATCCACCACAATGGTACCTCACTCGAGCAAGCTTCCAGCAAGTTTCGAGCAAGGGCTATTGGAATTATGCATAGGGTTAACTTTAGGGGCTTAATTTTTCTTTTATTTTCCAAATAAAATATAAGAAACTCCAAACCCCTAATACAACACTATCTTTTGAACCCTTGACATGTATCAATCGAGTTGTCTTGGGTCTAGCTCCCAACCAGCATGCCTATATTTGATCATGGCTCTCAACAATAAGACAAGGACAAATCTTACATTAATATTCATTTTGGTACAAAATAAGTCACTCAGTTCTATGCCGATAATAGAAAGTGTTGTATTTTTCATAAAGTGTCTAGCTATCACCTCAAGCTTCTATGGCAATTGTTTTAATCAAAGAGCATCCTGGCATGTATAAATTATTGTCTTTTAATGGAAGACATCTTTTGTCAAAAATATTTATATTGATCTTTTGAACATTTGTCCAAACTCCAGCAAGTTTGGGTTACCTTTTCAAAGCTCCTTTAGAACACCAAAACCCATGTCTTGGATTCTATAATTGAAAAACGAAATGTGCTATAGCTTAATGCATTAATCAGTACATTGACAAAACTAAACACTCACGTTATAACAGAAGCAATTGCTTAAAGGAAAACAAACCAGTTAGCAGAGTTAACTCCATGGATACACGTAGGTTTGGTTTCCAACGGCCTAAAATTAGCATAGAACCCCTTACCATGTGTTAATTACTTCTTGGTGGAATTATTTAGTTTCTCACTAATCAATGCCACACTATACCTGTACTAATAACCGAATTAAACATCAAAATAAACCACAAAAACAATATAAAAATGTAGTTCAGTTGTAATCCTGTTAGTGCTGTGGCGTTGGAGTTCTCATATGAAGATCCTTAGTTCCTATATCACTTCCATACACTAGTTGCATCTATCTTGCATATATAAGCATATACACTTCTCAGGACTCTGCTTCAAAAGAGCAGTTAGCATTTACTGCATGCATAAATGGTAAATCTAAACTCCTATTGAAGAGTGGAGAAAGTTGTTGATGCAGCGGAACTTTGGAGAACAAGAAACTCAGCTCCAATTCGTTGATTCACCACGAATGCCATATTGAAACTCTTCTTTCAACCTATAGAATCACCACGAATCACAGACTCAAAGGCATCAAACATTCATTGATTTACAAGAATACCGAACGATTAGGAAAAGTACAATTTTCAAACACAAATTTTATTAAACTTCAAAAACTGCTGAAAAATGTCTTCACACGACTATAAATATGCAACACGAAACCCTAGGGCTCGGGACAAACCGGGTTAATTAAAAAAAAGACAAAAGCCCAAAACAAAGTAAGCCCAAAACACAAAACAAGCCGAAAACCACACTTAGAAGCGTTTTTCCGCATTTTCGTAGGCCAGAAAATCATGATTTTCTGTCTCCCTGGCTTGTCGCTAGCTCTTCGAAAATATATTATAATAGAAAACTGAGCTACGGATCAAAAGTTATGCCCAGTTGGAATTTACCGACCACCGGCGAGGGTATATTGCCGCCGCCGCGTCTCCAAGTAATCTTCAGGTATGCGATCCGCATCATCCTCCCCAGGTTGGAAAGAATTCGCCTCTGAATTCGAGTCTGCCTCCTCCTCGAAACTGTTACCACAGTAAGGCATGAGATGCTTCATGTTGAACACGTCAGAAGTGTTGACATGGCTCGGCAGCTTCAACCGGTAGGCATTAGGATTGATCTTCTCAACAACTTCATACGGCCCAACTTTTCGAGCTGCCAGTTTGCTGTATTGATGTGCTTGATACCGCTCTTTGGTCAACAGTCCCACACAAAATCTCCCACTGCAAACTCCACCGAGCGTCGCTTCTGGTCGGCCGGCTGCTTATACTTTCCCGTTGACTCACGTAGATTTTGTTGCACCTGGTTATGGACAGTTTGCAGATCTGTTTTGAAGTCCTCTCCCTTCATATGGACCCTCGTCAAATCAGGAACAGGGGCTAAGTCAATCGGAGCTCGCGGCTGGAATGCATAATTAGCAAAGAATGGACTGAAACCCGAACTGCGATTCACTAACCAGTTGAAAGCAAACTCAGCTTGGTACAACTTATGGTCCCATGATTTCAGATGTTCCCCCACAAGACATCGCAGCAAGTTACCCAACGAACGGTTCACCACTTCGGTCTGCCCATTGGTTTGAGGGTGGTAGGCAATGCTAAAATCCAGTTTTGTGTTAGCCAATCGCCATAGACACCTCCAAAAGTGGCTAAGGAACTTAGAGTCCCAATCAGAAACGATGGACGTTGGCAGCCCATGAAGTCGATAGACCTCCCGAAAGTAAAGTTGAGCAACATTGACAGCATCATTAGTCTTCTTACACGCAATGAAGTGCGACATTTTGGTGAATCTGTCCACCACCACGAAGATAGAGTCACTGCCACGCTGCGTCCGCAGGAGCCCCAACACAACATCCATACTCACGTCCACCCACGATCTCTCCGGAACTGGCAGGGGCATATACAATCCCGCGTTGGTCGTCGTTCCCTTGGACACTTGACAGACTCGGCAACCATCAACAAATCTAGCCACTTCACGACGCATAGACGACCAGTAATAAGAATTGGCCACAAGCTGCTAGGTTTTATCGCACCCCATATGCCCCTCCTTGTGCAACTCCTTAATGATCTTGAGGCGTAAACTGGATTGAGGCATGCACAACTAGGTACCCTTAAACAAAAACCCATCATGCATCACAAAATCTGTGCGCTGACATGTCTCAACCTCATGAACAATCGGGGCAAACACTGGGTCAGTACCTAATAATTCACGAAATGAATCAAAACCAATTACCTCTGCCCGTAAGGTAGTAAGTAAGCAAGTGCGACGGCTAAGGGCATCGGCAACCCGATTCTGAACTCCAGATTTATGCTTGAGGGAGAAAGTGAACTGTTGAAGATACGCAGCCCACCTCGCGTGTCTCACCGACAAATTATCCTGGCTATTAATATGCTTCAAAGCATCGTGATTAGAGAACAACACAAACTCACTTTGTGACAGATAGGGATACCAATGCTTCAAGGCCTGTATGATATCATAGAACTCCACGTCATAGGTACTGTAATTCGCCTTAGCTCCGTGCAGCTTCTCGCTGAAGTATGCAATAGGCCTGCCCTCTTGGCTAAGAACTGCCCCAACGCCGGCCTTTGATGCATCGCAATGCAACTCAAAAGGCTTAGAAAACTCTGGCAAAGCAAGTACAGGAGCAGTGGTAAGTCTGCGCTTGATCTCCTCAAAAGTATTGGCCGCTACCTCCGACCAAGTAAACTGCCCAGCCTTCATGCAATCTGTGATAGGAGCCATGATGCTGCTGAAATTTGGTATAAAGCGAGGATAGAATGACGCCAGTCCATGGAAGCTGTGCACGTCATGAATGCTCCTCGGGGTAGGCCACCTACGAACAGCTTTAACCTTAGACTCATCCACAGCAAGTCCATCACGAGACACTATGTATCCCAGAAATAACACATTGTCCGTCATGAACGAACACTTAGCTCGGGCAGCGAAGAATTTCTCAGCTTGCAGTAAACATAGAACCTGTCGCAAGTGCTGCAAATGCGAGGCATGATCAGGGCTAAAAATCAAAATATCGTCAAAATACACTACCACAAGCCTCCCAATAAAAGGCTGAAGTAGTTGGTTTATCACACGCATGAAGGTACTCGGGGCGTTCGACAATCCGAATGGCATAACCAACCATTCATAAAGACCCTCCCGCGTCTTAAAGGCAGTCATCCATTCGTCACCCTCTCATATCCGGATATGATGATAACCACTCTTTAAATCTAGTTTACTGAACATGGTAGCCCCACTGAGCTGGTCTAACAGGTCATCCAATCGCGGAATGGGGAACCGATATAGGACTGTGAGTTTGTTAATGGCCCGGCTATCCACGCACGTACACCAAGACCCATCTTTTTTGGGAGTTAGGAGGGCTGGCACGGCACAAGGACTGAGGCTCTCCCGAATGTGTCCCCTGGCCAACAATTCCTCAACCTGATATCGTAACTCCTCATGTTCCTTGGGACTCATACGATAATGTGGGCAGTTAGGCAACACAGCTCCAGGAACTAGATCGATCTGATGTTGGATGTCGCGCAAAGGTGGTAACCCCGCTGGTAATTCCTTTGGAAACACACCGCTGAACTCCTCTAATAGTTCCTGCACCCTGTCCGGGACCTCCCCATTCTGCTACTGCTCCTTAACCACCAGCAAATACACTATACCAGATTCAATCATCTCCCCCGCAAAACGCTACATGGTCAGCAGGTTCGGGTTTTTCTTGGCCACCTGTCTCGCCCTCCCTTCCTTGCTCGGGTACAATACCACCTTCACACTGTTGAACACAAAGCTGTAGGTATTTTTTTGGCCATCATGTTGCACAGCTCTATCATATTGCCACGGTCTACCCAACAAAATATGGCATGCATACATCTCAACCACATCACACCAGATTGCATCTTTGTAATTGGAACCAATGGACAACGAAACTAAACAACGCTTGGAAACTGTTACGTTTTTCCCTTCTTGCAGCCAAGTCAATTTGTACTGGCTGGGATGCTCCTCTGTTGGTAGCCCCAATTTTCGAACCGCCTCCTCGAAAACCACGTTCTCGCAGCTCCCCGAGTTGATCACAAATTTACAGATTTTGCCTCCAACTGTGCACTTGGATTGGAAAATATTGTTCCGCAACCACTCATCACCAGTAAAATCACGAGGAGTAAGGTTAGCCCTACGCACAACCAATAGAGGCCTATCGTCCCCAATAACATGCTCCTCTTCCATGAACTCTTCATCAAACTGTTCTTCGCCTGATTCCGGCACAGGTTGTTCAAACTCCACCCTAACCATTCCTTCATTATCGATAAACAACCCCTTCTACACAAAGGGTTTTTTGCAGTCCGCAAAGCGATGGCCTGGTTCGCCATACTTAAAGCAACGGCTCGTGCTGGCTGTCACGGGCTTAACCGGCTGCGGGACTGGCGTTTTTCCAGCCACACCCCCAGCTGCGCCCATCTGAACTGCTCCACGTCCAGTCCCCTGCTGAGCCACACCCCAACTACCTGCCCCTGCCCAAGGCAGACCACTCGCCCGTCGCTTCACTTGCTTCTCGAGCTGTAGCGCCTTCTAATGGGTATCCGAAGCAGAATACAAATCGAACATATTCAGGGTGCCCTGGTATTGAGGCTGTAACCCCCCAATGTATCACGAAACCAACTATTCGTCAGTCTCACCCAAATCATTGCGCTAGCAATTGATAAAACTCAGTGGTGTATTCATCCACCGACTTCATCCCCTGCCGCAAGTTTTGAAACCTCTGGTACATTATCCGCGCATAGTTATGAGGCAGAAAAGCCTTGCGAAGGTGCTTCTTCAACTTATCCTACGAATCAATCTTCCTTTTCCCCATCCGTGCGTGATTTTCCTTCAACTGTTGCCACCATGCCGCAGCCTTGCCACAGAAACGAGTCGCTACTAGGGGCACCCATTTATTGGCCGGAACCTCTTTGAATTCCAGGACTTCCTCCACGGCAAACAGCCAATCAAGAAAATCTTCCGCCTTCAGGCCGCCTTCAAATTCAGGGATATCAATCTTCAGGCCTGATTCCCACCGATTCCAACCTCCTTCGGCGACGCCCCCCCCCCCCCCCCAATCTGACGGGGATGTCTCGCGGGTTGCCGTAGGGGTGCAAAAGGGTTTTCATCCTCCTCGCTATCGACATCGGCATCCTCCTCAGCCCCCTCATCCACAACATGCAAATTTGGGCGCTGCTGGTGTGCCTGTTGCTGTTGCTGCGCCTGTTGCTGCTGCTGCTGCATCTGAATCTGCATGGTAGCCACGCTGTCCGCTAGATTCTCAACCACCTACTGCAGCCTGGCGAGCCTATCATCCTCCATCGCGTCCTGGATTGGTCAACATCTGGGCGGCATGACCACTAACCAAGCAAAATCAGCACCTAGGGTTCTGATACCAACTGATGCAGCGGAACTTTGGAGAACAAGAAACTCAGCTCCAATCCATTGATTCACCACGAATGCCAGATTAAAACTCTTCTTTCAACCTATAGAATCACCACGAATCACAGGCTCAAAGGCATCAAGCATTCGTTGATTTACAAGAATACCGAATGATTGGGAAAAGTGTAATTTTCAAGCACAAATTTTATTAAACTTCAAAAACTACTGAAAAATGTCTTCACATGACTATAAATATGCGACACGAAACCCTAGGGCCCGGAACAAATCGGGTTAATTAAAAAAAAAGACAAAAGCCCAAAACAAAGTAAGCCCAAAACACAAAACAAGCTGAAAACCACACTTAGAAGCGTTTTTCCACATTTTCGTAGGCCGAAAATCATTTTATGATTTTTCCCTTTCTCCAGCTCGTCGCTAGCTCCTCGAAAATATATTATAATAGAAAACTGAGCTACGGATCAAAAGTTATGCCCAGTTGAAGTTTACCGACCACTGGCGCGGGTATATCGCCGCCGCCGCGTTTCCAAGTAATCTTCAGCTATGCAATCCACATCAGTTGTGTAATAGTATCTTCTGTTAGTTCTTTGCAACTGTTCCCGGCAGCACCAATATTATTGATCCTTCTCTAGTAAATGGGACTCTCATAGAAAAATAAGCTGCTATTTGAGAGTAGTATCATGGTGGGATTGGCTAATACCTAGTAAGTGAAATATTTTGAGAAGAAAAATCATTCTCATATTGGTTTTTGTTGGATGAACACTCAAGAACTTGTAGTTTTAACGACGGTCTTTTTTTGTTTTGTTTTTTTTTTTTTTTTTGTGGCAATGAAGTCCAATATCATCGGTAAAAGTAGACCTTTCACGACTAAGGTACACATTCATCACGGATTCTCATCAATTATCGACACAAGCTAATCTCATCACTAAATTCATCACCAAAACAATTGACGGGAAAATTCTAGTGCATAGGTCGTTTGAATTGGCTTATAGGAGAACCCTCAGACTGCACCACCACCTAGATGCATACACATTAATGTTGTGTTTGGATCAAGGATTTTGTAATGAAAAAGAAAAGAAAAAGAAAAAAGTGAGAGAAAAGAAAACAAAAATACTCTTTTATTTTGTTTTCTTCCCCCTTATATTTTCCTTTTCCTTTGCTTTTCCCTTGATAAATTTGGGTTCCCAACAGAAAAACATTTTATGATGTGCTCGAGATACCAATGAATACTGACAGACACACTTAAGGAGTTTTTTAAACACTCAATCTGGTTAGTAGTGAATGGGAATGATATGAAGAAGGGATATCATGTGCTCCATGATGGAGATCCCAATGAAACAAAGTAGTTATTACACTAGCTTCTATTAATGGTGGACAGTGGTTAAGAACCTCATAAATAATCAATTCAAGAAAGTAATATACCAAAGTAATTAATAGACAAAAAAGCAGAAAGTAATTGAAGATAAGTAATGTACCAAAGTAACTAATACACAGCAAAAAAAAATAATTATAAAATGGGAAATAGTAATAATAATGAAGTTAAGTAACATGAATAATTAAACAATCATCATCTTTCAGAAACAGTGTGTTAATGCTAAATATGATTCCTATTAATTGCAAACAGTTACACCATCATCCTTGTCGTCCTCATCAATGTCACCATATTTTTGTTTTTCAATTAAGGAGATTTGTTAACGCATAGGGTAATCTGTTATTTAGTTGTTATTTAGAATATTATGAGTTTAACGAAAACAATTGGATAAATGGCCAGAGTTATCTATTAGCAACTTGGAACGACAAGCTCATGTGTCTCTTTATCTCCATATTTTTTGTTGTTTTCCATTTTCTCCTCCATTTCCTTCTTCTAGATCCTTATGGAAATATTGCAAAGATATTGCTTCCAAATAAATTGAAATAAAATCTCTCTCAGTAGATACAATATCCTTCCCGAAAACTGAGAGTTCGGAGCTTTTTTATTTATTTATTGTTTTTATTGGTTCAAGCTTTTGTGCCTTTGTTTCTTGTGCCTAAAAGTGACATTACATAGTCTGAGCCTAGATGAAATATTAAATCCTTAAACTGAACATGTATATCGTATAAGATAATTCTATTCACACTAATATTAGAAAAGTGAAAATAGTTACGCACGGTACAAGAATATTAACATACTTAAGCTGAGGATGGAGTTGTTATAAATATATTTCTCTGATTGTTTTATCTCTCTCAACAAATATTCTTACAGTTGCAGTATAAGAATAATACTCCACCCAAAAAAAGAAAAAGAAAAGGGAATAATAGTTTTCTTATTAACATAGTTAAGGTTATGAGCTTATATGGTAAAAGAAAATAAGGTAAGAAGACCAAAAAATTGACTTATTATTAACATATTTAATGTTGGTTGTAATCTTTTGTTTTCCATTAGGATTTATCGAAAATCACATTTTATTCATTTCCTCAATTGCTTACCATTTTATTTTTCTCTTATCCTTCCAATGCCTTCTAAATGACAAAACCAGGTCAGCTAGAAAAACACAGGCAAGAAAAAGATACCTATATCACTTCACACACATATACTGCGCTAATTTCTGTAAGTGTATCCTTGTAATGACAATTATTCAGAATGGTATTTACAAGATCATACAAGAAATTAATTGCTCTATCTATGCACATGCCAAGTCTACCTGGGTTCTTGAATGGGTGGCAGCAAGAAGTACAAGACATTTAGGCTTTCCTTGTGGTAAAAAAAAAGTTAATCCCACAGGTTTTAAAAATGATTCCATCCCATGGGCTTTCAAAATGGTTCCATAGAAACACAATCAAAAGAAGTTTAAGCAAAGGACACATTTCCTTTTATAATCAGAAAGGGGCAAAGAAGAAGAGAAGATACAACAGTAATGGAGGTTATGAAGACATGAAACACCAATAAGGGAAATCAGATACACATAACACCCGTAAATCTATACACAAATTCAGATATAAAGCATAGAGAAAACCACATGCATGCAGATTAAGACCCTAAATTGAAATGCTAGTTAAGTAAATTACCTTGTTTGTCACATAACTCATGTTATCTTCGTCCATGGTTGCAGATACAAGTAAAATCACCAAATTGAGTCTAGACACCAAAGAGAAAGAGAGGTAAATAGGGAGACAGAGAAAGGAAATGGTCTTCTAGGGTTTGGAGAGAGAGAGAGAGAGAGAGAGTAGAGCAAGACTTAGAGAGTAAAGAGAGCATCCAACTTCATACAATGGGCACAAGGTGTCTTGTGCATCTCAGGCCGTTACAATGGTAATAAATTTAAGTAATAGGTTTTTGTCTCATCTCACTTGTGCTGGTAATTAGCATCACTCGTTCAACAAAATCGATATATGTGTGCGTGCGCGTGCATAAATTGTCCACGTTTGATATGATGGCTGTGGACATTTAAGAGATTAGCGGCCAATTATTTGTAAATTAAAATGCAAAGAATACTTTGGAAGGTTTATCTTAAAACCAAAAAATTAAATAAAGGGAGGGCATTCCTGGGATTAAATCACTATTTGTAGTTACCTTAATTTACACAGCCTGTCTAGCATTTTACTCATTTATGATATTATTGGAATAGATAGTTGTCTAGTTCGTGATATAATGACAACCAAATAATTTCTTATGGTTACCCATTTTGGACATGCAGGTCTTTGCTTTAAATGACATATTTGCAATTTAATCTACGCTTTTATTGCAACCATTGTGTAGAGATTACTACATGATCCTATATTTACTCAACGGAATACATACAATAAAGCCACCATACCAAACTAAGCTATATATATTACAACCCACACAAGATTTAATATTTAATTCTCGTATTTGCTTTAAGTAATCATCTCCCAATTAGACAAATATTGAGTATAGGAACTAATTATTAAATTCTGTGAAAATGTGTTTGCATCCACACCAATTGCTTGTTCTAACGCCTAGGTTTATTCCCAAAATTTAGCACCATCATTTCTGTTGTTCCGAGTAGCACATAAATTACAAATTATTAAATAAATGGTCACTGAAGAATCTAGAAACTAATGTTTAATTGGTGATGATATGGCCTTAGGTTATACTTTATATCCACATAATAATTTTCTCCACCTTAATTGAGTAACTTAATTATTCCAGAGGAGCAGCTAGTTTACATTTATTTGAACCTTTAATACTATTCTACATATGAATTTTCCTCTCACAACATAATAACAATATAAGCGTAAGATGCCATCGACAACCCCCATGAACATTACTGGAATGAATTTTTGCAAACGCCCATGGTGTATTCTTCTTTTTTTATTTTATCTATTTAGCAACAAAGTAGTTCAATTGGATCATTCCTTCTATTGTTCCAAGTGCTGCTTCCAAGGACAGAAAATATAAATAAATAATGAATATTAAATAAATAAATAAATGTTATATTTTCATTCTAATAGTTCCTTTCTCATAAACTTTTCAAAATAGAAGTTTTATTTTTGAGTTCTAAGTCGTTGTTACTCAACATGACAGCCCTTACGAGCATTATGGACCTTGTCTTATGATGTCACTACTGGAAAGGTTGTAAACAGTGATTACAGTGTGTTGGAAGCAAAATTTGAAAATGTGGATGCTACTGATTTATATGTTGGCAAATATAGGGGAAACAAAGGAGGCAACGTTTTTTGAGACCGTGAACAGTTGTTTGCAAAAGCAAAGTGAGTTGGACTTGGCCTTTAATTAAGGATTTGTCAATAGTTAATTTTTTTTTTTTTAGTTTTTCTAACATATGTTAACCATTTTTAAAATTTTTTGCTGCATATGCATTAAATTTATCCTCTTATATTATATGTCCACATAAATACTATTTTATGCAAATGTTTTAATCGTTAATTATCTTTATTTTTTTTATATACAATCAATGGTTAGTATTTGGTATAAATATTTAAGAAAATATTTTCAATAAAATGAAATATATGCACTTACCACAGAGCACTCACGTACAATAGGCGGGCAATTAATTATAACCTGTTACGTGCAAGGTTGTACATGTATTTTCATTAGCTTTTATAAACGTGATATGCACCAAAAAAAAAAAAAAAAAAAAATTGTGAAAGATCAAGAGTTGTGATTAGAAACTAGATACATGCTTTTTAAGCTTGGAGTAGTTATTATGAATGACTAGATCAAAGACAATGGTAGTTTAGCAACCATAATTTTACATGCTTTGAGGGATGCGAGATGCTGGTAATAAAAAGACCTTTATCGTAACTCTAGCATACAAAACCACTACTTAGAAATGATCTCTTCTGCCATGGGACGAAGTTGGATGGTGTTATTACGGGCTCCATTTTGGATACAAGATATCGGGAAGGCGAGAGAGATCTAGTATCAAGAAAATATATTTTGAGGGTTATGAAAATGAGTGAGAGTGAGAGAGAGAGAGATTATTGTCCATTCCATTTTACATCTATGACAAGTAAAAAGTTGTCAGTTGATTGCCATAAAGCCGGTCGTGGTTTTGGTCAAAGTATAACTAAAAAATATTCAAAAACAACTAGTGGAAACTTTTTGAGCCATTCAAATTATAATGTAACAAAAAGGCATTTTATTTGATGTTTCTTTTTATAAGAAGTGTGTGGATATTACGCATGCGGAATTGAACAATAAGGCGTAAATAAGTGGGTGACTCCAAAGGGATGGCTCAAACCGGAGACCTTTATTTCTAGGTGCATTTCATTTAGGACTAAGTTAATAGCAACAGACTAAAGAAAACAGAACTTTTGAGATTATAAATAATTAATGATAATTAATTTCGCTACCTACCTTGAGTTGGCTTAAGCCACCAATTAAATCAAGGGACAACAACAATTATGTCACCTTGAATGGTCGATATATATAGTAGTCCCCTACTTCTATCTGATATTGCTATAGTGGAATTATCCACCTAGCTTGTTTGCAAATTTTTTTTTTTTTTTTTCATGCTATATATAGACTGGGAGAGTTCATTATGTTTTGTATTTGTGAAAAATGAATTGAATGAAAACTTATTGATTTGACATTAGACTGGATAAGCTTGACATATTGGTTGTGATCGCACATGTATACTAAGCTTGATGCAGCTTAGTTGTGCGCGATTTATTGGGCTATTGATATGGAATTTTATTATACGGGTCAGTGCACGAATTTTAACAAACGTTTTTTTTTTTTTTATGTAAAAGAGACTAAATATTAAACTGAAATACAATGAACAAGATTTTCGACAATGATTAAGTGCTTAGATTTTAAAATTTCGAGTTTCCACTTAGGGGTTTGTTAGGTCGTCTTCAAATCATGTTTTGAGTAACTTTGTTTAAAGGATCAATTAAACTTACCACCCTTGCATTTTATAGCGAATCTCATTTTGGACTCTTAGTTTTCAATTATAACACTTATCTCATACAGTTATAGTCAAGTTCTAATGACAATATTCCGTCAGTTACCTTTTTGTCCAGCTAACAAAATAACCATGTGGGACTAAAGTAAAATTATGTGTAAAATCAGAGGCACTAAGTGTAATAATTTTTTTTTATTTGTGTTTGTTCTAAGGAAAAAAAGTAATTGACAACCAAAATAAATATCACACGGATATTTATGGATAAATAATAGTTAACGAAAGATTCACATTGCAACTTGACCGTAAGCATAGAAATTAACTAATGAAAAAAAAAAATGGACTAAAATCAGATTTTAGGAGAAGTGTGGGTGTGCTAAGTATAATTGACCTTATTTTATATTTTTTTTTGGAAAACATAAGAGTGTGATAACAGGCCGCTTGTTTAAAATGACTTCGTTTTGGTCAAAATGAATCCAAATTTTAGATTTTGGGGGTTCGATTATGACTTAGAAGCGTTAGGCATCCTATATTACCGACAGTTGTTACAAAATTCTTCCCCTTTCTTTTAGTTTAATGTCATCCCTGGTTTACTGAAATAAAAAGATAATATATTTTAACTATAACCTTAAAAAAGGGATTTTTTGAGTACACATGGAAAAATGCATTTCGATGGAATATGTACCCGTTTGGAAGAGTTTAACGTTTTATTGCTTAGATAAAGCAAGGCTATGTATCACTATAAGAAAAGGTAGTTTTTGCGATGGCTTCGTGCCGTCACAAATACTCAAAATGTCATCACAAATTCTTATTAGTGACGGTTGAGCGACGATATTTTAGGCAACAAAAAAGCTACAGTCGCAAATATTTTTAGCAACGGCATGAGACACTATTTGCGACGGCATGTAACCCATCGCAAATAGTGCTCGACGGGAGCAATTTTATTTACAATAGTTGCATGGCCGTTGGTAATAACCATTTGCAACGGTTTAGATTGGCAACGTGAATAAACTTTTGCGACGGTTTAGATTGCCATTGGTAATATGATTTTATGTCATGAACTTTTAAAAATGACACCACTATTTGTGACGATAAATGTCGTCGCTAATACTATTTGTAAATAAATTATCCAAAATGACCCCACTATTTGCGACGGTTCCTGCCGTCACAAATACTTTTTTAAATGAAAAAATTTTGTTGGTTCATATTAGAAATGATTTTTGTAATTTGTTATTTACTCTGATAAAATTTACATTTAATATGATCAAAACTACCAAATTCAAACATTCACTAAAACCAAAATGCTTAAATAAATACTTAACAAAATTAATATTTTATTTTAATATATATATATATCCAAACATACAATATTGTCTTCTACCAAAATTCAAAACAAAACCAAAGGACATATATAGCCTCTCCTAAAAACGAACGACCTAAATCCAAAATTCATACAATGAAAGAGAGTTTTTAGTCTATTACAAAATAAGTCAATACAAAAATACCATCACCTATTCTTTATGAATAACCTAAAAAGAAGAAAATATAAAATATTAGATATGATAATGACACAATAAATAAAATTAATAGATATGCATGTAATATATGGGCTTGTTGAAATAAAAATGTAATTTACATCAAAAGAAAACCAAGCTATATCTCTCAAATTGGGACTTTGGCGACCGTGCCGTTTATTCTTACACGTCACTTGTGTCTAAATCTTACTACGTGTCAAGTTTAATGGAGTTTTGCGCTGGTTTAGAGGTTTTAGTACCCAAACGGCTCGAAAAACACGTGATTCTAAAAAAAGGTTGACACTTTCTACCAGTCAAGTTTGACGGAGTTCTAAGCTGGTTTGGGGGTCTTGTTAATTTTCATTTGGAAATAGGTAGGGGAAGTATCAAATTACATTAATTCCTACTATAATCAATCTCCACATTATACTAAAGACTGCCTTATCTTTTGATCACTACTACAAGAGGCACTATCCCAACACACACACACATATATATATAGATAGAGAGAGAGAGAGAGAGATAGAAACACAGAGAGAGAGAGAGAGAGAGAGAGAGAAGCTTACTACTCAGTGAGGACTTCTGGTGGCGAGGGCACCCAAGGCAAAGGATTAGTCAATGAAGGGTACTAGTCAGAGAGGAATTCCAACGGCTAGGGCTTCCAGTCACGGCTGCCGAGAACGAGGGAAGAGGGAAGAAGGAGGGCTTATCAGTCGACAAGGCTCCCAGGCAAGGCTTCTGGCAGCACAGGGCTTCCAAGCGAAGCTTCCGGCAGCGACGTCGTCTTCGTTGTCAGCCAATGTGAGGGAAGAAGGACGAGGGATGGGCGGCAGTCACGATAGATCCTAGCTAGGGCTGGGAATTAGAGATAAAGAGAAGCACAGAAGGGGGGGAAATCAAATTGGGGTCGAAACCACATTGTTTACCATCAAAACGGCATCGTTTTATTTAAGACATTTGCTACGGCAACCCCCGTCGCAAATATGCCATCGCAAATAGAGGGAGTCGCGTTTGACTATCCAAATTGACGTCGTTTTTATTTTTTTATTTTTTGCGACAGCATCACGGTTGTCGCAAATAGTGCTGACGCAAAAGTCATTTTTTACGTCGGGAAAGTTGCTGTCGCAATTAATAGGGTTTTTGCGACAGCATAAGTAGCCATCACAAATAGTCCATCACAAAAGCCCTCTTTTCTTGTAGTGTATGCAATTCAAGCCTATGAATAATACATCTAATGCTATTTTTTTAAACGAAATCTTCAAGAAGTGCTTTTAGAAAAAAAAAATTGTTATGGAATATGACATTTGGGCTCCTAAGGTGATTTGAAGCTTTAGATTTAGGGTTCGCTTTTTTCTTACTCAAATAAGACGAAAGTAGAATTTATGGTCATTTGTAAGGACCCAATCCCACCAGCCGTCTTTGATGCTTTGGCAAATGGTGTCGCCACTTGCTAATTCCGCCCCAAAGTCAAGTGCTCTAGTACCCACAACAAAAAAGGACGCACTCCCTACTTTCTCTAATTTGCAATATCACTTTTTGAGTATTTTAGTCATTTTTCATATTTTTGGAAAAGAAAATGCCCTCTCTCTCTCTCAAAATGTTTACACTTTCTAATGAAATTTTTACTTAGTGGGATTAACCCCTACACTAGATTTCAATTTTGTTTGAAGGTTCCAGCTAGTTGGTAAAGTTTCTTGAGTATGAGAAATAAGAATGACCCATTGTACAGCTTGTTATAGTGCCACCGGACTAAAAATGAAAAACTTTCATTAGTTTAATACTCAAGCTCAAATCCGATCTGTATTCTAGAAATAAAAAAGATTCGTACTAAGATTACTTTATCACTTTATTTTTTAACTGAATAGGATCACCCATAAATCAACTAGTATGTAGGCAGTACTTCTCAGTCTTTGAACCAAATAGGATATTATAGGGGGGTCAACATTAAATCATATTGACTCGTCTAGAAGTTCGTTCTTGGAGAGGTTGGTGTCTCATCAGTAGGAACTCAGAAGTGATGGAGAAGATGGCTAGAAGGTGTGACCGGCAAAGCACAGAGAAGGTGGCAAAAGGTTCCCAAGAGCACCTGAGATTGCCACTTTGAAATTAGGGTTGCTGGTTTTAGGGTTTTTTCTTGGTTTAGTTGGAGAAGAAGATGGAAATCTCTCTCTTTGAATCTGAGAATCTCTCTTCACAATTGATGTATATAAGTATATATACACACATATGAGCATCTTGGTGCTTGGGCACCAAGAAATCGCTTAGCATGCACCAAGTGGCACAATGACTACAAAGGTCCTCCCTGCTCTACTTTGCTAGGCTAGACGTGGCCATATGGCACTGTACCACGAGCTCTTCATGGTGATGCACTCGTACATTATGGCATATCTCACACCCTAGCCAACCAATCTAGGATACGTCCTAATCCTAATACGATGGGGACCACCAATAATTGTTACCATGATCACTACCTTGCTCCTCCTCCTGATTATCAGGAGAGGTCCTCACCAGGTGCTGCCACACGGCCCAATGATTCCCACTTTGATATTCTCATAAGGAGGTTGATTCTGTCTCTCGCTCTTACCCTTGAAACCCATGTATAGAAGAGGAGATCTAGTGTCTGCGATGTCCAGGGAGGGCTGATGGGCTCTCAGACCTACTCCTCTTGGACTGAGCTTGGGAAGGCTTGATGGTTCTCGGTCCTTTTATCATCTAGAGGCCCAATCCATTGATCTATCTCTGGCAATGGGGGAATGCACTTCAGAATCGGCCTAATTATCCATGGAATGAGATAGGGGGGAGATGTAGTTATAACTATTACTTATTCCGAAGCCTCTTCTTCCCTTTTCCTAACCTTTCTCTCTTTTCTGCCTTTGCCTTCTTTCTTGCCCTATCTTTGTTGTAGTTCGAAAAGACAACCACCATGGCGAGGAAGCGCAGAGCACAAAAGTCTATTGTTGGTCACGCTGAGTCCTCTGGTGAGGAATATGCCTCTGGTGGTGAAGACTCCTCTCAGTTGCCTCTAGACGATGACTAGATGAGGGCTCCCTACCTTGGGGGGCTAAGAGCTAAGTTCTAGAAGAGGGTCATCAGCTTCCTTCCCGAAGGCAAAGAACCTTCCGACCTTCTTCTCCCCGGGCCAAAGGCTTCTTTGAAGGATTGCAACATGATCAGACTAGAGTCCGTTTTTTAGTTTTGGTTGGAGAGGGGGGACCTTCCCCACTTGTTCTTTCAGTTTAAGTGCCTCTCGTCTCCTACTTTCGGCTAGCCAGAGTGGGTGGACGATGTCCTAGCCAACAAAGAGTTGACGGCTCACTTGAAGGCAGTGGGCTTGTACGAATCTATTTGTCTCTCAAGGAACTCATCCCTCTAGCAGCACATCCCCAACCTAGACCTCCTGATTTAACGGTGGAACACTGACTACCATACCTTTGTGGCTCCATGGGCGGAGTCAGAACCTACCTTGGAAGATACCATGTCATTAATGCGCCTTCCTTTCACCGATGATTGTGGTGTGGAACTCCATCTTTTGGCTGTGGATGAAAGGGCCACCGTGAAGGGGTTAGAGTGGGGATATCATGCTACCTAAAACTTTAACTCACTTTTTGACAGTGATGGGAAGCAGTTGGTCGAGAGGGTGCCCACCAACAAGTCCACCTATGCTGCCTGGATCCGTTATTTCTTTAGAGATGTCCAACCCAAATCCATTTCATCAAGGGGTGCTCTGAAGTATTTTGAAAGGCCGAGCTATAAACAATCCAACTACTTTGCCTCCTTTCTTGCCTTCTTTCTCTCGACCTTCATCCTCCCAGGAACCTCGATGGACTCTGTCTCCTCCTCTGTGTATTCCCTTGCTGCACTGTGATTGAACTCCAAAAGTACAATCGCTTTAATTAGTTATTTGTTAGCCTTAGAATAGGTTTAATTATGTTGTTTTAGTCCTAATTCGTTACTAACTTAGTTTATATATGTTTTTAGGAATTCTAGCTTAAAAAGGAGAAATTCAAGCTAAATTGGAAAAGGCGTTTGAAGTGCGTTTGAAGTGCGTCTAAAGTGTGTTCGAAGGGCATTCGAATGGTGAAAAGGCATTCGAAGTGCGTTCGAACGGTACGTCAAATGGTGCCATGCTAAAATCAAGTCTGAAGACCATTCAATAGATTCAGAGAGCATAAAATCCGTTCGAAAAGCATTAGAAGACAGTTCAAACCTTAATTAGGTGTTCGAAAGCCGTTCGAATAGTGCAGTGGGGTTTCCAATATTTCTGCTGCCTATATAAGCTGGGACTGAACCTCTTTTATGGGGATTCTGATGTTGACATTTTTCTAGGGTTTTACGAGTAGTTTTAGGAATAGATTAGAGTAGTTTATTCATAGTTTTCATTCAGTTTTCAATTCTTGTAATCAAATTACTCAGTCTTTCAATATATTTTCAATACAACTTTGCGTATCTATAACTATGATGAGTAGTTAGATTCCATCTAGGGATCGAGAGTGAAAATCAATTGAAGATCTTGGATGAATGAATGAGGTATGTTCTTGGTTTTAAAGTTAAATTTTCTAGTTATTCTTTCTTCTTCTTCTTCGTTCTAGAAACTTTTGAAAACCTGGACGTTTGATTATGTTCGGTAATGTTTATGCGTGAACCTATATTTAGTATATACGCTGCACGAATCGATGTTCAGTAACATTTATGCATGAATCTATAGTCAGTATATACGCTGCACAAATCGATGGTCATCGTCCTTGATTCTAACAACCTAATTTATTCTAAAAGTTAAAGTTTTGAAGAACACTTAGTTTTATTCGCTAAATCTTCTGAATCTAAGACTCACAACGTAGTCAAAGGATTTAAGTTATTAAATTATCTCCTTCAGAATTCCAAGAGATGCAATTGGTTGGATCAATTAATCCCGAGACTTTTTATTTCTTAGTTTAAATTAGATAACCAATCTTTCCTTAACTTAAAATCAAATTTTTGTTTATTGGGGTGTTTTTCCGAATATTTTTGATCCACCGTAAGTTTTCCTATTTACATAAACTATCTTCTTTGTGGGATTAATCTCGTACTTATGAGAAATTATTACTACATCGCAGCCGTACACTTGCGGTTAAGTATCACCCTTTTAGGGAGCGATCAAGTTTTTGACACCGTTGTTGGGGAAGCTGCGTTCTATGTTGGTGGACGAGCCTTGAAGATTCTATTTTTGAGGAAGCACTTCGCCATCAGTCTACAAACACGAGGGAACGTAATAGCTCTTTTGGGTAACTTTGTTCTATCTTTTATTTTTTAGCACTTATTTTTGTTTTTCTTTTGGTTACATAGGGTTTGTGCATCTTTGTTGTGGGATTGGTAGGATAGGTTATTTTCATATACTTGTTAGTTGGTCTTGCATACATCTTATTCATAGATTATCCTTAGAGTATGTATAATTCTTCTTCATACACGACACAACCACAAGGCTATTATCTACCTCTAAACTATTCGAAGTGGAGCTCTCCAGCTTTACCATATGCTTCTTATAAACAGCCATCACAACAACCGTACTACCACGCACCACCTTCGTCTCCACCATATACTTATTATTCATATACACCTTTTACTTCACCTTACACGTTTCACGAGACATATCCTTCATTATCTTATCAACCTTTGGTAGAGAATCAAGAAAAGAGGGTTAATTTGGTCAATTTGGCCTCTCTAGTTGGTCCGATTAGCAACGGATATTAAGAGATGGATAAATTTGAATTTGCAAAAAGGTGTCTTGTGCATCTTAGATGGTTACAATTGTGAAATAAAATAACACATCTTTGCCTTATCACACTTGGGATTGTAAGGATATATCATTAGATACTAGTACTTTGCAAAATCTTATCCCTTAGACAAAAAAAGAAAGAAAAAAAAATTGACTGTGAGATGAAAAGCTTTGTAAAGTTTTGGTGTTTGTAACCAAAAACATATTACCCATAATTAGCACAAATGTAACCCCAAAGAAAAGTGTTTTGAAGACCAATCCAAGCGCTGAGTATGGTTAAGGTATCAACACCTAAAATCACTATTGGGTACCAGAGCTATTCCAAATAGATATTGACAATAAATAATGTCTATCTTTGATATTGTAGTTGTGAACAATGTTTACCATGTTTCATAAATTATAATATGATGAATTAATTTGAAAGTTTAAGCTTAAAAAATAAAAAAAATATATAGGGAAAATTAGACTAATAGTACCTATAGTTTACTCTTTTAGCCAATTTAGTCCTTGACGTTTCAATTGCAACAAAATTATATTTTAGTTTTGTATTTGGGTTTTGATTGGTTCAATTGGCAAATTAGGTGAAAACCTAACATGTGAGGTGTAAAAGTTGCATGTGTAGCATACGTGGCTGCACCTGACATGCGCATGTATTTAGCACTAGAAATGTGGTGATTTGACTGTGCATGACACTTGTTACTTTTTCATTTGATTTTGTATTTTTTTTTCTTGATTAGACTAGTTAAAATCATAGTTGTTAATTTCATATTGTACCGGTCGGTACAGCCCAATACACACCGCACCAGTGCTTATACGATGCAAAGAGGTTTAAACATCGTACTGCTCAACTTATCGGCATGTACCAATCTGTACCAGACATATCGGCCCTTACTGAACTATACCGGATAATTAGAATTGTTACTCCATTTCTAATTTATCATTTATTTTATATCAATTATTTCGTTTTGACGACTATTAAACTTTTAATACGAGTGATTTCTATATTTAGAATATATATATAAATATACACACAAAATAATGGCTAAGACATTTTGGTAGTGATTTGATACATCAAAATGATTAGATCTTTTGTCAGAATCTAATAGATAATGAGTATGTATTTTAAGTCTTTCTCTACTTCTCTCTGTGTCCCAAAAATGGTGCCTCTAAAACAAACACAAGCTCATTCTTACGGCATGAAGTGAAAGAGATAACCAAATAGCCCCCACCTTCAAACTGATCATAAATCATGCTATGTTTCATCATCACCTTGCACTTACCACACCTTTCAAACGCCATTGCCGTTCTGATGAAGAAAGAGATAAAGATTATGTTTGTTTCCTTAGTCTTGAAAGTAAAAGGATCCCCCAGATGAAGAACATGCCAAAGAGCTCTGTAACAACATTTGCGTCAGATCATCTCACATGTGGCAGTTCTCTTGGACAAATACGCTAATCCATATCTCCTGAACCCCTTCTTATCAAATTTTGCTTTCTCCCAAGGAAAAAAATTTCCTACGTATTGCATCTTTCTTGAGTATATGATCAAGGTATTTTCAATATTGAATACAGACATGGCAATTCATGCGTGAGTCACTCAATCACTACAAAAGAGTTACAAAAGAGTTTAGTACTCAAAGTTGTTATGTCCTCGAACCCTTCACATAGCAAGAATAAATATGTTGTCATAGTTATTTATGGATATGAAACGAAGCTTGCATTCTTTATGCTTGTGTTATGCCCTGATTTTTATCCAAGCCCTCGTGGCTTGAGAGAAACGTGATGCTCTCTCTGTTAAAACTTACCTTCCTAGAAGGACAAGTGCAATGGGGGTTTGAACTTGAAAACTTGATTTGATTAAGAGTTTTTTGGAAAAGTTTTAGAGTCACCACCTAACATAGTTAAAGATGTGCTAGGTCACCTAAAACTAAATGTAATCCAAAGACTAAACTTATGCTTTTTGAAAAGATTTTGAAAACGTCATTCTTAAGAATGTTTTTGAAAAAGAGATTTTTTAGCAACCTTTTGAAAGCCCTTTTCAAAAATGACTCCGGTTTTGATCTTTTAAACATAAATCTATAGTCTGGGGGTTGATTGCGTATAGAGAAGATAGTCTAAGATCATCACCCTTACCCGCCCTTTCGGTCCTTAGATATCTATTCACCCTAAGTTCACTGACTTGAATCTCCAGTTACTAAATGTCTAATTATATCGACTTTAGGAATTTTGGACAAAGGGTTTTTGTCATCACTTTTTGGATGGTATAATGCAAGATGCAAGTTTTGACAAGAGTTTGGAAGAAATTTGGAATGGAAGTTTTGAATAGGTATTTTAAGTTTGAAAAGGGATTATGAGTCATGACCGCACCTATTTAAAGATTGCTTACGTATCTCATTTGACGAGAATCAAGTCAGTTGTAGTTTGGACAAGGGTCTGATTAAAAAGAAACTCGTGGGAGTCTTAGAATATTTTGAAACTTGAACTCAATAGAGTTTTGATTTGAAATTGGATGTTAGAGTGTTTTTTTAAATAGAACTTAAAGGTTTTTTTAAAGTGCTTTTAAAATGGGATTTAAAGTGTTTTTTAACATAACTCAAGAGAGTTTTAGAAATTTTTGAAAACTTGATTAGTGGTCCTTGCAAATGGGATTTGGATTTGGAAAAGCTCTTGTGAACTTTTCTTGAAAAGCTTTTGAAAATAGTTTTATGTACCTTATGAAAGGTATGTTGAATATTTCATCGCTTTTAAGAGATAAGCTATTTGCAAGCTAAACTCCTTCAAGGCTATGAGTTTTAGAAAACATTTTAGGAAAATGGACTAGAAACTTCCCTTAGGTTTTGGACACTTTAAGGTTTTAGAACCCTTATCTGACTATCTCATTTTAACTTGGACAACCTTAACCATTGGTGGCCTAGGGTCGCTTCAAGCGTGTGATGTTTGTTAGTTAGTTTTGAAAAAGGTTTTTGAAAAATTCTTAGGGTTTAAGAACCCTAAAATAAACCACATAGGTTTCATTTGATGAATCACTTTCCTCAAGCAACCCTAATGAATACTCTCAGAAATAGTAATCTCTAAGCCCAAACTGGCAGTTGAATAGTTAAATTTAGTTGTTAATTTAGTATTTTAACTCTCAAAATGTATTAAACCCCTTTTACGCACTTTTCGTAAGAATCAAAGCTTAAAACGAGGCAAACAGGCTAAAAAATAGGAAGACCGTTCGATCGGGCCAACATACCAATTGATTGGCCGGACAAGCAACCCTTCGAAGGTTCGATCGGCCGATCGATCACAGAGCATCCCATTTGATCGGTGATGTCAGAACGGCCTCCAATAGAGAACAGAAAGCAAACTTCAGAGGGGGCGTTTTTCCGATCGGCCGGCCGTTCAATCGGTGATGTCGAAACGGCCTCCAATAGAGAACACAAAGTAAACTTCAGAGAGGGTCCTAATTCGTTCGATCAGGGTTTGATCGCCATGGGCGTTTGATCGGCTGTTCAATTGCACTTCTTCACCGATCGATTGGTCTATACACAAATCTGATTCCCCGCAGAATATAAAAGCTGTGTGCGGGGATAAAAAGGGAGTTTGAGAATTTTCGGATTTGGACAGTGGGAAGTAGCTTTTAATGAACTTTTGGGAGATTTTGTAAGGTTTTAGTTAGGTTTTCATCAAAACTTTGTCAGTTTGTTATTTATTTCTCTTTGTATTACTATAAATGAATGTTTATGTATGAAGTTGATGTTTCTCTTACTTTCTTGTCATTTTCCCTCACTTTCTTAGAAACTAAACACTAGTTTTTCTTTGTTTAATGTTAGATTTACCTTTATTTATACTTTTTTTATTATGGATTCTAGTAGCCAAATATCTCTTCAATGTGGTTATGAAGATCTACCAAGGATCTTCAAGGGTTTAAAATGAGATGTATGAACTTTAAAACTATAACTCTAGATTTCTCTGGTTTTATTTGATTGAGTGTGATATTCATTGAAAAACTTAGATTCATAACCCTTCTTAGTAATATTTATGCATAACTTAATATTTGGTATAGGTATTGCACATTTCTAAGGTTTGATTCTAGGGTCCTACTCATAAATTTCATCTTTACACTCAATCAAACATAAATCCAAGGATTTATGGTCAAAATCTTCCAAATCAAGAATCCAAGGTGCGATTCTTGATTTGAGTTATAAAACTCTCAATTGAAACCCTTGTTGTAAATTGGTGGATTGAATCAATCATGCCCAAGCCTTTCCATAATTGCATATAAATTAGATTTTATTGCCTTCATTAATTGGTAAGTACTTGCACTGGTCATAGAATAACCATCATCCCAAAACCAACAAGTTTTCGGTCTCTTTTATATCAAAAAAAGAAAAGATTCTCATTGGCAATTCATAATGATAAGTTCCCATGCTAGTTGAGCGTTGTTTGCTATATTTGCAGAATTCTCTTGGGAGAGAACGACGCCAAATGTTTTGGTTTTTACTACATCGCACCCCCCGTATTTTTACAGGGTAATTCCATTTGTGAAGCACATCTGGAAGTGAATCAAGTTTTGGTGCCGTTGCCGGGGAATTCGTAGGCAACAGCTACATTGGACAGATGCTAAGGATTGCAAAAGAAAATTGAGAAAAAAAAAAAAGGGTGGATTTCATCACCACCCCCTAGGGAAGCATCTACAGGCTACGAGCCCTAGTACATTCTAATTTCCCTTAAGGTGTCTTGTTTTTCTAGGATTATTTGTTTATTTTTATTTTTTTTAGTTTCTTTTGTTTATTATAGTACAATTGCATTGCATTTTGTTAGGAAATTTTCCCTCTTCGGGAGTATTTAGTGGAGATAGGTTAGTGTGTTTAAGGTGCAAATTGGTGGTACGTTTTATGCATATGGAGATTGGGGGTATAAGATTGAATTGAGAAAAAGCCGTTGTCCATCCTAGAATCAAAAAAAGCCATTGTCCAAGCCTATGGAATTGTGTATGATGTGCTGAACGACCCAAACGGTCCAAATTTATGTGTGTATTCATTCTTGCATGTCATTTTTCACTAGGGACATTCACCGTCGTCTTGTGAGAATTCAGAGTATTGATAGCATTGGGAGCAGTGAGAGCATAAACACATCTTTACCAACACCAAGTTTACCACTAATGGTCGACCTAGGTTTCATCTCAATGGCAAATCTAAATGAAGCAGGCTTACCTAATATTCAACTCATGCATCCTAATGTCCAACTTAATGCGAATAGTAATAAGGAGTTTGAGAGAGGGAGCAACCATGGCGACGTGGCGGTTCCCCCTTTACGAACTCTAAGAGATTACCTAAACCCACCAAGACAAGCACCAACATCGTGCATTGTTTTCCTGCCCCACCACAACACTCTAAACATTAGGTAGGGAATGATGCAAATGTTGCCTCAATTCCATGGAATGGATTCTGAAGAATCCTACATTTTTCTGAAGGAATTTGAGGATGCTTGTTTAATTGCAATGGACAACTCATGTCCAAGGGAAGTATTTTTGTTGAAACTCTTCCCGTTTTGTTTGAAGGACAAGGCCAAGCTTTGGTTTAATTCATTGCGACCCATGTCTATCCACTCTTGGGCTACTCGTCAAAGGGAATTTTTGAGTAAATTTTTTCCTAAAAATCGAACCGAAGCCATAAGAAGGCAAATTTCTCACTTTTCTCCTATGTTGGGGGAAACTTTCTTTCAATGTTGGGAGAGGTCCAAAGACCTCTTAAATTCTTGTCCTCATCACGGTTTTTCCAATTGGCATGTCATCAATACATTTTATTCTTCTTAGACACCCCAACTTAAGCAATTTGTCGAGTCCATGTGTACGGGGACATTTTTTGATAGACAACCCCATGAGGCATACAATTACTTTGACATCTTGGCAAATAAGACTAGAGATTGGGCACTTACCGAGACCCAAAATCCCGAGGGTCGCTTCATTCAACAAGGGGTGGGAAGATATCAACTCAAGGATGTTGATGATGTCAATGCTAGGGTAGCCACCTTCGCAAGAAAGTTAAAGGCTCTTGAGGTGAAAAAGGTTCAATCTGTGGAGAGTGAAGAGATGTGAGAAACATGTTGTCTTATGTGCGAAACTTCGGAGCATAACACCTCTTCATGCCCAATCATTATGAGTGTGAAGGAGACTTTGCATGGCCAAGTTAACGCAATTAGCCAATATCCAAGAGGAGGGGCCAACCCTTATTCTAACACATACAACCCGGGATAGAGAGATCATCCTAACTTTGGGTGGAAGAATGAGGAGACTTCAAACTCCCACAACTACCAACGAGCATATCAAAACCCTCAATCATACCAAGCACCTCCTCCACCTCCACAAGTACTCCAACCACAACCTCCACCTCCACAAGCACTCTAACCCCAATATCAACCTTACCAACAAGCACCCGTGACTCAATTTCAAAATCAACCAAGGCCGTATCAACCCTTCTATAGGAAAACAATAGAGGATAATGTTTATCAACTTGCCAATGACATGAGCGGGGTTAGTACAAGGGTTGATAAGCAAGAAAAGGTGCTCGATCAACACTTTAGGTTGCTTGAGGATATAAAAACGTAAATGTCTACAATGACAAAAGCTTTAACTCACAATGTACTGGGGAGATTCCCGGCTTAACCTCAACTTAATCTAGCGGTTAGGCAAGTACACATAACGGAGGGTAAGAGTGACCCTAACTCGAGTCATGAACAAGTACAAGCCATAACCACCCTTAGAAGTGGCAAGACCATTGAAAAAACCATCCCACCTTAGGATGAGACTTCTAGAGTGAGTGTTGACAAAGAAGAAAAAGGAAAAGAGAAAGAGAAAGAGGAAAAGAGCCGAGAGAGGTGGAGGAAACCTTAGCCAACCCTTTTGAGATTTTAAGTGAGAATGATAGGGAGAATAGGAGGGACATAGTAAAACATGCTCCCTTCCCACAAAGGTTGACCAAACATAAATATGAACTTCTAAATGCTAAAATTTATGACGTGTTCAAGCAAGTAAACGTCAACATCCCTATCCTTGATGCAATCAAGCAAATACCTTCATATGCAAAGTTTTTAAAGAACTTATGTACTTTCAAGAGAAGGTTGCATGTCAAGGAAATAGCCATGATGAATGAGAATCAAAGTGTTATTTTGCAATACAAAGTTGTGCCGAAATTCAAGGACCCCGGATGTCCTACCATTTCTTGTACCATAGGGAACACCAAGATAGATCTTGCCTTGTTGGATTTAGGGTCTAGTGTCAATCTTTTACCCTTTTCTGGTGTATAAGGAACTTGGCCTAGGAGAATTGAGCCCTACTCGGGTTACTTTGCAAATGGCGGATCGTTCTATCAAGATTCCAAGAGGTATCATTGAGGATGCTCTCATCCAAATTGATAACTTTTTCTTCCCGATCGATTTCATAGTCCTAGATACCCAACCTGTTGAGAGTTGTATAGCTCACAACCAAACTCCTGTGATTTTGGGACGCCCTTTCCTAGCTACCTCCAATGCCATCATTCATTGTAGGAATGGGTTAGTGAAATTATCATTTGGCAACACCACCTTTTGAGCTTAACATCTTTTCGGTTGCCAAACAAAAGGGTGAGTATAAGGATATTCAGGAGGTTGATATCATAGAAAGCATAGTTTAAGACCACTTTGATAATGAGGTCTTTGAGGACCCATTGGAGTGAGCATTAGTGAGAGGTGAACCGCACGCTTCACTTGATAGTGAGAGCATGGCATTGAGTGAGGTTTCTCACTTAAAGGGTGAGAGTGAACAGTGTCTACATGTGGGTCAATGGACCCCTTCTTTTGAACCTCTACATCTTAGTGCCTATAAACCAATTCCTTTAGAGGAGAAACCTCCCATTCCCTAGAGGAAGCCTTTTCCTTCAAACTTGAAGTATGCATTTTTAGGGGATGGAGAGTCTTACCCAGTTGTGATTTCCTCTAATTTATCTTGGAGTCAAGAGGAAGGGCTGATAACATTGCTTAAGAAACATAGAAAAGCTCTAGGTTGGACCATCGCCGATCTTCATGGGATTAGTCCTCTCGTGTGCACTCACCGAATCTTCTTAAAAAACGAGGCTAAATCCGTTCGCCAAATGCAAAGGCGATTGAATCCGAATATGAACGAAGTGGTTAAGGGCGAGGTTTTAAAATTGTTAGTTGCGAGTATCATCTACCCCATCTCTGATTCAAAATGGGTGAGTCCAACCTAAGTGGTGCTTAAGAAATCAGGTGTCATGGTAGTAAGGAATGACAAGAACGAGTTAGTGCTAACCCGTGTACAAACCGGATGGCGAATGTGTATTGATTATCGTCGCCTTAACACCGTGACCCATAAGGACCATTTTCCTTTACCATTCCTTGATCAAGTTTTAGAGAGAGTGTCCGGCAAGGCTTTCTATTGTTTCCTAGATGGATACTCGGGGTATAATGAAATTGATGTAGCCTTTAAAAATCAAGGCAAGATAACATTCACTTGTCCCTTTGGCGCATATGCTTATAAACGTATGCCCTTCAGGTTATGTAATGCACCAATGACATTTCAAAGGTGCATGATGAGCATATTTAGCGACATGGTTGAGCAAATAGTTGAAATCTTCATAGATGATTTTTTCGTCTATGGGGATACTTATGAGGGTTGTCTTGGAAACCTAGGAAAAGTTTTGATGAGATGTGAGGAGAGTAACCTTACGCTCAATTGGGAGAAATGTCATTTTATGGTTACTAGTGGTATAGTTTTGGGCTATATTATGTCGGCCTAAGGGCTTGAGGTGGATAAGGCAAAGATTGAACTAATTCAAAAATTGCCCGCCCTAACTTGTGTGAAAGAGGTTAGATCATTTCTTGGGCACGCCAGTTTCTATTAACGTTTCATTGAGAGCTTTAGTGCAATTTCTAGGCCTATGTGTCATCTCTTGTCCCAAGATGTCCCATTTGAGTGGACATCGTCTTGTCAACAAGCTTTTGACAAGTTGAAAGGACTGTAAACATCAGTCCCAATCATTCGCGCACCCAATTGGTCTCTTCCATTCGAGCTAATGTGTGATGCTAGCGACTATGCCGTGTGGGCTGTCCTAGGACAAAGAGTTGATAAGAATCCATACATCATTTATTATGCTTCTAAAACTCTTAATAAAGCTCAAATCAACCATACCACAATTGAAAAAGGAACTCCTTGCGGTGCTTTTTGCACTAGACAAATTTAGGTCTTACTTGATTGGGTCATTGGTCATCATTTACACTGACCACGCGGCTCTAAAGTATCTCCTCACTAAACCCGATGCAAAATCGCATCTCATTCGATGGATACTTTTGCTCTAAGAATTTCATATTGAAATGCGTGATAAGAAAGGGGTTGAAAATGTGGTTGCGGACCATTTGTCTCAGCTTCTCTTTAATATGGCGAGCCATGGACTCAATCCCTATCAAAGAGCACTTCCTGGATGAGCATCTCATGCATGTGAATGCCATTGAGCAAGTTTCAATCCCTTAGTTTGCGGACATTGTGAACTACCTTGTGACTGGTGAGGTTCCATCTGTATGGTCATCTATTGATAAGCGTAAATTCTTTTAGAATGTGCGTTATTTTTCGTGGGATGATCCTCACTTATTTAAGTATTGTCCGAACCAAATCATTCGCCGGTGTGTCCCAAATCATGAATTTCAACAAGTAATAGAGTTTTGTCACTCTCATGCTTACGGAGGACATTTCTCCTCCAAGAAAACCACAGCCAAAATTTTACAATGTGGGCTTTATTGGCCAACCTTGTTCAAGGATGTGCATACCTTTTGTTTTGCATATGATAGGTGCCAACGGTTAGGAACACTGTCTAAGAGATACATGATGCCTCTTTACCCCATCACCATTTTGGAAATATTCGATTGTTGGGGGATCGATTTCATGGGACCATTTCCTAATTCGTGTGGGTACCTTTTCATTCTTATTGTTGTTGATTATGTCTCAAAATGGGTAGAAGCAACTGCCACCCAAAGCAATGACCATCAAGTAGTCTTACCATTTTTGAAAGAGAACATATTTTGTAGGTATAGCATGCCCCGAGCTGTGATAAGTGATGGCGGTTCACATTTTTGTAACAAGCCCTTTGCAACTTTAATGCATAAGTATAGAGTGGTCCATAAGGTTAAACTACCATACCATCCTCAAACGCAAGTGCAAGTAGAGTTAGCCAATAGGGAAATCAAGAGTATTCTTGAGAAAACCGTCAATCCAAATAGAAAAGATTAGTCTCTTTGATTGACCAATGAGTTGTGGGCTTACCGCAAGGGGTATAAAACCATTCTTGGTGCATCACTCTATAGACTTGTGTACAGGAAGGTCTGTCATCTTCCCGTCAAAATTGAGTATAAAGCTTATTGGGCGATTTATCAATGTAATGAGGATATTGATGTTCTGGGTACCCATCGCAAACTCCAACTCAATGAACTAGATGAACTCCACACTGATGCTTTTGAGAATGCCAAAATTGCTAAGGCCTAAATGAAACGTTTTCATGACCACCATATCATTTGAAAAACTTTCAAAGTTGGTCAGAAAGTGTTATTGTATGATTCACGATTGCATTTATTTTTGGAAAAATTGTGGAGTAATTGGGCTGGACCATACCTTGTGAAAGAAGTGTTCCCCCATGGGGCCATCAAGGTGCAAAATCTCATGAACAGCTCGGCATTTAAGGTGAATGGTCAGCGGTTAAAGTTATATTTTGAGTCATTACAAGTGGAGTTGGATTGTGTGGATCTCATTGATCCATCGGCCTTTGAGTGACATTGGCTTGTTGTGTTTTATAGTTTAGGAGTAGTTTCTCTGTTTCCTTTTTATAGGTTTATTTTTCTTATCTTTTTGGTAGTCTAGTTATGTACATTCGTATTCCTGTGCGTCCCGCCCACCTTGTTATTCTTTTTCTCGCCCATGTTTCTCATGCCTTGAGGTCATGGCATGATTCTAGTGGTGGGGGGGGGGGGGGGGGGGGGGGGGGGGGGGGGGGGGGGGGGGGGGGGGGGGGGGGGGGGGGGGGGGGGGGGGGGGGGGGGGGGGCGCACCATTTGCATGTTGCTGTGGAAAATTTTGACATTTTCTGCAAAACTTCAAAGAGGCAGTTTTTCCGATTGATCAGTGCGCCAAACCGATCGATCAGCTAGCGATTGAATAGCTAATCGAACCGTGAATTTTCCCGATCAATCGGCCATGTGAGCATTTATTACCACACCAATCGAAAGGAAGCGGTATCGATCGATTGGTCGTTCGATCGATGGCTCTCCATTTCAATTAGTACACGAGGTGATTGATCGGTTTAAGAACCAATCAATCAGTCAGGAGAGCTGCCTATATAAACCTGAGCGTTCACTGTTCATCTGCATTTGATCACAAGGGATAGAGAGTTTTTTAGAGCCTTTTCATATTTCAGAGCAGCGAGGCCCTGCCAGCTCACTTTGGTGGACCTTGTTTCATCTTTTTATGATTTTTTGTGGTACGAGAGGTATTCCTTCCACTGATCTTTGTTCGTTCTTCCATTTCCAGTTTTACTTAATGAAAGGTAGTTGGTTGAGACTAAGAGTATAGAGGGTACATTTGGGGAGGGGGCTTATCAGACTCGGGCTCAATTCTAGCAGCTCTAGCGAGAGCTAGCTAGGAGGGAGAGAGATGGAGAGTATGATGCTACTCGTTTCAAGGGTAAAGATCAGAAGCGAGAGTTCGGTCGGTTGTGGAGCAGTCATAAGGTGGTAGTGGAGAGGCGTTGGGTTATGAGTCGGTTCGATAAAGAGCCATACCGTTGGCTCGAGCCATTAACCGATCGCCAGTGGTTAGGATTAGCTTCTTTTAGAGGCCAATACTTAGCCACCCTCATGGTAGAGTTCATGGCCAACATATCATCTGACCCCGTCGTTGGCGACAGGTATATTATTCACTATTGGGTTCGGGGTAAGGATGTTGTTATCACCTCGGATTCCTTTGTTGAGTAGTTTGGTTTACCGAGGGTTTCTAACCCTCAGTTCTCATATGACGGGGGGAGCATTTGCTATCTCATGAGGAAATGTGCGCTGAGATTCTAGCACCGAAAGAGACCTGGACCTCTTCCCAAATTAGGATTAGCTAGGCAGATTGTCCCCAGATACCGCCCGTTTTTCCTTTGGACGTGCTATTAGATTTTTCCACTAGGGAGGTCGGTGGAGTGTAGTAGGTTGCGGGGACAATTGATGTGGGCTATTGGGATGGGCAGGACTATTGACTTACCCCACTTTATGTATATAGCACTGTGGGCCGAGACCCAGATTACTACTCCCCAGTCTAGCATCCCCTTTGGTTGCTTTCTAACAGCGAGGATCAGGGCGGTTGGGGTTAACACAACTGATGTCATCCTGCTATCCTCTTCAACCATCATAGACTGGGTTATAGAGATGAGGGCGGCAAGTCAATTGATGAATAAGGGGGGGAGCAGCTAATTCAGCTCACCCGTCTTCTCAGCAACCGCCTTCTCAGACACAGGCTGAGACCCAATCAGGGGAGCAGCAGCAGGATTAGCTGGAGCAAACGGCACAGCCCTAGACTCAAGGTCAGGAGGTGCCACCTCAGGAGATGATACTTCAAACTTTGGCAGCCCTCTAGGAGCAACTGATTGCTCAACAGACAGAGCACCAGTAGTGGCAGACTAACATTGTGGCTAGACTAGATCTCCAAGACGTTACCATTGCTGGGCTTCAGACTCAACTGACAAACATTCAGCAGCAGCAGCAGACACAGTCCACTCGACTCCAGGAGATTATCTAGCATCTTGGATAGCCTCCTCCGAATGATGATAGGGACTTCTTTTCTGATCTACAATTAGATTAGATGAATTGTGCATTTTATAGCATTTCATTTCATTATGATGTATCTAAATCTTTTTTATTATAGTGGATGTATTTATTTTTGAGTTGTTTGTATAGTGATCTTTTCTATTTTGGCATACCCCCTTTTTGTATACAGCTATTGTATTTTTTGTCTATCTCGGGTGTATTTTGGCATTTTAGTTACAGGTATAGTTTTTATTGATATTCATATCACCTGTATTGTTCCGACTGAGGTAATGGGTATTGTATGATATCAATATCGCTCTTCACTATAACTCGACACTCCAGCCATGTTTGTAGATTGTTGATGTCATTTCTCTTTGAATTTTTGTGATAGAGGTGTCAAGGTTGTTTCAGATAGGTACCATACCATGTTTTTTTATTAAATTTGAGTTAATGATTAATCCACCTTAGAAACTATGATGCATTGCAAGTTTTTGTTATAAAACCATTATAAGAGAGAATTTACATTATTGTGCACTAGCATGTTATATGATACTCTATGTTTCACTCTTATGCATGCATGTCCATATAAGGTGGAGATTTTTTTTACCGTGTGAGCTTTAGAGCCTATTTATCGCCTTTGGAGAATGATTTACATTTATTCAAGGTTATTCTCGTTAATCTTCATTTATTGAATAGCTTCATTATACTTGATTTTGATTTACATGTTCGAGTGTTAGATAGAGTATTGACACCTTATCCACTCTTGAAGTTTGGATTTGTTATATTCTTTGAATTATAAAAGTATAGGCCATTTCATTCCATTGAGCCATTTCATATGTATATTTTCTTCTCAATATTCATATACATGCACATAAGCTTAAAAGTTTGTCAATGCTAGTTGGTACATTGTTCTTACATTTGTAAAGTTAGAAGTGTATGGAGTTGAAGAGTGAAGAAAAGAAAAGAAAGGGATAAAAAGGAGTCTAAAAAAGTATATATATCAAATTCAAAAGAAGTGAGGTGAAGGGAGATGAAAAATTTCAAAAGTTATTCAAAAGTTAAAAGTTTGAAAGTGAATGTCATTGATTATCATGTGTAATGCGCATGCATATGTTGAAACCTATTACCATTTTCTATCTTCTTACATGGCTCTTCTTTCATTCATCATCCTTATGGCCTTGATATTCGAAGATATATGAATCTTTAATTCAATTGTATATAAGTCATCAATGTCAATTTTCTAAATTATGCTTAAGCTATAAATATTCTTTCATGAAGCTATGCTAAGTCGATACACTTACAATTTATTCGTTTTTGGTTTCAGAATTGTTCTACTTGCATGATTTGTACATTTACTCGTTAAATGAGCTTTCCATTGAGAGACCATGAGTGTTCATGTTCAAAGTTAAGTATATGCCTTGTGAGACTTGGATCGAAGTATCAAGGACATAATTGTACAAGTTATGAGACATTAGAGTCATATGCCATTGGTAATACCCATCAATGTGTTTTATTTCTTCTATGCTTTATGCCTTTACCTTGCGATGGTTCATAACTTAGGTGGATTGAGACTTGACTTGAATAAGGTTAATACATGTCTTGTACATTTCTGTTTTACCTCTCGTACTTTGATAGGGATTATCAAAAGCTTAGTTGGGGGGTGTTGATTACTCTCGGAAATAGTAATATCTAAGCCCAAATTGGTAGTTGATTAGTTAAATGTAGTTGTTAATTTAGTATTTTAACTCCCAAAATGTATTAAACCCCTTTTGTGCACTTTGCACAGGAATCGGAGCTTAAAACGAGGCAAACAGGCAAAAACATAAGAAGACCGTTCGATCAAGCCAATATACCGATCGATCGGCCAATCAAACAGTTCTTCGAAAGTTCGATCGGCCGATCAATCGTAAAGCATCCCATTCGATTGGTGACGTCAAAATGGCCTCCAACAGAGAACAGAAAGCAAACTTCAGAGGGGGCATTTTTTCGATCAATCAGTCGTTCGATCGATGACGTCGGAACGGCCTTCAATAGAGAACAGAAAGCAAACTTCAGAGGGGGCATTTTTTTGATTGATCAGCCATTCGATCGATGATGCCGGAACGGCCTCCAACAGAGAACACAAAGTAAACTTCAGAGAGGGTCCTAAATTGTTCGATCGGGGGTTCGATTGTCATGGACATTCGATCGGCCGTTCAATAGAACTTCTTCACCGATCGATCGGTTCGTACACAAATCTGACTCTCTACAGAATATAAAAGCTGTGTGTGCAGGGACAAAAACGGGGGTTCAAGAATTTTTAGTTCTGGACAGAGGGAAGCAGCTTTCAATGAACTTTTGGGAGGTTTTGTAAGGTTGTAGTTAGGTTTTCATCAAAACTTTGTCATTTTGTTATTTATTTCTCTTTGTATTGTTGTAAATTGTGTTGTTGTAAATGAATGTTTATATATGAAGTTGATGTTTCTCTCACTTTCGTGTCATTTTCCCTCACTTTCTTAGCAACCAAACACTAGTTTCTCTTTGTTTAATGTTAGATTTACGTTTATATATGTTTTTTTTTTATTATGGATTCTAGTAGCTAAACATCTCTTGAATGTGGTTGTGAAGATCTACCAAGGATCTTCAAGGGTTTGAAATGAGATGTATGAACTTTAAAGCTATAACTCTAGATTTTTATGGTTTTATTTGATTGAGTGTGAGATTCATTGAAAAACTTAGATTCATAACCCCTCTTGGTAATATTTATGCTCAAATCAATATTTGGTATAGATATTACACATTTCTAAGTTTTGATTCTAGGGTCCTACTCATAGATTTCATCTTACACTCAATCAAACATGAACTCAAGGATTTATGGTCAAAATCTTCCGAATCAAAAATCCAAAGTGCGATTCTTGATTTGAGTTATAAAACTCTCAATTGAAACCCTTGTTGTGAATTGGTGGATTGAATCAACCATGTCCAAGCCTTTCCATAATTGCATATTAATTAGATTTTATCGCCTTCATTAATTGTTAAGTACTTGCACTAGTCACAGAATAACCATCATCTCAAAACTAACAAGTTTTCAGTCTCTTTTATATCAGAAAGAGAAAATATTCTCGTTTACAATTCATAATGATATGTTCCCATGCCAGTTGAGCGTTGTTTGCGATATTTGTAGAATTTCCTTGGGAGAGAGCGACACCGAATTTTTTTATTTTTACTACATCGCGACTCCCGTATTCTTGTGGGGTAGTTCCATTTGTGAAGCACATCTGGGAGCGAATCACTTAACCATAAAAAGGGTTAGGATCAACTTAAGGTTATGAGCGTTGGAAAAGATTTTGAAAATAGTTTTTGAAAATGTTTAAGGTTATGGAACCCTATCACAGACCTAGGAAGGTCACACTTGATATGTCAATTTCCTTTGGGAACCTTAACCGTGGAAGGGCTAAGATCTCCTTAGGGTTGTAAGTTTTTTAAATCATTTTGAAAATAGTTTTTGAAAGTGGTAAGTGTCTAGCCATTTGAGGTTTAAGACAAACTTGTAGGGAGCTTTTGAATGCATTTGACAAAGACGTATGGTAACATTTGAAAAGACTTTGAAGTTGGTTTGGAAACTCGAGAGAGATGGAATATGACTTTTAGAAACATGCTATGAAAACCATTTGAAATGAGGTATGATTTGAAAGGAGTCTTTAGAGTTGAAATCTTGAAGCCACCTAACTTTGATTGTGTAAACTAGGGTTAAGATGACCTAGGGTTAGACCAATTAAGGTTAGGTGGACCTAAGGTTAGATCAACTAGGGTTTGGTTGACCTAGGGTTAGGTTGACATAGAGTTGGACCAACTAGGGATTGGTTGACCTAGGGTTCGGTTGGCCTAGTGTTGGACCAGCTAAGGTTTGGTTAACGTAGGGTTAGACCAACTTGGGTTTGGTTCACCTAGGGTTAGGTTGGCCTAAGGTTTTTGGAAGTTGGTTCAGGGTCAGGATGTGGCCCTAATGGTCTGAAGATGGTTTAGGAAAGAGGTTTAATGCATGGATTCCGAATGAAAATTTTAAAGGATATCATTTTATGTGAAAAATAGAAAGATTTGATTTTATGTTAAAAACGAAAAGATATGATTTTATGTTAAAATGGAAAAGATTTGATTTTGTTAAAAATGGAAGGATTTGATTTTGTTAAAAAAAGGAAAGATTTGATGTAAAAATCTATGATTTTATGTGAAAATAGTTTATGTTAAAATCTATGATTTCACGTGGCACTTTTTTGAAAACAACTCAAAAGAGTTCAACACTTTTTGAAAAGCATAATGTAACAAGGATTTTGAAAATCATTTTGATACAATATGAAATGCAATGAATGTAAGATGAGGTTTAAGAGGTTTAAGGGTGTTTCTAAGGCATAGAAAACTAGGGTTTTCACCTAGGCTTCAAGAAAGCAACACTTGGACCAATTTTTGAAAAAAAAAATTGAATATGTAATTTACAAAACAAAATAGTGATTATGACAACTAGAGTTTTGAAAAGGATGTTTAGGACTTAAAACCTTAATATGGACTTTGGAAGTCACATTAAATGTTTCACTTTCCTAAAACAACCCTAACCATGAAAAAGGCTAGAATCACTTTAGGGCTGTGATTTTGAAAAACAAATTAGAGTTTTAGAACCCTAATACGGACCTTGGTGGCCACTTTGAATATGTCACTTTCTTAGGGAAACCTTAAGCATGAAAAGGTTAGAATTACCCTAGAATTGTGAGTTTGAAAGCAAAGCAATTATAAATAATGCATGATTATAACAATTATAATGCAAAGGGCCTTGAACACACAAGGTTTAAGATTTCACCATATAATCAAGAGGGCTGGAGACCACACCATCATAAGGTAGACTATAGAAAGGTTCCCGACCGCTGACCTCCCCAAGGTTTCCCCTAAGCATGGACCGAAGGTCCTCTTATTTCAAGCATGCAAAAAGAGGAGGTAGAAGATAGAGATTAAAATAGAAAATAGTCCAAATGGACTGGGAGGGAGAAAAGAGAGAATGGGAGAACATAAACTTAAAGAAACCCTGCCTTGTCTTCGCTTCTTCTTTAACCTTCAATGGTGACTTTGCCTTGGACTTGAGAGGCTTTCAAGAGATTTGAAGGGGCTGGAGTTGGCCTTCAATGGTATTTGAAGGCTAGGGTTAAGGGTGTATAGGCTAGGGTTTGAGTGTATAGGGCTAGGGAAGCTCAAACCCTTAGAGAGATTAAGGTTTTTTGGAATTTTAGGGGCTGCAAAGAGTTCGGCAGAGCTTTGCTACATTTTTCTGGACTTGGAATACACTGAGGGTAACTTATATTTATAGGAAAAGAAAAAAAAAAAAAAAAAGGTAGGTGGCGCAACTAGGAGTGGAGCTAGGCCAAAATTTGTCCAGGTGCCACTAAGAGTGGCCCCTAGCTCCAGATTCTATGGAGATTTGATTTGATTCGATCTTGGGCTACAAGGTAAAGATTTTGGCGCCACTTCCAATGACTCCCAGCCATTTTTTGGCCAGATTCCACTACAAATGGCTCGAGTTCAATTTAGAAATCTGCCAAGCTGTGGGGCCCAACTAGAAAAAAGATAAGGGCACTTAGGAATATGCCAGGGGTTACTGGTTTGATACCCAGAGCTGGTGTGGTTGAAAGGGGTGATTAGCCCGCTAGGGGCAAAATGGTCATTTTGATCGGGACTCTCCGGAATTGGTTCGGAGTTAACCGTGATGGCATTTGAGTATGTTAGACTATCTGGGGACAGTCCTAGAAATGGTAGACTTACCGCTTTGAGGACTTAGATACTTTCTTGAAGAGCGTGTCGAACTGGATAGTCTTACCATCTCGAGGCCTTAGGTACTTTTTTCGAGGGATGTCTTAATTTGGGTTGGATTGGGTAGGCTTACCATCTTGAGGACTTAGCTACTTCTTCAAAAGATAGCCAGGGGAGACTTATGGCTCTAAGAACTTAGGTACTTTCTTGAAAAGCATGGCAAACTAGTTGGTCTTAGCATCTCGAGGCCTTAGTTACTTTTTTCGAGGGACGTGTCGGGGTGCAAATATTCTACATTGGCAGGCTAGTAGGCGCCAGAAGTAAGCTGCTCTTGAATTGATACAGACTTTCTATCTTAAGGAATTTGTACCTTCTCGAAGATGTGCCGGAGGGACTTATAGCTCTGAGGATTTAGATGCTTTCTCGAAGAGCGCATCGAATTGGATGGCCTCGCCGTCTTGAGGACTTAGGTACTTTCTTTAAAGAAGCGCCGATGCCTCTGGGCATAGTAGACATTCTATATTGGCAGGTTAGCAAGTGCCAAAAATGAATCACTACGGAGTTTATGCGGACTTTCCATCTCAAGGACGCTGTACTTTCTCGAAGATGTGCCGATATCCAAGAAATTTTGTACTTTCTCGATGAACATGCTGACCTGGATGGACTTACTATCTTAAGGAATTTGTGCTTTCTTGAAAGATGTGTTGAATGGAATTTGACTTGATTTAACTGGATTGGATTGGAATTAAATAGACTTATCGTCTTAACGAAGACATGTTAGTTAAAACTAGACTTGGCAATGCCTTAGGGGTATTTTGGTTATTTGGCTTTGATTGGGTCTAGTGGGCTCGAGAAGCGGTTGATTGATTGGACTAGAATCTGAAAGGCCAGTTTGGGCTTGAATATGTCTGTGAAGCTTGGATGTGAGTCCCTTTGGTCGAGCGAGCAAAAAAGTAATGCTTACAGTGTGAAGATAGTACATGGACTAACTTTGATAATGAGCATCAATAATACGATATTATATTTCATGTGTCCATTTGGTCCCTCTAGTTTCAATTGCAACAAATTAACCTTCAACTCTGCAATTTATTTCTAATTGGTCTAATTAGCAATATGTGTTAATAAATTGATAAATATGACTTTACGTAAAGGTTTAGGTGGTGAAGAATGTATTTGTGCATTGGGATCATTTCATACAATACAAACAACGTGTCTTGTGCATCTCAAGTAGTTACAATGGTGAAACAAAGTAACACATCTTTGTCTTATCCCACTTGGGATTGTAATGTGTCTGATACTATTTCTTCATTCGATTTGGTAACTCTTGTTGCCAATTAGACAAGTTAAAAGCCAATTGCAAAATTAGGTGTAAATTTGTCACAATTAAAGTTCCAAGGACCAAATTAACACTAGTGGCAAACTACAGGAACTACTTATATAACTAACTCGAAAGTTAAGGGTACCCTCTAGTTTTACCCTAGTTTTAGTTGTAACAAATTTAACCCTTAATTTTGCAATTGATTTCTAATTGGTTTTGTTAGCAATCAAAGTTTAAAAAAAATGGACGAAAAAGTAGCACATGCCAAGCATATGGTCACAGGAAGGGCAAAATGGTAAATTACTATAGGCTAATTACATAGACAGTCCGTATAGTTTACGTGTATACTTGGTACCTTTATTTTGAATTACAGCAGATTTATCCCTCAAGTTTGCAATTGATTTCTAATTAGTCTAATTGGCAATGGATGTTAGAACATAGGATAAAAAATTGCATGTGTAGCACATTTAACTGCAATATTTGGAAATGTAATGGGAGATTTCTGCTACTTTGCTTTTCCGATTACAATACATCCAAGTCGTTGTATCTTGAAACAACTCGGCAGAAAAGACCTTGGTGAAGAAGAAATTAGTGATTCAAATCCACTTGGTCTAATGGATAGCTGGTTGCAGTATTCATGAAGAATTTGGATGTTACCAACAATGTCACTGTAGAACTCTCTAATATTTAGACAAGAAATGCACCTTGCCAAGCATTTCTAAGGTGTCGTGCCCCAGTTTTTTAAACCACCAAGCCATCTAAGCTAAAAAAAAAAAAGCATGGTACTCTCTCTATTAAAGCTTACCCTCCTAAAAGGACAAGTACAACCAGGTTTGATATTAAAAATTGTTTTATTTAGGGTTTTTTGAAAAAATTTGGAGTTGTCACCTAACATAGTTAAAGATGAACTAGGTCACCTAAAACCTAAGTGTAATTTGAAGACCAAATTTCGATTTTTTGAAAATGCCTTCTTATAAAGGTTTTTTGAAAAAGAGGTTTATAGCAACCTTTTGAAAACATTTTAAAACCGTTTTGAAAACATGACTCCGAGTTGGTCTTCGAAACAAAAATCAATGGTTCGAGGGTTGGTAACGTGTAAGGAAGATATTCTAAGAACATCACCCTACCCCGCCCTTTTGTACCTACATGTCTAATCACCCTTAGTTCACTCACTTGAATCACCAATTACTAAATATCCACTTAGTGAAATTTTGAAAACGGAATTTGGTCATCACTTTTTAGATGAATGGTGCATGATGCACATTTTTGGAAACATTTTTGAAAAATTTGAAAAAGGGTTTGGAATTTGATTTTTGAATGATGCATTTTCAAAGGATATGAAGTTTTTGAAGTTTTACTTGAGATAGAAAATTTTGATTGAAAAAGAGTGTTGAAAATGGACATTTGACTTGAAATAAGAGTTATGATTGAAAGGAAGTTTTGAAATGGACAATTAACTTGAAATAAGGGTTATAATTGAAGGGAAGTTTTGAAAAGAGAATTTGATTTGAAATAAGGGTTATGACCGCACCTATGAAGGTTGCCTACTTATCTTATTTGATGAGAATTAAGTCATTCATTGTTCGTGCTAGTGCACAATTTGGAAATGGATGCTTGGAGTCTTGAATGGTTTTTGAAACTTGAACTCAAGAGAGCTTTGACTTGGACTTAATGTCTTGCCCCGCTTTTTACCTAAGCCCTCTTGGCTCGAAAAAATCACGGTACTCTCTCTGTTAAAACTTATCCTCTTAAAAGGACAAGTGTGGCGGGGGTTTGAATTTAAAAACTTAATTTGATTAAGGGCTTTTTGAAAAAGTTTAGAAGTTGCCACATATCATAATTAAAGATGTACTAGGTCTCCTAAAATTAAGTGTAATCCGAAGACTAAACTTAGGTTTTTCGAAAAGGTTTTAAAAATGTAATTCTTAAAAAGGTTTTTGGAAAAGAGGTTTTCAGCAACCTTTTGGAAACCCTTTTGAAAATGTGACTCCGGTTTGGATCTTTGAAATAGAAATCTAAGTCTAGGGATTGGTTACGTATAGGGAAGATATCCTAAGATCATCACCCTGCTCCATCCTTTTGGTACCTACATATCTATTGTTATCCACTTGAATCACCAGTTACTAATATCCATTTTTATCCACTTAGAAAAGTATTTGAAAATGGGATTCAATCATCACTTTTTGAATGAATGATGCATGAGGCAAGTTGTGAAAAAGTTTGAAAAAATTTGAGAGTTGACTTTCGAAAGATTTGGAAATTTTTGAAAATGGTATTTGACTTGAAACTAAAGTTATGACCCCACCATTTTAGATTGCCTACATATTTCATTTAGTCAAAATCAAGTCAGTCGTAGTTTGTATAAGAGCACGATTGAAAATGGACACATGAGAGTCTTGGAAGGCTTTTTAAACTTGAACTCGAGAGTTTTCGACTTGGATTTGAACTTGGATATTTTTTAAAGTACCTTTGAAATAGGACTTGGATTGTTTTGAAGTGTTTTTGGAAAGCAACTCAAGAGATTTTTGGAATGCTTTTGAAATTAACTTGGAATATTTTGGAATTTTTTTGCAACAACTCATGGGAGTTTGAGAAACTTTTTGAAACAACTCAAAAGAGTTTTGGAAACTTTTAGAAACAACTCAAGCGAGTTTTGAAATGTTTTTGAAATCAACTCAAGAGAGTTTTGAAATGTTTTTGAAATCAACTTAAGAGAGTTTTGAAATATTTTTGAAACAACTCAACAGAGTTTTGAATTCTTGATTGGGGATTTTTGAAAATAAAGCTTGGATTGGAATAGGGTTGGAGCTCTTATGAACTTGCTTTTGAAAAGGTTTTGAAAACCCCTTTTGAATACCTTACAGAAGGTATGTTGAATATCTCACCACCTTTGAGATATTAGCTATTGAGAGACTAACTTCTTTAATATTATGAATTTTGCAAACATGTTTAGAAAAAGGGGCTAGAGACTTCCCTTAGGTTTTTAGAGCTTTAGAGTTATAAAACCCTACTTGATATCTCACTTTCCTTAAGAAACCATAATCATTGAGTGACTAAGATTGTCTTAAGGATGTGACTTTTGAAAATCATTTTTGAAAGAGGTTTTGGAAAACATTTAGGATTTAGAACTCTATTATGAACCTTTGAAGGTTACATTTAATGTATCACTTTTCCTTAGAAACCCTAATCATGAAAGGGTTAGGAATGCTGGGGACTACAGAATTTTTTATGACCAGGCTATAGTGCATATGCATAATACAAAAAAAAAAAATTGATCTAATTAGCAAAGATTAATCTACATGATTAGAATCATACCTTCGAGATCTTTCTAGCTTGATCCTGAATAGCAGCAGGTATGAACTTTGAAATCCTTCTACTTTGATCTCGAATAGCAAGCAATAGCGACAAGCACGAATCAATTGCTCGAACTCAACCTTCGAACTTCTGTTGTATCTTTCATATGCGCCTTACTTTAGAAAGAATGGGCTCATAGCTGCTAGGGTTTCTCTTCCTTACAAAAATATGTGTCTCTCAATTATGAGCAAGTGCAACCCTAACTACTCTTAGAGTGCGTATATATAAAGGCTATAATAGGGACCATAAGATTAGTATAACTAGGGCTTCCTACGCAAATAATAATTCTTAATCCAACCAAGATTACTCCTATTTATGTAAATTATAATTTATACCACTAATGAATTATAATTGCACTCCTTGCCATACTAGGAATTATATTTCGAGCTCCATATTATTAAATGCATATTTATTTCCCCACGCTAAGATTACAGATACATGTCTATTAAATTAAATAACTAACAATTAAATTTAATAGACTTATTTAATTAGTTAAAATTTTTCACTTAACTTATTTGATATATTGGATTCACAATCCACCTGTAAGGTTTGACATAATCAAAACTTACAAACTTCCTCAAGAGGATATCATCAATCCCTATATCGGGATATGGATTCTACCAATAATTAATATTCACCATACACGTAATATTATTTTCTAACTCACTGAGTTTATTGACCCACAAAAAATCTCACTCTTTTATAAATCAAAACAATAAACACTATATGCACGTGTCTATTTATTATATTAGAATTAAGAGCATAAACACTCATAATAATCATGAGGTATTAATTATTATATATAATCGGTATAAAAACAGTTATCTCAATACAGTCTTATTCAATACACACAAAGTGTACTAATGCAAGGAGTTGGAACTTTACTGTTTCCCATAGTTAAGACAAACCTATTAAAACCTTGTGCTACAATCCTACTAATGGTGTGTTCAGTTCCATCTAAGACTGTGAACAATAAGCTTATATTCCATAAAAACTAATGATCAGATCTTTCGTATGTGAGTTGTGCTCTACACACCAAATCATCTACTGTATAGAATAAGAGACACACATGCATAATCAATAAACAACGCAATGCAAACATTGCTCACATAGATTCTCATTAAAATGAAATAACTAATTTATTAATAAACATCAAAACCATTACACAAAACATGTCTTTTAGTATAAATCCCTAACAAGGGACACCTTAGGGTTGTGAGTTTTTTAAACATTTTTGAAATAGTTTTTAAAAAACGTTAAGTGTCTAGCTATTTTAGTTGAGAAAAGTTTACGAGAGCTCTTGGAAACATTTTGGGAAAGAGTATGGAAGCATTTGAAAATATTTTGAAATTGATTTTTAAAAACTCAAGAGAGTAGGATGCTTTTGAAAGCATGCTATGAAAATGGTTTTGAATTGAAAGATAATTTGAAAAGGGCCTTTGAATTGGAGCTTTGAAGTTTAACTAACATTGGTTAAGGCAATTAGGGTTAGGAGGGTCTAGGGTCAACTAACTAGGGTTAGGTTAACCTAGGGTTTGATGAACTAGGGTTAGGTTAATCTAGAGTTAAGGTGACCTAGGGTTAACTAACTAGGGTTAGGTTAACCTAAGGTTAAGGACAATTAGGGTCAAGTTAGTCTAAGGTTTGGATGAGTGGCTTTAGAAAAGTTTGGAAAAGTGACTTTATGTATGAAATTTTGAAAGGAGGTTTTGAAGACCATGATTTCATATAAAACCTTTCAAAAAGTTAAGTTAAGACAGTTGTAAATTTTGAAAACCGTTTTATAAAACCACTCAAATAAATGTAGTGTTCATATGGTTGGTGTTTGGAAACCACTCAAAAGAGAGTTTCATTGGGACCATTACAACCACTAACTTAGGAAAATAAAACTTTGAAAATCAATTTGAAATGGGAAGTCTTGAAAATCATTTTAATGAAAACTCAAGGGAGTGAGGTGACTCGCGCTACACATGCACTCGAGATGAACCCAAGAGAAGGCCAGTGAAGTAGTATTACTCGGAGTACAAGATCATCCCACAAGGAGTTATGTGTGCACAATGACCAAAAGATCTAGAACCACCCTCTCAATCGACCACTAAATTCTGGCTAAAACTTCTTAAAATGGAAAATATGTTTGTTTTCGAAATGGGTTCTTTGTCTGAATTAGCTAACTAACTAAAAGAAAATGACTTGAATCAAGTATGATTTTTAACTTAATGTGACAAAGTCTCGGGATTGACTAATCCAACCGATTGTTGTTCTAGGAATTCCAAAAGAGGTATTCTATAACTCAAATCCTTAACAACGTGAGTCTCGGATTCAGAAGTTTTAGCGATAAAAATAGGGTGTCCTTTAGAAATCCAACACCTAGAATAAATCAAGTCTTTAGAATCGAAGACGAATACCATCGATTCACATAGCGCCTATACTGAGTATGAACTCACGCATAAGCGTTACTGAACATAATCAATCGTCTAAGTTTTCAAAGGTTTCTAGAATGACGAACAATAAGAACGATGCAATTAAAAGATTTAGCTTGAAAATCTGGAAAACACCCTCTTATGGTCAACCAAGACCTCCAATCGATTTTCACACTCAATCCCAAGATGGGAGAAGTTAGCTATTTATTTCTATCTATGAATAACTTCGAAATACATGAAGAAAAGCTAAAAATTTGACTTTAAAGCAATAACTCGACCAACATTATGAATTTAATGCAAGAGAAATGGAAGACCATATATTAAAACTAATGTTTTAGAGGTTACATTTACATCTAGGCATAAATCTAACAAACAAAAGGTACAATAAATAAAAAACATACAAAAACCCTAAAAGTCGTCGTCCCTTCTACTCTGATCCCTCGAAAATAACAAGAAGGTTCGTATTTATAAGGATTACAAGCGAACCCTAAAATATGGACAAAAACAGCCCGGCCGTTCAAACCGTGTGGGTGGGCGTTCGAACGCTCATAACTGAGTTTTAAACCGTTCGAACTGTTGAGACAGGCGTTCGAACGGTAGGCCAATTCTTGATTTGCACGCCCATGGGCCGTTCGAACTATGGATCTAGGAGTTCGAACGGTATGCCTTATTTTCTTCTTCTCCTTCTTCTTGCCGTTCGAACGACACTCTAAGGGTTCGAACCGTAATCCCCTTTTTTGCTCAATTTGGAATCGCCTCATTTGAAGCCCTTGGAGTTGGAATTTGGCGACGCTCATTAGACTCAAACATGAGTATCTTGGGGAGAGCTTTCCAACAGCTTATCATTTGCTCAGTTCCAAGTTACGAGTAAAAAGTTACAAGTTTCTCGAAACAAGACCCCTGGGGATGTTCCTCAATGTTCTACGCTCCCAGCCCGGATCATTTCTTTGACTCCTGATTCACTCCTTTAGCGTTAGAAACCTAAAACTAGATTGAGTATGAGGTTCAATGCAAAATATAGTAAGGAAAACAAACTTATCCCAAAACTATGACTAACAAGGGGTTGTTTAGAGATGATAGACTACTCTTTCGTTGTCTAATCACACCCCTCCAACTAACCTTTTTCTAGTCCCTAGCAAAAACTAAGAAAAGACAGCATAATCTCCACTCTCGTAGGAGTCCCGAGCCTATTTGGTGAATAAACCTAGCCTTTTGCCACTATGTTACCCTAGGGGGGGCTAGTGTGAGTTCATGAGGGCTTCCAGAGACGGATATCCACAAACGTCTACCCATGTCATGTCAAGAAGATAGCAGAGATACGATGAACATGCAATAACTCCATTCGAAAGAAATCTCAATTTTCCAAAATAAACTGAATCATACAAGTTAAAGGCATAAAGCAACGAAGAGAGGAAAGCACATTGAAGTGCACTATCAATTATATATAACTATACCAACTCAACTCATGCAATTACATCCTTTTTACTTCAATTTCAAGTCTCCTAAGCCATACACTCAACTCAAAAGATGAACACACAAGGTTCTCTCACGTGAAAGCTCATTAAAAGAGTAAATGAATAAGACATGCAAAAACGAGCAATTCCAATCATCAAAAACCGCTAAAGTGTAAGTGTATCGACTTGGCATAGCTTCGTGAAAGAACATTCGCGACTCAAATATCAGCTAGAGATGTGACATGTACGGACCTATTCTCAACTGAATTAATAACTTATGCAATTCCAGATATGCTAAGGCCATGTGAAAGAAGAGTTGTGAATGGGGAACGAAGAAGGCGGTATTAGAATTTCAACATGTGCAGTGTGCACTACACATGATGACAAGAATGCATTCACTTCTGGTTTCCCCACTTTTGAACCATAGTGGACTTTTCAACTTCTCTCATTTCTTCTTCTTCTTTTTCTTTTTCTTTTTTTTTTTAAATAATAATTTCTTTCTCTCATTTCTCTTCAACTCCATACAACTTCACATGTGAAATGCAATGCATTAGCTTAGCATTGATAGACTTTTCAAGATTGTGTGTACACAAATACCGAGAGAGAGAAATGACATGTTCGACTCACAATAAAAGAAATGGCCTCAGTCTAGAACCCGAAAAGACATTAAGTCAAAACCTCAAGAAAGTATAGGGTGTCAAAAACTCCAACCACTACTCGGCACGCGAATCAAAATCAAGAAAACTGAGCTATTCAATCAACGGAAGATCACAAAATATCCTTGAGTAGACATAAATCACTCCGAAAAAATGATCTTTAGGTTTTAAACTCACAGGGTACAATCTCCACTTTATAAAGATGTGCATGCACAAAAGAGATACGTAAAAAGTCATATAATCATGCTAGAGCATAATGATGTAAATTCTCTCTTATGATGGATTTATTGCAATTCATCACGACACCAAGGTGCATCAATCATTCCTTCAAACTTAGTCCAATGCATGAAACAAAGTATCTCAATCAGCAAGAAAATGCAATAACATGAATATAACAATGGTTTCTCTAAGATATGCTCAACACACCCATTATCAACAAAAGACAAAAATCTATTTACTTCATGTACCATTACAACGAAACCAGAAAACCGACCTATTTCGGATGAACTGCACATGTACTGGATATCAGATAACCTGTCTTAATAATTCTTCAAATCCCATTGATAACATGTATAAATTAAATCACAAGTGTTGAAGCAAAAGATATATCAATTCAAACCCAAAAGTTAATATCCACAAAACAATTATACAGCCCATGAAAACAAAAGAACCAAAGTTTTAGACTAGAAAGAAACAAAAAACATCAACTAGCAACTCAGTCTAAACTCCTACTCATCATCCTCATCGGCATCGCCATCATCTCCTCCAGCCGGCGGCTGCCCTCTCATCACCATCGCCATCATCTCCTGAAGGATGGCAGTGTGCCTCTCTACATGGTTCTTGATGTTCTTTAACCGAGTATCGGTTGAAGCTATGAAAGCATCCAACTTCTGCCCCTGCTGCACCATAGCAGCTTGTGAACTCGCACCCTGGGCCCCTGCAGCTGCCTCAGCAATTGCCCTCTTTCTCAGATCCTCTACCTCTTTCTTTCTCCTCTTCTGACCCTCAGACCGAGTCCAAGTGGTATCATCAATAAGCATCTCCTGGTCCTGGGTGATGAGGTCCCGGGGAATCTTTGCTTTCAAGTCTCAAATCAACTCAGTAAGCATACAAGTAAAAGGGATCGACCCTTGGGAATTAGGGTTTGTATAGGCATGGTAGACTTGCATGAACATGAATCGAGGCAAGTTAATGGACTTCCCCATACCGATGGCCCAAAGTAACTACGCTCGGTTAAGGCTCATGCCTACTGTTCTTTTTAGCGGCATCAAATTATGATAGGAGAACAGGAAGAGGATGAGGTACTTAGGCACCAACTTCAGTTTGTTACACTGGACCAACCCATCCCAGGTTTCTCCCCTTTTAAGCAATTCTTCACAAAGGACGGATAATGGAGGGGCGCCTATGTCAGGATACTCGAACTCGGGCTTTGCTTCCCACCTAAGCCCATAATAATGACAAAAAGTGGCAAGCTCTAGGACAATTTCCTTCCCCTAGACCCAAGACTTGATCCTCTCATTCCCCTTCTCAGCCACCGGGGAGAATATGTTTGCTATAAACTCGGCACACAAGGTCAAAATGCACTCCCCCTTATATGAGGCCAACCCTAGCCAGCCCCTATCAGAGAATTGTTTCTCAAACTTAAAAGTTTCAAAGGCATTGAGCCTTATCTCTCTCTCAATCACCACCCCATTTTTCACCCAAATCCTTCTGTAGGATTTCTCCTCATGGACCCCCAAAAATCTCGAGACATCATAGCCCTCGTGGGAAGCACTAGCAGTGGGAGCCTTCCCCTTAGCCTCTTACGAATTGGACGTGGTTTTGGCCAAGGACTTGGACTTCCCCGCTCCCTTACTAGATTTATCACTCATCTTTTCACCTCTACAATCAAAATATAAACAAAACACAAATGCACCACACATCACAACAAAGTTCAAAAAAAACAACAAAACCCATGCATAAAACAAAAAGAGTGTGTACATAATGCCTTAGAGGTGGCCTATGATGTCCTACATGCCTTAGAAAGTGCCCATCAATCTCAAATGGTGCCACAATGAGCACCCAAACATTATGTCAAACATGTGGTGCGCTTCTGTTTTGGCAGGATTCCAAACAACAAAAAAAGTTAAAGGAAAAGGCTCACAATCTATCCTAGAGAACCCTACGATCCCTTGGGAATCCAATGGGGTTCAATTACCCTCAAATTACTAGCAAAAACCTCACTAAGGCATTTCATCGAACATATGGTGGGCTGTGGAATGTGAGTGTGCCTAAAGCATTACTCCTAGTGATTCAACCACCCCAAAACCAAGAAATAAAACATCAAGACAAAAACAAAGCAAGCCCCAACTCAAATCTATGCAAAACCTAAGGTTTATATGTGCTATGAAAGCATAAAAAATAAGAGCACAAAAACAAAAGAGGGAGGTTACCTTGGTTAGATGGATGAAGATGGAAGGAGAAGGTTGCCACACAAAGGTCCTAGGAAGCTTTGGCCAGCCTCTGGTTGACAAAGAAATGCCCCTCCAACACCCTTACTCGAATCTCCCTCGACCTCTTTTTTTCTCTCTCTCTCGGCTCTCTCTCTCGGCTGGAAATGAAATGAACTAAAGTATCTTCAAAGGGCTTAAAAAAACAAAAAAAAACTTCATTGCCGTTCGAACGGTACATTTTGGAGTTCGAACGATAGGCACAAAAATGGGCTGCCTCGAATCGGGTCATTCGAACTCCAGATTGGTCCGTTCAAACGGTAGGCACAAAATGAGATTACACCCCCACGGGCCATTCGAACGGTCCATTCTAGAGTTCGAATGGCAGTGCAAAAATTCTGTGTTCCAATTTACATGGCCACGGGTTGTTCGAACGGCTCTATGGACCGTTCGAACTCCAAGCCAATTTTTCAGACTCTGTCTTATGCACACTGAATACAATCAACACGTAACCCAAATGCAAACTAACCTAGATGCACTTTGACCTAAAGAAGAAAAATCTACCTTAATCTAATAAAAGCTAAAAACTATATACCGAAAGACGAAAGACACACTACGAAGTAGACCCCCCCCCCCCCCCCCCCCCCCCCCCCCCCCCCCCCCCCCCCCCCCCCCACCCCCCCCCCCCCCCCCCCCCCCCCCAAAAAAAACTAGAGACAAGCATAGTCTACAATGCAACAAAAAGACAAGGAAAAAGAAAAAAAAAACACGGTGACGGACAGGCGGGAAAAATGAAAAGGCGGGACACACCCACTCCCCCCCCCCCCCCCCCCCCCCCCCCCCCCCCCCCCCCCCCCCAAACTAGGGAAAAGTGACTTTCGACACGACTTGATCCTAACAACTACTATACAACCTACGGGATAGCATTATGGTTCATTCTAAAGGTGGTGGATCATGCAAGTCCACACAGTCGACCTCTCTTGACTCCAACTCAAGATAGGGCTTCAATCGCTGCCCGTTGACTTTAAAATTATTACCATTCATAGGGTTTTCGATTTCAATTACCCCATGAGGTGAGACTTCTCCTACTACAAAAGGTCTGTACCATCTACTTTGAAGCTTACCCGGAAACAAATGTAGCCGAGGATTGTATAGAAGGACCTTTTGACCAATCTCAAAAGATTTACGAAGGATACGTTGGTCATGTAATGATTTCATCTTTGCTTTAGAGATCTTGGAATTCTTATAAGCATCATTCTAAATTTCATCGAGTTCATTTAGTTGCAATTTTTGAAAGGAAACTGCCTCGTCTAAATTCTTATTGAATTGATGGATTGCCCAATAGGCCTTATGTTCTATCTCCACCAAAAGATGGCACGCCTTTTCATACACAAGCCCATATGGAGAAGACTCTAAAATGATCTTATAAGTTGTCCTATAGGCCCATAATGCATCTACCAATCTCAAGGACCAATCCTTTCGGTTCGGGTTAACAGTTTTCTCTAGGACTTGCTTAATCTCTCTGTTTGCCAACTCAACTTGGCCTTGGGTCTGGGGGTGATAAGGTGTACCAACTTTGTGTATCACCCTGTATTTTCTCATCAGCAGAGCTACTAGTCTATTGCAAAAATGGGAGCCACCATCACTGATGATAGCTCGCGGCATGCCAAACCTAGCAAAGACGTATTCTTTCAAAAATTTTACCACAACAGCATGGTCATTAGTACATGCCGGTATAGCCTCTACCCACTTAGACATATAGTCTATGGCCACCAAAATGTATTTATATCCGCACGAGCTAGGAAATGGTCCCATGAAATCGATACCCCAATAGTCAAAAACTCCAAGAATAATGATAGGGGTAAGAGGCATCATGTGCCTCCTAGAAAGACTTCCTAGATGTTGGCAACTATCATAGGATGCGCAGAAAATGTGAACGTCTCTAAACATGGTGGGCCAGTAAAAACCACTCTACAAAATTTTGACAGTGGTTTTACGTGAATAAAAATGCCCACCGCATGCCTATGAGTGACAGAACTCAATGATGTTTTTCACCTCATCGTCGGGAATACACCGGCGGATCACTTGATCGGGATAGTATTTGAAAAGATATGGATCTTCCCAAGAGAAATACCTCACATGTCTAAAGAATTTTTTTCTATCAATGCTAGACCAGTGTGAGGGAATTTTACCGGTAGCTAAGTAGTTAGCTACGTCGGCATACCACGGTGTCTTTGAACCTGAAAGTGCACGAGCATAGAAGAGTTGCTCATCCGGAAAGTGTTCATTGATTGGAAGGGGGTTTTGGGCATCCCCATCAATAGGGAGCCTCGGCAGGTGGTCGGCAACAACATTTTCGACCCCTTTTTTATCTCTAATCTCAATGTGAAACTCTTGAAGTAACAAAATCCACCGGATGAGTTGTGGCTTGGCATTAGGCTTATTCAACAAATACTTTAGTGCAGAATGATTAGTGTAAATGATAACTAAAGATCCAACCAAGTACGACCTAAACTTATCGAGCGCGAAAACCACAGCGAGGAGCTCTTTCTCAGTAGTGGTATAGTTCAGCTGGGCTTCATTAAGGGTTTTGCTGGCGTAATAAATTACATATGGTTTCTTGTCCACCCTTTGCCCTAAAACAGCCCCTACTGCATAGTCGCTTGCGTCACACATCAACTCGAAAGGTAAAGACCAATCGGGTGATCTAATAATAGGTGCAGTGGTGAGAAGTGTTTTTAGCTTGTCAAAGGCTTCTTGGCATTGAGGTGTCCAAACAAATGGAACCTCCAGTGAAAGTAAATGGCACAAGGGTCTAGAAATAGCACTAAATCCCTCAATGAACCACCGGTAGAATCCGGCGTGCCCAAGAAATGACCGAATATCTCGGACACTCTTCGGGGTAGGGAGATGTTGGATTAACTCGACCTTAGATTGATCTACCTCTATCCCCTTGTTGGACACAATATGTCCAAGAACTATAACTTGTGTCACCATAAAGTGACACTTCTCCTAATTGAGCACTAGGTTACTCTCCTCACATCTCTCCAAGTGGCTGCATTGAGTGGGAAATGATCTTTCCTAGTGGCTGCATTGAGTCTTCGGTAGTTTATGCACATTCGCCAACCTGTTTAAATCCTAGTCGGAACTAGTTCATTCAGTTCTTTTTTTACTACCGTAATTCCCGACTTCTTCGGGACAACTTGGGTTGGACTAACCCATTTGGAATCAGAGATGGGGTATATAATACTTGCATCGAGAAGCTTCAGTACTTCTCCTCTAACAACCTCTTTCATGTTGGGATTCAAACGTCTTTGCATTTGACGCACAGATTTAGAGTCCTCCTTAAGATATATACAATGAGTACACATTAGAGGACTTATTACATGAAGGTCTGCTATAGTTCAGCCTAGAGCTTTCCTATGAGCTTTCAGCACTTTCAAGACAAATTCCTCTTGGCCTTCAGATAGGGTAGAGGAAATGACTACCGGGTAGGATTCAGCCTCACCTAAAAAAGCATATTTCAAGGTGGAAGGTAAGGGTTTCCTCTCTGGAATAGGTGATTGCTGTTCAGAAGGGACCGGCTTGACAACACTTGGGGTAAGGGGTTCGAACATGGGAGTCCAATGACCCACATGCATGCAACTCTCACTCTTTTCTACTACTCTAGTTGGGTCCCTATAACTTGCACTCTCGGATTCCAATTGGTCATTAGGCTCACTCCAGACAAGAGCCCTCTCAATAGAATCCTCCATGAACTCTCGGTCTACATGCTCCTGGACAATAGATTCTATGAAGTCTACTTCCTCAATGTTGTCTACCTCCCCCTTTTGTTTACCCACCGTAAAAATGTTCATTTCTAAGGTCATATTGCCAAATGAAAGCTTCAATAACCCATTCCTGCAATAAATTATGGCATTTGCAGTGGCAAGGAAGGTTCGTCCTAAGATGACAAGAATATGATGCTTAGAAGATTCTATGTCTATCGGGTGGGTATCTAAAACAATAAAATCAACCGGGTAGTAGACATTATCCACTTAAATAAGGACATCCTCAATTATTCCCCGGGGCACCTTAATAGAACAATCGGCCAACTCAAGGGTAACTCGGGTAGGGCTCAATTCTCCTAGACCTAGTTCCTTATACACAGAATATGGAAGTAGGTTCACAGTAAAACCTAGGTCAAGAAAGGTTCGATCTATCCTATGTCCTCCTATGACGCACGAATTAGTCGGACAACCAGGGTCCTTATACTTCGGAGTGGTCTTTCATTGTAGGATGGCACTTTAACTTTCATTCATCATTGTCGTCTCTTTAACAAGCAACTTCCTCTTAACAATACACAAGTCCTTCAAGAACTTGGCATAGGAGGGTATTTGTTTGATTGCATCCAAAATAGGGATATTGACTTGGACCTGTTTGAATATCTCATATATTTCTTAATTTAAAGACTCTTTCCGAGGTCTAGTCAATCTATGAGGAAACGGGGCATGTTTCAACTCTTCAATACCCACTTCTTTAGATGCATCAATCGATTCTTTCGACAGCTCAGAATTTTCCCCATTCTCTTTCTCTTCATTTTTATCACTCTCTTCTCTCACTTGCTCATGTCCTAACCCAACAAACTCATTCTTTTTCCCTTAACTATTTTCTTTAGAAGGAATGGTTTTATCAATTTGTTTCCCACTCCTAAGTGTGGTGATGGCTTGAACCTGTTCATGTGGTGTGTTAATGGAATTTGCAGGTTTTGGGTTAGGTTGGGGCTGGGCAGGAAATCGCCCTTGTGTTTTTTGAGTCATTAACATCTTGTGGATGTCTTTAACTAGTGTATTGGTCTCCCCCTGTGATTGTTCCAGATTGTTGACCCTATTTGTGAGTGCTCGTAGGTCATTGGTCACTTGTATGCCCTCATTATTTCTCCTATGAGGAGCTTGGTATTGTGCCGGCTGAGGTACATATGGTTGAGGTCACTATTGTGTGGGATAAGACGTTGATGATCCATGGAAAGGTTGCGGTGGTGGGTGCAAGGGTTGTGGAGGTTATTGAAATGGTTGAGGATTTTGTGAACCCTCTTATTTCCACCCAAAGTTAGGATGATTCCTCCACCCCAGGTTATATGTGTTGGAGTAGGGATTGTTCCCACTCCTTTGATTTTGGTAACCCCCTTGGAATTGACCAACCGCATTCACTTGGCCGTGAAATGCTTCCCTCACCCCCGGTATAATTGGACATGAAGTCATATCATGGTCCTGTGTATTACAAACTAAGCACAGTGAGAGTGTCTCAACCGGTACAAAAGTGGTGGCCTTAGAAGTTTCTAAAGCCTCCAACTTACGTGTGAGTGACGTAACCTTAACCTGTAGGTCCTCTACTTCCCCTAACTGGCGTTTGGCTCTAACATGTGTGGTAGTGGGCTTGGTAATATGATTTTGAGTTATATGGTTTTAAGTACCTGTGCTAGCCCATTCTCTAGCCAAGTTGGCTAGATAGTAGAAGTAATTATGTGCCTCAGTGGGGTTCTTGTCTGGATAGGCTCTCACGCACATAGACTATACAAACATCTTCAATTGAGGGGTCAATAAATAGTAGAATGTGTTAATGATGTGCCATTCTGGAAAACCATGATGTGGACATGCGAATAGTAGATCCTTGAACCTCTCCCAACATTGGAAGAAGGTCTCACCACTAGCCGATGCAAATTGAGATATGGCACGCCGTAGTGCCTCTGTGCAATATTCGGGGAAGAACTTTTTCAAGAACTCCCCTTGAAGTGTGTTCCATGAGTAAATGGACATAGGCCTCAGTGAATTCAACCACATCTTAGCCTTATCCTTCAAAGTGAATGGGAAAAGTTTCAAAAGTAAAACTTCCCAGGGATAAGCATTATCTTGGAAAATAGAGCATGCATCCTCAAAATCTTTTATGTGCATGTATGGTTGTTCAGAGTCATAGCCATGAAATTGGGGCATGGCTTATAGTATTCTCGGTTTAAGATTCAATGTGGTTTGGTGCACGGGAAGTACTATGGCGGATGTGGGTGTTTGCCTAGCAAGGTTCATGTAATCCCTCATAGGGCGATCTTGGACTTCTGCGTCCCCTATGTTGCTTCCCCTTTCGTGGCCGTTGTGCCCATTGTGGTCATTGTGTTCACCCCCTGGGACATCACCCAGTGGATTATTGATGTTGGCCATAGGTATGGGTCCTAAGTCAACAATTAAAGGAAAGCGAGGTGAATCTGTTGGGTTTAAACGAGCAAGTGATGGAGTCAAATAGCCTGGTGGAAGGTTACATAATGGGTCGACTCTAACGAGACTATGAGTGTGATCTTGAAAGAAATAGGACATATAAATGCAATGCACAAAACAATCAAGCAAAGTCCCTCCGAACCTCCAATCTCCATATAAATGTCAACTCCATTACCCACAATAAATTTAAAAGCAACCCAACCAATCCTCCAATCTCCACATTCAAGGCAAAACCACCAATAAACATTTAGCACAAAGCCTAACCTCCTCTAGTTCCACCTCCTAACTACCATATGCCTAGACCCCTAAAAATAAAAAGAAATAAGCAAAATCCTAAAATTCTAAAACCACAAAAATGATGGAACGAAGTTACCGAATGGCTTTTGCCGACGATTTCTCCGTTGTTGTAGGTTGATGATGAAGCAATTCGCTGAATTTTGCGTTGACTAAGGTTTGTATTCTAGCACGCCTCTTGCGGTCACTTGTGCGAAAGCAAACTCCCCAGCAATGGCGCCAAAAACTTGACTCACGCCACACGTGCACTCGAGATGAACCCAAGAGAAGGCCGGCGGAGTAGTATTACTCAGAGTACAAGATCGTCCCATAAGTAGTTGTGTGTGCACAATGACCAAAAGATCTAGAACCACACTCTCAATCGACCACTAAATTCTGGCTAAAACTTCTTAAAATGCAAAATGAAAAATGGAAAATATATTTGTTTTCGAAATGGGTTGTTTATCTGAATTAGCTAACTAACTAAAAGAAAACGACTTGAATCAAGTATGATTTTTAACTTAATGTGAAAAAGTCTCGGGATTGACTGATCTAACCGATTGTTGTTCCAAGAATTCCAAAAGAGATATTCTATAACTCAAATCCTTCGACTACAAAATGAGTCTCGGATTCAGAAGTTTCAGCGATAGAAACGGGGTGTCCTTTAGAAATCCAACACCTAGACTAAATCAAGTCTTTAGAATCAAAGACGAATACCATCAATTCGCGCAGCGCCTATATTGAGTATGAACCCACGCATAAACATTACCGAACATAATCAATCGTCTAAGTTTTCAAAGGTTTCTAAAATGACGAACAACAAGAACTATGCAATTAAAAGATTTAGATTAAAAATCTAGAAAACACCCTGTTATGGTCAACCAAGACCTCTAATCGGTTTTCACACTCAATCCCGAGATGGGGGAAGTTAACTACTCATTTCTATCTATGAATAACTTCGAAATACATGAAGAAAAGCTGAAAATTTGACTTTAAAGCAATTACTCCCCCAACATTACGAATTTAATGCAAGAGAAATGGAAGACCATATATTAAAACTAATGTTTTAGAGGTTACATTTACATCTAGGCATGAATCTAACAAACAAAAGGTACAACAAATGAAAAATGTATGAAAACCCTAAAAGTCGTTGTCCCTTCTACTCTAATCCCTTGAAAATAATAAGAAGGTTCGTATTTATAGGGATTACAAGCGAACCCTAAAATTTGGACAAAAATAGCCCTGCCGTTCGAACCGTGTGGGTGGGCGTTGGAACGCCCATAACTGAGTTTTCAACCGTTTGAACTATTGAGACAGGCGTTCGAATGGTAGGCCAATTCTTGATTTGCATGCCCACGGGGTGTTCGAACTGTGGATCTAGGAGTTTGAACGGTATGCCTTATTTTCTTCTTCTCTTTCTTCTTACCGTTCGAACGACACTCTAAGGGTTCGAACCCTAATCTCCTTTTTCACTCAATTTGGAATCGCCTCATTTAAAGCCCTTGGAGTTGGAATTTGGCAACGCTCATTAGACCCAACATGAATATCTTGGGGAGAGCTTTCGAACGGCTTATCATTTGCTCCGTTCCAAGTTACGAGTAAAAAGTTGCACATTTCTTGAGACAAGACCCCCGGGGATGTTCCTCAATGTTCTACGCTCCCAGCCTGAATCATTTCTTTGACTCCCGATTCACTCCTTTAGCTTTAGAAACCTAAAACCAAATTGAGCATGAGGTTCAATGCAAAATATAGTAAGGAAAACAAACTTAACCCAAAACTACAACTAACAAGGGGTCGTTTAGAGGCGATAGACTACACTTTCGTTGTCTAATCATAAGGCCTTTGAAAACTTCCCTAAGAGATGAGTGTTTTGGGAACCACTTTTGGGGCATTGAAAATTACTCTAATGAGCTAGGGTTTATATGGTTAATTTTATGGAAATCATTCCAAGGAGGGCTTCTTTGGAACCATTCTAACCACAACACTCAAGAGAGTAAAAACCTGAAAAATCAACATAGGATAGAAAGTTTTAGAAATCATTTTTTATGGAAACTTAAGAGAGTAGAGATTTTGAAGACCTCTTCAAGAGAGGATTGCTTGGAAAGCCATTTTTATGCAACTCAAAGGAGTGAAAATGCAATGATGCAAAGTAGAGATCAAGGTTTATTAGAGAGTTTTCTAAGCTTGGAAAACTAGGGTTCTTGGCTTAAACTTCAAGAAACTCCAACTTAGAGGCTTTTTTAGAAAATCATTTTAACATGGACTTTATAGAACTCTTGAAATGGAGATAATAATGGTTTTGAAAAAAGTTTTGAGCATGAAAATAGGATCATCATAAGTAATACATGAACATAATAACCATAATAATGCAAGGGGGTCATGAATCATACAAGGTTGAAGGCTTCACCACATAGCAAGGAGCTCCAACGGCTATACTATACTCAAGTAGGCTTGTGAGAGGTCCCCCAACCGGTGGCTCTCACAAGCTTTCCTCTAAACATGGCCTAAAAGCTCTTTTGTTCCAATCATGCAAGAAAGGGAGGTTGAAGATGAGAGTTAAAGTAGAAAAAGCTCAAGTGAGCTTGGAGGGATAAGAGAAGGAGTAGGGGAGACATAAATGTAAAGAGAGCTTCACCTTTAGCCTCTAAGAACCTTCAATCCACCATTGTTTACTAGTATTAAGCTTGAATGGACTTGAGAATGCTTGGATTGGCTTGGAGCTTTAAAGAACCTAGGGTTTTCTTGAATTTCAGAGCTTTGGATTGAATTTGATAGAGTTTTACTACTATTTTTGGGTCTAAAATATACAGGGGGAGGCCTGTATTCATAGGCAAAGTTTCTTTGGGCTGGCGCAAGTAGTATAAGCGCATGTATTGCTCTAGCACTTAAGTGCCATGTGGCACTCCTTGTGCTATCCCAACTTGGGTTGCAAGGCAAGTTTTGTCAGATCTGATCATTTTCTGGGTGCATATAGCACACACTCTGCCGTCGAAAACTTTTTTGCTGACTTTGTCTTGATATTCGTGCAATTCAAGAAAGATTCGGAGAAATCAATCACGTTCACAATGTTCCCTTGCTGTTTCTTATGAACTAGGAGCCCTCAGGGAGCTCCAAGGATTTCAAATGACGGAAATATTTTATTGGGAAATGTGGTTAAAAATAAGTTTTTTGGAGCATCTGTGAGACACTCCAAGAGTTTTCAAAAATGACATTTTTGTGCCACATAATCGTGGCCTTCGAGGAACGACCTCCTCAATCAAACAATACCGATGGGACGTCCGTCAGACAAGCTTTAGGAAATTCTCTAATTTATGCATTTCTCAAGTCATTTGATGGTGTATTTTAATTAGGAAATTAAAGAAAAAGTCAACCCTAGGAAAGCATTTGTGCGACGCTCCAAGGGTTTTTCAAAGTGGCAACTTTCGGACCATGCAATCAAATGCTTCAAAAAGTGATCTTTTCAATTAAGCCATATCGATGGAAAGACTTGTAGAAATTTTTTAATTTACATATTTCTCAAGTCATTTGACCGTGCGTTTTAATCAAGGAATCAGAGAGAAAGACAACTCTAGCGGAGCGTTTATGAGACGCTTTGGGAAGCTTTTATTAACTTAAAGGCGTTTCGAGTCAAAGGGCTCGCTTGGAAATGGATGGAGATGTTCAACAGGGTATCCCAATGAATGCGGATTTGGTACCTAGAGCCAATGTAATTTCAAAAAGGCTTGAGCCACTAGGGGCAAAATAGTCATTTTAATCAAAAGTTGCCGGAATGGGGTCGAGATGGATTTGAGTTGCATATCGAACATGCCGGATTGTCGAAAGATAGTTTGAGCGTGGACTTATCGTCTAGAGGATTTACTACTTTCTCAAGGATGTGCCAGAGTGCCCCAAGGGCAATTTGGTGATTTTAACCGGGTATCACTGAATTAGTCTAGAGTCGGCTGGAATGGCATATTGAGCACGCCGAACTATCTAGGGATAGCCCTGGAAGGTGGACTTACCATCTTGAGGACTTGGTACTTTCTCGAAGATATGTCGGGTTTATTGTGTGGAGAAGTTTGTACTTTCTCACAAGATGTGTCGGGTTGGATGGACTTATCGTCTCGAGGAGTTTGTACTTTCTCGTAAGGTGTGCTGTTATGCCCAAGGGTAGTTTAGTCATTTTTTACTGAGATAGGCTAGCAAGCGTCTGTGTTGACCTGGGTTTACAAGTGTTTCCGTCACTCCGATGGTTGTGAGGGATTAGTTTCTGGAGGTCTCTTTTTTCTTTGAAAAACATGCCACGGCTAAGGTGCGATTTCGGTCTTGTGACACTAGGTTGTTTGCGACGTATCCATATCAACCTGATGAGTGTTCTCACCACTCCAACAGCTTAAAGGTTTACGAGTGTTTCCGTCACTCCGATGGCGGTGATTGGTTTAGGAGACCGCCTGGTCTTTGAAAACTACTTTGGAAAGCCTAGTAGCATTTTGGTCTTTATGGCTTCAATTAAACCCTATGGGCCCGAAAAGCGACCAATTGACTGGATTAGAGTTTGAAAAAGCCGGTATGGGCTTGATAATGTTATGAAGTTTTATTGGAAGAATTTATTTGAATCGGAGATTGCCGAGCAGGCAAAAATGGAGTGCTTACACTTAGACTTGGAGAGTTTTTGAAAATGCCTTTGAAATAGAACTTGGAGTGTTTTTGAAAATGTTTTGAAAGCAATCCAAGAGAGGTTTGGAACATTTTTGGGATCAACTCAAGGGAGTTTTGAAATATTTTTTAAAGCAACTCAAGAAAGTTTTAAAAATTTTTTGAAACAACTCAAGGGAGTTTGGAAATATTTTTAGAAACAATTCAAAAGAGTTTTAGAATATTTTTTTAAACAACTCCAGGAAGTTTGGAATATTTTTGGAATAACTCAGGGAGTTTTGAAAAGTTTTTGAAAGAACTTAAGGGAGCTTGGAAATGTTTTTAGAAACAACTCAAAGGAGTTTTGAAATATTTTTGAAAACAACTCAATGGAGTTTTGGAAAGATTTTGAAATAACTCAAAGGAGTTTAGAAATATTTTTAGAAACAACTCAAAGGAGTTTTAGAATATTTTTGAAACAACTCATGAGAGTTTTGGAAAGTTTTTTAAAGCAACTTAGGAGAGTTTGGAAATGTTTTTGTAAGACTTGATTAAGGATTTTTAAAAATAGAGTTTGGATTGGAAAAAGGTAAAAGCTTTTGTGAACTTGTCTTTGAAAAGTTTTTGAAATCACCTTAAGAAAGATATGTTGAATATCTCATCACATTTGAGAGATTAGCTATTGAGAAACTAAAATCCTTTAACTTTATGTATTTTGAAAATAGTTTAGAAAACAGACTAGAAACTTCTCTCAGGGTTTCAAAAACTTTTAGGGTTAGGAAACCCTAGTTGGATATCTCACTTTTATTTGAACAACCCTAAGCATGGAGGGACTAAGTTAATTGCTTCAAGAGTGTGATTTTTGGAAGGTCGTGTTTTAAAGAGACTTTTCACACACTTAGGGTTTTGGAAATCTAATATGAACATTAAAGATTTCATTTGATAAATCACATTCCCTTGAAAATCGAAATGGTTACACCCTAAAAGTGTAATTGTAGGCCTTTAATTCGCACCTTGTTAGACTTAGATTATTGTTAATTTTCTTATTTTAGTTAGATATTTGTTTTAGTATATTTTTTGTGTGTTTTGTAGGTTATAGGAGCTAATAAAGACAAATTGATGCAAAGAATTATCAAACCGGGTTCAAAATGAGCAAACCGGTGATGAGTGGTCCAACATGTCTCGGTATTTTGGCCATATCTTTTCACTCTGATATCTGATTGAGCTGATTTTTGTATCATTGGAAAGAAGATGTCAAGCTCTACAACTTTGCCTCTAATGTGCATCAGTTGAATCAAGCTCTAGGGTGGTCAAATCAAGCTTCAAACTTTCTAGTCGAATAGTGATGAATAGTACCCATCCAAACGATATGTGGACAGTGCATCTGGATGCACTATTCATGATCCAGACACACTGTTCAGATGGTTATTGTTCATCCAGAATGCATATTTGGCGTCTGAATCTGTGTTTTAAGGGGGTTTTGTAGGTTTTTTGTATAGTTAGGGTTAGTTTTGAGGTAGAGGGGCGGCATGAGAAGCTCCAAGAAGGTTAGTTCTTCTATTTTTCTTCATTTTTAGGCTAGATTTATCTTTGTAATAGTATTTTTTAGTTAACTTGTAATTTTTCTTTCATTGTATTGTATTTTCTTTCGCTTTCTTGCACTTTCCTTCATTTTCTTTGTAACTAAACAGCTTTATTATTCAAGTAAAATTTAAATTTAAATCTTTTTATGCTTTCTTTTCATTTTTACATGCTTTTATGATGCATTCAAGTAGCTAGAATTTAAATTGGATTTAAATGCGAAAATCTCCCAAATAATCTAAGGAATGCAATGGAAGTATTTCATGAATTAATTGCCATATTTTCCTATAATTCGAATTTCTAGTAATTACATGTGCAATTTTAGAAAACTTAGATTATTGACTAAGTTTAGGGATTTTCATCACCCAAATCATTGGTATTAATTTAGGGCTCTTTACTAGAAAATAATCTCCACAATTGCTAGGAAATCATTCTCACCAATTGATTGTAAGATAACTTAGAAAACTTATTTTATTGACTATGTTTGGCCAATCAATACACAAACCACAAATTTAGTATTAACTAAATTGAATCGATGGTATTAACCTTTGATTCTCCATTGAACATATATCTATTTCAATTGCTTGAGAATAATCAGTTTTCAAAGCTAAATCCTCCGAATCAAATACACTTAAATGTTGTGTTTGATTTGAGTTATAAACCCTATTGGAAGCCTTGGATGAAATTGAGTGATTGGATCATTTAAACCCAATTCCTTTTTAATTGCTTTAATTCTATTTTCATTTTGTTTTACTTTAATTGTCTAGTATTAATTATTTTTATTTTCATTGCAATAGGTTAGTAATTCAAAACATCATCAAAACCCAAAAGATTTTCAGTCCTTTTAGTTTTCCTTTTATTTTAGATTCAATTCCCTACATAATTGCAATTCAAACTCGAGTTAGGTTAGTGTGAAGTGAGTGCTAGAGCCTATACTGGGCTAAGTCTCTTTGGAGAGAACAATACCAGATCTTTCAGTTTACACTTCATCACGACCCCCGTACTCTTACGGGATAACTAACTCTATTTGTAGGGAACCGCATTTGGGGGTGAGTTACCTAACCATGAGAGGGCTACGATCACCTTAGGGTTGTGAGTTTTTAAAAATGATTTGGAAAAAAAAGTTTTGAAAATGGTAAGTGTCTAGCTATTTTGGTTAAAAACAAGTTTAAGATAGTTCTTAAAAATATTTTCGGAAGAGTATGAAAACATTTGAAAAGTTAGAGTCATGATTTTTGAAAACTCAAGGAAGTGGAAGATTTTTTAAAACAAACTTTGAAAGAGCTTTTTAGATTGAAGAGTGGTTTGAAATGGAATTGGATTTGAAGCCTTAACAACCTTGGTTAAGGTAACTAGGGTTAGGATAACCTAGGATTGACTAATTTGAGTTAGATTAACCTAGGGTTGGACAACTTAAGTTAGGTTGACCTAGAGTTAACTAACTTGGGTTAGGTTAACTTAGGGTTTTAAGGTATCCTAGGATTAGCCAACTAGGGTAGGGTTAACCTAGGGTTTTGGTAAAGTAGTTTTGAACTAGGTTGTCATGCCCGCTCTCAATTAGGCATCATTAACGCCGTTTTAAGGCGAGTGTGATTGTACAAGTTACCTACCTGCTAACGAGACCTCATAAAAATCCTAAAAATAATAATCTTGTAAGGAATAAACAACATCATTACATAAAACCATCTCATAATAATCACCATACAAACATAATGAAGACTACTAAACCAAGCTCACTATATTTGCAAGACCATAATGTAAACAAACTGCAAAAGACTCTCATCCAGTGTACTACATATACAAGACTTAAGACCCTCAAACTTGAAGAGCTCTCCACAACTCATCAACTCGACACCAATAGTAGTGGATGGAATCTCATCATCTATTCCTGCAAAATAACTTGTGTGGGTGTGAGCTATTATCAACGTGCTCACTAAGATAATCGAACTCATAAAGAATGAACGCTAGATAAACAATGAATCAACCATCAATAGATAATCCACCTTTCAATAAGAATTAATCATACACTTGTCACCAACATCAGTGAGAAATACCTCATAAAATGCAATGTCTTTTGTGATGCAATGCTTGATGTCACCATAAATAAGCATGCCACTTTGATAACAATGCCGAAAGTGATAAGGCAAGTTATCTAAGAATGTCCCACATCGACTTTCTTTAGCTTAGTTCCACATCGACATAACCTCCATCATATAATGCAAGATATGCACACAATGTATGTTGTATGTAATACCACCTCATAATCTAACACCAACATCAACGTCGATAATAAGACATTCAATTCATTAAGAGTAAAAATATTTTGAATCCCCCACCTTATATTGCTTTATAAAATAAGGGTGAATCACTCCTTAGGTTGAACCGAAATGTCATTGATCGCTTCCAAACCTATCACACACCACAATATTATTCTTATGAAGCATATACAATATCATAGTCAACTAGTCATCAATATATGAAATGATACTCCAAATGACACATTATAGCTCAATGAAAATGTTCCAACACTTAAACATACGTGTTAACCCCTCCCGAGACAAGAGTTGAAGGTAAGATGCAAAACAAGAAAAAGCAACAACAAGAGCAGGACAACAAACCGCGCCAATGTGCCCCTAAGGCGTGCCATGGCGCCCTGGTGCACATTGGAGGCGCGCTAATGGCGCCCCTTGGCCAGTGGACTGTGCCAGTAGGCACCCTCCACTACGTCAGTGCGCCATTTCCCCCTCTTAGTCTGAAAATCAACTCTTGCACTAGAGTTTGGGGGCCTCTAGGCCAACACCCTCACATTCGTAACGCTCATACAAGTCCAAAATGATGCTCTAAAGTCTCCAACAAGATTTCAAGCTCAAAACATGTACAATATGAAAAATTCAAGACCTCCACTTGAAAACCATATGCAATCTTCCACTCCTCTCTCCAACTCTCACGTCCATGGCATGAAATGATACTTCTACATGCAATGATGAATAAAACACATATAAATAAGCATAATATTGTGATTCCTCACCTTAAATAATGGATGTACAACCTCCCCTTTCAATCCCTCATTCTTTTCCGTTCTCTCATTTTTCTATTTTCTTCTCTCACTTTCTCTTTTGCCAAACACAAAGATACTAACAAGCATCTCTCTTCTCTCTCCTTCCTTTGACTTGATGCAAGACAATATATACAAGTTTGTATCTAACACACATGTCACACTGATATACATGCTAACAATGAAGCACACACTTCACAAGCATACACTTAGGTGGCTTGAGATTGAACCTCCTACCTAACACCTCCTTACTTTACCACTCTCCTTACTAATCCCCCTCATTAGCATAATTAAACATATTTAGGCTAAATTAATTATTATTAACATTAAGCTAAGCATGAAGATTAATTAAGCTAATTAATCATGCTAAAAAATGAGTAACTCCTTGTATGACATGCTCCATTAAAACATACTAATCAAGCTCCTTGATTAAGGAAAATCATGTACTCATAAACATGTTATTAAGATAACCATGATGCTAAGGTAAGATAAAGTTTTGCATAGAGTTTGGACTCAGTGGTTTTGAAAAGGTGGTTTTGAACTAGAGTTTGAACCTAATAGTTTTGAAAGGTTGAAAAAGGTGATTTTATGCATGAAACTTGAAAAGGTGTTTTGAAACCCATGATTTCATGTAAAAATCTTAGCATTTTATGTGAGAAACCTTCTCATTTTATGTGAAAAACTTGAAGAAGTGTTTAGAAAAATATAATTTTATATAAACCCTTTTGGAAAAACAACTCGAGAGTTGTGAGTTTTTTAAAACAATTTTATCAAAACCACTCAAGTGAGTAGAGGGTTCATATGGTTGGTATTTAGAAACCACTCAAAAGAGAGTGGCCTTGCAACCTTTCCACCACTACTCAAGAGAGCAAAACGTTTGAAAATCAATATAGAATATGTAGTTTTGAAAACCATTTTGATGAAAACTCAAGAGTGTAGATTTTGAAAACCTCTATTGTAGTGGGTTGTTTTGGAAAACTAGTTTTAAGGTATTAAAACCGCTTTAGTGAGTAAGGGTTCATATAATTGATTTGATGAAACCACTCAAGAGAGAGCTTTATTGGGACCATTCCAACTTATAAGCTCAAGAGAGCAAAATATTGAAAACCTCCTAAAGGGAAAGGTTGTTTTAAAAGCTTTGAAAATCATGAAAACCTCTTTTAGAGAGGATAGTTTTGAAAACCATTTTTATACAAAACTCAAGAGAGCCACATGAATGTAAGGTAGGGATTTAGGGTTTTAGGATGGGTTTCTAAGGCATGAAAAACTAGGGTTCTTGGCTTAAACTTCAAGAAACTCCAATTTAAAGAACTATGGAGGCATTTTTTGAAAATTATTTTGGCATGAACTTTAGAAAGTCTTTGAAGATGAAATATAAGATAACTTGCAAAGGGTTTTAAACACCTAACTGCAACCATTGCAAGTATAGCACGATCATTATAACAACTAAGATGTAAGGGTCATGAACATTGAAGGTTTATGCCACACTACATTGCAAGGGGCTCTAAAGGCTATATTATGCTCAATTAGGCTTACGAAAAGTCCCCCAACTAGTAGTTCTCCCAAGCTTTCATCTAAGCATAGTTTAAAAGCTCACTTGTTTCAAGCACACAAGAAGAAAGGGTAGAAGATAGGGTTTAAAATGGAATAATAGCTCAACTGAGCTAGGAGGGAGAAGAGAGGAGTATGAATACCATAAGCTTAAATAAGAGTTTACCTTTGGCCTTTAGACTTCTTCAATCCACCATTGTTGAAGACCCTTAAGCTCGAAGATGCTTGAAGCGGCTTAAATCTTTGAAAGACTTGAAGTTTTTTATCTCTGAATTGTATTGGGTGATGGCCTGATATTTATAGGCCAAAAAAATGCTCAAGCTGCATATGTCTTACAAGCGTACGGCCAAAAATTGTCCATGCGCATGTAATACATTCGCCAACTTTGAGCCATCGGTTGAGTGCCATGTGGCACTCTTGTACTATCCAGACTTGGGCTGCAAGACAAGTTTTGGATGATTTGATCAAAATTTGTGCACATCTAGCACATGCTCTACCGTTGGACACTTTTATGCCGACTTCGTCTCAGTATTCGTGCCATCGGAGAAAGATTCGGGAAAATCAAATGCATTCACAACGTTCCTTTATAATTTCTCTTGAACTTAGCACCCTCGGGGAGCCTTGGATGTTTTCAGATGATAGAGATATTGCTTTGGGAAGTGAGCTTAAAAATAAGTTTTTTGGAGCGTTTGTGGGGCGCTCCGCTAGTTTTTCAAAGTAATCGTTTTTGCACCACACGATCGGGGGCCTTAGGAAACGATCACCTTATCAAACCATACTGATGGAAAGTCCTCCAAAAAGACTTTAAAGAATTTCTTGATTTATACATTTCTCAAGTCGTTTGACAGTGCGTTTTAATTAGAAAAGTGAAAAAAAAAAAAAAAAAAAAGTCAACTTTAACAGAGTGTCTGTCATACACTCCGTGAAACTTTTAATGACTTAAGGATCAATGGACTCACTTGAAAATGGATAGGGATCCTCTTTGGGGTATCCGATGAATGCCAATTTGATTCCTAGAGCCGGCGTGGTTGTAGGGGGTGCTCGAGCGTCTAGGGGTAAAACGGTCATTTTGACTGAAATTTGCCAAAATGATGCTGGAATGGACTGGAATGGCCTATTGAACATGCCGGACTATTTGGGGAAAGTCCTGGAAATGTAGACTTATCGTCTTGAGGACTTAATACTTCTCAAAGAGGTGCTGGAGTGTCTGGGGGCAAAACGGTGGTTTTGACCTGGTATCATCAGAATGGATCCGGAGTCGACTTGAATGGCATATTGAACATGCCAGATCGTTCAAGGATAATCTTAGAAAGGTGGACTTGCCATATTGAGGACTTAGTACTTTCTCGAAGACGTGTCGGGGTGCTTTAGGGGCAAAATGGTCATTTTTCATCGTGTCAGGCTAACAAGCGCCGGCATTGACCTGGGTTTACGAGTGTTTGCATCACTCCGATGATTGTGACAAGTTGATTTCCAAAGGTCTCTCTTTTTTTCGAAAAACATGCAATGGCCAAGGAGCGCTTTTGGTCTCGTGACACTAGGTTGTTTGTGGCATGTTGATCTGTTTGTGAGTAAATTCTCGCCACTCTTGTGGCTTAATGGTTTGTAAGTGCTTACGCCACTACGATGGTATTGACGTTGGTTCCGGAGACCGCCTGATCTTGGGAAGCTATCGAATGCCAAGGGGCATAACATACATTCTACATTGGAGAGGTAGCAGGCACTAAAAGTAAACCATTTAATACTTGTAAGTGTTCACTCCGATAGTGTTGGTGATTAGTTTCGGAAATCGCCTAATCTCGAAAAGCTACTTAGAGTGCCTAAGGACATTTTGATCATTTTGGCTTCAGTGGAGCCCTCGGGGCCTAGAAGCAACTGCTTTGACTAGAGTAAAGTTTTTAAAAGCCGGTTTAAGTTTAATAATGTTGTGACATTTTACTGAAGAACCGGTTTAGATCGAAGATAGCTGAGTGGGCAAAATGGGGTGCTTAGATAAGGTTCAAAATTTAGTGTTGGAAACTGACTCTTCAATTCAATTTCATGCTTTCAGTAGGAGGGACATCCACAACCAGTTCCACCGCCTTATCCTAGAGCATTGCCCAATTGCAGATACCTCTGGCAAAGCAACAACAGGGAATACTTTGTTGTATCAGCACCCTATAAAAAGATATACATAATAGATAGACAAAGAGAACTATAAGCGAGTCACTGTACATCCAATAAGAGAATGTGTGTACATAAGCATTCGTAGCATCCAACTACAAATAAACAGGATAGAAAGATGGATCTATTGATAGAGATAGAGAGAGAAACAGGACACTTAAAAATCTCACGACTGACAATAGTTATCACAAAAGTACGATATCAAAATAATTGAAGAAACTTCAGGAGAGGCCAACAAGCTTCCCATAATCTCCATCCATTCCCCTGAAGCCAAACCTTTATCAACTCAATTTTTTTTCCTCACCTTTAGAGAAATTTATCTCAACAGTCTTCAGCTGAAAAATTATTTTCTGCTTGCTAGATCCAGTCATTCCATAAAACAAACAGAAAAATAAGAAGACAACTAATAAAAATGCAGAGCAATAGAATTAACATACAAGAAAAAAAAAATCAAATACTCATCGTAAACTACTTAATCTGAAATAGTATGTATTTTAGTCAATCTACATAGAAAAGGTTAGCATAAATGTCCATTTGATTAAAATTTCAAAGACAGCATAATATGGGCAAAGGGAAATGGAGTATGTGTTAGACTCTGTCACATGTGATTCAATGAGACTTTATAGAGCCCGCAGTCTTTTTATTAAGAACTTTATGGATTTCTTTTAAGGTGTTCTACCATGAGGACTGTAATGGTGTCCCATTCTCTTTTAAGGTGTTCTACCATGAGGACTGTAATGGTGCATTTGACATTTTATTTTATGTCAACTACTGGTGTTATGATTTGAAATGTTACCCTTAAGGGAAAAACTCTTTATATGGAAATGCCAAATGCAGCCTTCCTGTAAAGTTAGTCTAAACAATGGAGCGAGCATCTCTACATTTCAGAAAATGCAGGGACACACAAGACTGCCATATTTTCTTGCAATCCATTTTATGCATAACAAAAAAATATTTTTGATGCACAATTTCATCTGTTAAGCCCCAGAATTTGAAGTAGAAGACAATCTCCGAAACAATCATTTGAGTCTAAAATTTTAGTCAATGCACTAGTAAAAACTAAAAGGTCAAACAACAAGCAAATAAGTCATTGATGAAGACAAAATATCAATTAGTGAAAATAGCCAACAAGATTTAACTCAAAATAGCATGACTGGAGAAGGCAAATAAACCAATTTTGATTCTTGTTCTCAAACAATCAAAATTTATCACAACCAAATATCCAACCATCAAAGATCCATCTTCACTCAATCCGACCAAATCAACCTATTGATGCAAAACTGGGAAAATTAGAAATCAAACTCCCCTCTTTCCACCACCTTTCTTAAATTAGTAATTAGTAACATAAAACGAGTTCCAAATTTTCTTTTGACCAATATTTTAACAATCTAAACAGACAAATTGTACTTTCACTACAATATTCCTTTCTGTAGATGACAATGGTGTATGATTTAATACATGTCAAATGACAATTGCAATTGTAGAAATCCACTAATGTAACTTACCATGGAGAGGCAGGTATGTCTCCTGTGCTACAGATCTGCTCCTTCACCACCTGCAAATTGAAATCCTGAATCATCTCTTTAGCCTCGTCATAGGACCCCGGAAGTGTCTCAGCTTTCGGAAGTGCATCCTTAAACAGTTCAAGGTGCATATCAAAGGAGCTTTTGCTCCTGCAATAGATAATTTTTGAATGAAGCAACTTCACAATGAAAGAGAGATTAGAGAATTTATCACAACCAGAATAAAGTTTTGATTGTGCATCCCTCAATAATTTGACAGATGTATTTGCTTCCTCTCCAAATACATGAGGACTCTGACTTCTAGATTCATTGCCTCCCCAAGAATCTCCTAAGAAACCAGCGGCAAGATCAATTATCAAGCCTTTCATTTCATCATCTGACTTGACTTCGCCTTCATCATCATTGTCGTCATGATTGCTGTCATCGTCATCAGATCCATGCTGGAAGTCTTCGACATGATGTTCCCACTTAACATAATTCTTGACTATTCCATGATTCTGCAAATGATCTTCCACTTGTTCTCGAGTTCTGAAGTAGCAATTATAGCATTTGATACATGGGCATCGAATCTTACTCCCTGGTTGAGTAGTGTTAGCAAATGCAAATTGGAGGAACTCTTGAACACCCTTTTGATATTCAGGGTGCATTATATTTGTAAGCTGCATCCAACTCCTCTCCATGTAAGTACCCCTATCACCAATTGAAAACATGTCATTGTTTGTCACATGTAATGCATGCTTTATGATCCATGTTCCCTTTATCTCTTCTAAGGGAAAGGTATTCCTCTTCCATTTGAGAATGCCAAATCTACATTGTAGTTAGTAGCTCAATAGCTTTGTTAGATAAATGATTGTGGAATTCGCTTCGAATAGAACAAAGCAAGAGCTACGGATGAAAGATGGATTATGCATCCCTATACTATCCACATTTGGACATGTTAAGAATCATATCACAACATACACTACTCTCATTACAAAGTAGATAGAGGTTTATATGAATTCAAGCCACACGGAACACAAACATCATATAGCTAAACCTAATTTATCCCACCTGAGAGTGATTAAAGAGATCAGTCATAAGTTACATGAGTGCATTGAAGGCATTAGTTATATATAAGTAGGACAATATAAGAGAGACAATATTCCGAAAAGATAACATATTAAAGACAATGCAAAAAAAATGAAGAAAAGAAAAGAAAAGAAAGTTCCATGTGTGATGTGTCAAATCAATTTCTACTACAACTTATTGCAAGAACATGAAAAGTGCTAGCTGATTTTGCAGGCAATTAAATCAATATTGCTAATTTCTTGGGCTATACTCCATAAAACCCTAAACTTACCAATTTGTAGGGCTTAAATTTCTCGGCTTCTAATCTTGTGCATACCTTAAGGTATTTTGATGACTAAAGGCTAAAGTGAACAAAAGTGAGAGCATACCTCAAGAAACCTTCTACCATTCTTTGATGAAGAGAACATCCCCAGTGCTTTTTCTGAAGAGAGAAACGGTGAATCAACAAACCAAGAGGAAGTTTTCTTTGCCTAGTGCTTCTGACGGAAAAGGGTGGCGCATCAGTGGTGCATCGCCCGCGGTGGGGGGGGGATGGTGGGGGGGGGGTGGGGGGGGGGGGGGGGGGGTGGGGGGGGTGGGTGGGGGGGGGGGGGGGGGGGGGGGGGAGGTTGGTGGGGGTGGGGGGTGGGGGGGGGGGGGGGGGGGGGGGGGGGGGGGGGGGGGGGGGGGGGGGGGGGGGGGGGGGGGGGGGGGGGTTGTAGTTCTTAGTGGTGGTGCTGATTTTTTGGTTGCCGATGCTGTTAACAAAGAGAAAGGGAGATAGAACGCAATCTCTCGCAGAAAGGGAATGATATGACGGAAAGGTGCAAAGTTTTAAGGGTTAAACTGCAATTTGATATTTTCTGGAAATGGCATTCCATGAATTTTGAATATTGATATTACGAGGGAGAGCTTTGTTTTTTTTTTTTTAGTTTGGGGGTGTAAGAGAAAGTGGGTCATAAATGATTAGGGTTTCGGACGCATAACAGGTTAACATAGGAGAAGAAATTATGTGGATACTAATTAGTATGTGTAAATTTCAGCCAGATTACACATCATATATCTATAGATTGACAAAATAAAATCAGATCAAGCATCTCGTATAAAAAAACTTGACAAAATTACGTCAAATTTACAGTGTCCAAGGATGTCGAACGCTTGCTAAGTCGCATAAGAAAGTAATCAGCTCGATTGAGATACTAAAAGAAAAAATAAAAAGGAAGAAAAGAACAAAATAATGCCAAAAAAAAAATATTCAAACAAATAAAAGTTCAAAATATGCCTTCTCAACACTATACTCCTATTTTAGGAATTGCCTTTCTAAAATGAGTAGAATCTGCCTTTCTTGGACACAAAATAAACTATTTAGACTAAATGAATGACTAGATCCAAGTGTAACGATTAGATATTCTTAAACTTCGAAAAGGCCTAGCATCCAAAATACCATTGAGAAACAGTTTACTAATAATTTCAATAAAGATGCGTCCTTTTTGGCCTTCCAAATTACAATCTGATGTGACCTCTATAAATTTGACACTACAGCCCTTCACAATTGATTATGAGCTAGCAAGCAAAACCATTGCCAAGCTCCAATTAAAAGCCTAGCTGCTTAGGAGTAAAAGTTTCACATGCTACATTGCCAGACTATCAAAACAATGTCATCAACCGGGGGTTGTCCGAGTTGGTCAAGGGTGTGCTTCCCATGTTGGTTAATCCAAATTCAACTCTTAGAGTCATGTCACAAGGGATTTATCTCTTTTGAATACTTTAGTCTTGCTATAGATGACTTACTTTAGACCAAACTAGTGAGGAGATTAGTTAAGTTGCGCTTAAATTAGACTGAGACATCCTGAACACAGTACTAACAAAACAAAAAAAAAAGCGCAAACCAAATACAGCATTCTGAAACCGAAAATTTTCAAACATTCAGCAAACAATTCACATGTTACATCGAAACCCACAAAGATCTAAATCCACAAAATCTTACGAATTAACCCAAAATAAATCTCCACACAAAATAATGTGCACTTCAATTCTTGCAAAACTTGATAGATGAATCTGTTTTTGGTGCCAAACTGCCAATCAGAGTGGGCTGTAGTGTTTAGTTAAGTTTCGTTTAGAACTTAAATTTTTTGTTAAAAAAAAAAAAGCAAAGAAAAATGAAAAGTGAATGGAAAAGCTCTCTATTTTTGTTCACTTTTCTTTCACATTTTTTTTTTCTACCGAAAATTTAGTTTCCAAGTGGAGCCTTAGCGATTATTTTCCACACATATTAAATCGACATTATGTAAGATCAGTATGTGAATTCTAATGGTCCTTCAGAAAAACCTGTTCACCAACGCCACTCCAACAAGAGAAGGAAAACATTGAAATCAAAGAAAAGCTGCAATTAATATATCTATATGCATTTATGTCGCAATGCATGCAATGCGAAAATGTAGTTGAAAAAGAACCTTAACTATGAGTCTATGAGCAGAGACTCTCGTAAATAACAAGAGTCACAATCTCTCTTATGAAGAAAGTACCAGAGTAAAGCTTTTACTGGTTACGGCGGTGGCGGGAGGTTGACTGAGAGAAGAGAGCAGAAGCGATGGCATTGACTACGATGAGATTGAACTACATACCTATTACGAGAACGTTCGTCGCTTAAACAAACTTGATCCAATCACGATTCGCAAGGTGAGCTTTGACATCGAGAGAGAAAGGAAAGAAAAAGAAAGGAGAGAGAAAATATAAAAAAAATATTTTTCTTTATTTGTTTAATTTTGTAAAAAAATAAAAAAATAAAAGTAAAATGAAAGTGGAAAGGAAGAGAAGATAGAAAAAGAGAGTGATTTAAATATTTTTCTTTTTTTTATCTCCTCTTTCCCTTCTCCTTCTCTATTAGGCAGAATCAAACAAGGAAAAAGAAAATTTTTGCCCTGAATGAAAAAAAACAACTTTAAACAATGTAACCAAATTAAGATATATATTTAATTTAAATCCCCTATCTAAAAACAATTACGTTATTTGAATTGATTTAATTAGTTTTGGAATTGGATTTTTATACATTGGATTTAGATTATTTGAACTTTTATTTGGAATATTTGAACGGATTTTTTTTTATTTGGAATATTTGAGCTGATCTAATTAGTTTTCTAATTGGATATGAGTAAATAATTAGTTTAATCTAAAATTGATTAAATCTGTTCAAACAATCTAAATCAAAATTAGATCAATTGAATTTTAATAATGTGTTGAAGGGTGTTAAATTATTAATTTTTTTAATAACTACACAATTGAATTGAACAACTTATTTAAAATTATGAAAAGAAATGTAAGTGTTTAAGATAGATGCTATAAAAAAAAAAACTAAAATATATGACTCCCTTTTTAAAAAATATGCTTGGATTTCTCTTATTTCAGAATCATGAAAGTTAATGCCTGTGAGTCTGTTGACAGTGGTAGTTCTAGTTTGGCATATGAGATTTAGTATTTCATATATCAATGAATGTTCTTGTTTTCTATTTGTCTCTGCTTTTATTAATTCCACTTCAATGTTCTGGGTTTGCGAGTTCAATCCACGCTCCTGTTGTGAAAATTGCTTGGAGCAAACTTCAGTCAGCTGGACTTTTGGGCCCTGCTTACTGCTTAACTACCTAAGCAACTTTGATTTCATATCTCATTCAACACAATGTGGAACTATAGCCAAAAAGAATGCTTGGTCTAATACAAAGGATTGAAGAGTATACATTATTGCATGCTTTTCCTTTCTTTTTTCTTTTCTTTTTTTTTTTAACTGAACCATCTTTCTGATCTGCACGAGAATATCTATGTCATAGAAGCATATATATCAGACTTGGCTGGCAATCTCTTGAAGAAATTGACAGGCACTGATGGCATCTTGCTTCTGAACCGAGGATGATGTCGCAGCAAGTACAGCCCAATGAGCACCGCAACCACCTGGAATGGAATGAAATAAAGGAAGACAGCCCAGATCAACGACGCGCGATGAGACGATGAAGATAGGATAGCCGTAGCCCCTGGATCTCTCCCGCTAAGTATGGCTAGAGAGCTGTTTCCCAAATCTCCGATCACTGTCTTGAAATCTGCTTGACAAGCTCCGTAACCGGTCATACGGTACCTCATCCTCACAATGTCTGGTGGTTGACAACTTGGGAACATATCGAATTCCTCATCATCAAGCTACTTGGGATGGGCGCCGAGCGTCCATTTGGGTAGGGAGGCTTGGCCGGCCTGAACCGATAGTTCCACAAACAGGTAAAGAAAAATTGAGGGCAAGATCAACTCGGGGTTATTTTTATTTTTATTTTTTTAATTAGTATCATTATTTAAAGGTAAAATAATTTTTTTTACATTTTGTTAGAATGATCATTTCTTATTTTAATAGTGGAAATGATCATTCCATTCTCACATGAAACAATATAAAATAAAACTTAGTAAAATTTTTGCTGTCAAATTTCTTTTAAAAAATATAAAACATGTTTGGTTATTATTTTTTATTTTAAAATTTAAAAAAATAAAAAAAATTTTAAAAATTTAAAAAGTTAAAAATTCTCATAATCACCGCTACCACTAACTACCACCACCGTCTACTGTTAGCCACAATCACCTACCATCCACCGACACCACTACTCTCCACCGCTGTCACCATTCCACCACCACCACCGTCGCTCCACCATACTACCGTCACTGCCACCAACTACCACCGCCGTCCTACCACCAACTATTGCCGCCGCCGCCACCACCACCATTACAAATACTTAATAATATTTAATAATTAAATAATATATATTACTAATATTTTGTATAGACATAATATTAAATTTTTATATCATACACAAATTTTATTTCATTCTATTATAGTATTGTTCATTGATTTTACCAAATAAGAGAATGAGAATAACTATTCCATTTCATTTCATTCCATTCTATTTCTTTTTAATTTCTTATACCAAACATAGCCCTAATGTCAAGAACTGGGCGTGAACAAAACATGCAATCACTGCGTTTTTCCAGGTACAGACATTATTGTTTCAATAGAGCTAAGCTAATAAAGTTTAAAAAGAGTTACCAAAAGCTATCTCTCTGCATGTTGCACAACTCCTTTTTTGGCTTTAGCCAAAAAGAAGCCTTCCACCACGCAGCTCTAATTTGGAGTTTAACTCTTTATAGTATTATTTTAGCGGCCAACTTTGTAATTTTAATTTTTGGAGTTCGGTTTATTTAAGTTAGTTAGCTAGTGGGAAGCTTTTTTTTAATTTTGGTAATCCAAATAATCTAATTATGAGGAAAGACAAGTGTGTCAATTTAATCTTGTATATATACATGTTCTATGCATCAACAAACTTGAACACGGAAAATGCAAATTATTCATGTTTTCATTACCTTTATACTGTGTAGCTGAATGCCTTTATATGTAATTTTTTTGTTCTTTAATTCTTCTTTTTAATAAGGGCGACTTTCATTGTTTGACGAATTTTATATCACTTTCCCTATGATTCTAATTATGCTTATTTTAATTAATTTTCCAGTTTCTATATAGGTGAATTTGACACTTCAATGGGTCACGTGTATAGTTGCTTTTTTTTTATTATAATTATTTGGTCAAAGTCTGGACACATATCCCAACTGATGCCTAAATTTAACTTGCGTCAAATAGAAAAAAGCAAACATGTCATGTCAATAATTATAGTTTTCTTTTAGTTTTGAAATTCCTATCACTTCTCTCCCCCTCTCCCTCTCTCTCTCATTTATTTTTAACAAAATTATATCAGAATAATTTGAAATAATATAATTTTCGTAATTAAAAATTATTATAATGGATATTTTGTTTAAAAATAAAAAGCTCTCTCAACCATGTTATTACGTACAAAAATATTATACATTTTTTTTATTGTCTAGCATTTACTTGGTCCCAATACACTTTATCCCAAAAGCAATTACTTTCTGATATCTTCTTTTTTAATAAATATTGGATACCACGGTAGTATTGTGACATCATGCTGACGTGATACAATAAGTTAATAAATTAGAGCTACGGTAAATTCTAATTATCAAGAATGTTGAGTTTAAAATTTAAATTTTTTCGCTTAAAATAAGATAATTAGGATTTCAAACACTTATATGACTATGTATTATTAGTTTGTTGTACCGTGTTAACTTGATAACGTGATACCACCATGATACCCAATATTTTTTTCTCCTTTTATATGTTATATATAGTAGATCCATTTATTAATGAAAGGTGGTGATCTAAATTTTTATTACAGAACCTTTATTGGAATGACATGATAGTGGAAAATTTGAAATTACAAGCCATAGTGAAAAAACACAAGCAATTATATCATTTGTTACGTATAAAAATTTCTTCTATTTGCAGAGCAAATACAACTATTCATTTTCCACGTTACTTAAATGTTTAGTGGTGAGTCGATCTCCACTTTACTTTTGTTTTTTTTTTTGTTTTTTTTTTAGAAAATGTTAAGTTATTGTGTTTTGAGTCCAACAAACTACCTTTTTTTTATTTCTCTCGTTCTCTTCTTTGTTTGATTGCAATATTTTAATTACAAGCAGCACCATGGAAAGGAGAAAAATATGGGGTACAACGGCAAGGAATGTCGATCTCCACTTCACTTTTTCGCGGCAGAGCAAAGCTACAAAAGAATGATATTTACTTAAAAGAGTAAGAGTAATGATATATAAATACAAAAATTCATGCAGAATTTATTATCAGAATGATGTGATTAGATAAGAGTCAATCACTTAAAAACAAAATACCTATTATAATAGCTCATAATTGCAATAATACCACTATTACATTATTCTTGCAAGTTTTCTGTATAAATTTTCTGAAAGAATAACATTTTGCTTAGTTAAATGTTAAGTTATTATGTTTGAGTCCAACAAACTACCTATTTATTTCTCTCGTTTTCTTCTTTGTTTGATTCGCAATATTTTAATTACAAGCAGCACCATGGACAAGAATGTCAAGATTGCCCACCAAGAAGTTGGTGTTTGGTATTAATGGAACAATTAAGCAGTGCAATCAAGGGCAGATATACGAAGGTTCTATTAGGGGCACTTGCACCCACTGACGTCGCAACTCTCACTATTTTTTAAAAATTTTTGTTAGTATTTATTTGATGTTAACTTATAAATATAGTGTCTTGCCCCCACTTAATTTATTAACACTTTCATTGCAAAAATTTATTTTTTGATTTTGTAGGTGATCATAACTTTATTGAGAGGTATAATTTTTTATATCAAGCCTTTGTACAAAATTAGCACTCTCTTTTTTGACATTTTTAATATAATTATATCTTTATTTTTATCAAAGAAAATAGATTTCTAAGAAAGAAACAATTTTGCCTACGAATTTTTGTAAATTTTGTACTCACTGAATAAAATTCTAAATCCACCCCTGAGTGCAATGGTGTAATGGCCAAGCTAAAAAATGAAAAGGAATAGTACAACGAATGGCCAACTCTGGATGGTGATGCCAACTTATGCCTAAATCCAGCTTATGCAAAATAGAGAGCAAAGCATAGATTTCAAACCAATAATTGTAGTTTGTCCTTCAATTCAAGTTCCTATCACTTCCCTCTAACATTGACCAACTTACTTAAATTCACGTCATCCTGAAATTCACTCTTCCAAAAGTTAGGCCCTGTCGGGGTGGTCGTGAGTGGGTTTGACTTTTAGGCTACTTGGATGCTGTGATTCTACCATTTGATATTAGGCAAAAAAACAAAAAAAAACACATACTGTTTATTTTTGTGCTTAACAAGGGAAAAAAAAAAAAAAAAGCACACACCATCCTGATCCATCTCTCTCTGTGTCTCAAATTTTTCGACATATTCTTGGGGCAAACTTACATGTAAGAACCTCAATCCTCCTTCCCCATGTCCTTTTTAGACTCGAACTTGTAGCTTCCATCATCCACGTTACTTGAATGTCATGTTTTTGTTCATTGCCACTTCTTTTTTCTTTCTTTGCTATAGGGTATCTCTCTTATTTTTGTTTAATTACAGTATTTTAGGAACACTATGGCAACATACATACACGAGTGATTGACACTTTTTTTTTTTTTTTTTTTGCTACAAGGTGTCAATTACTTCCTTAAGTTCATGCAAAACTACCGTCTATATGAATCATATAAACTTCATTCATTATATCCATGATAGCTGGCCACAAAGAGACGTGAGTAGGAATTGAACTTGAAACTTCATACTTGACATAAGGACAAGCCGATCACTAGATAATCATTGCCCCTTCTAAAAACTAAAAAATATGCATCCGGTATGATCTCTGAATAAATGTGATACCGAACTACAATGTTGCATCTAAATTAAGAGTACAACCAAGTTGTACAATGGTAATAGGTTTCATTCTAGAAAGACAAAACCAAAGTACAGAGTGCCTGTACTGCCCTTTTTTTGTCTTTTCTTTTTTTGTCACTGCAAGACAAATCAACTACTCGAGCTTGTGCAAGGCCGTTGTCTAGATGAATTATATAAACTTTATATACTATATGAATAGTTGCTGGTTACAAAAAAGCGTGTGAAGAAATCAAATTTAAGATATCATACTTTAACATGAGTATTAGCCAACCATTAAGCCACCCTTGTAATTAGCCACATTCGTAATTGTTGAGACAAAATGACCAACGCTTTATTGTTTTCGAAGAATTGAATCACAAATGAATGCTTTAGAAGAATTGAAGCAACCTAAAAGGTGATAATGCTGCCTAATTTTTTATTTATTTTTTTGGTTTCAAAGTTGATCACACTACTTATCTCCTTTTACTTTTATCAATGGCTAATTGGATTCAACATCTTGCTTGATCATTCAAATACGTTTTTTCCTATCAAGATTCTGCAAAGTCAAGGAATAGTACCTCGAACTCCAAAAACTCTTCTTTCTGCAATATTTCTGACAAAGTTCTTGAGAAAATTGGATATACTAGGAACCAAAGTTCATTCCGGAATTCCTGCTTTTCATGGTGATTAGTTTCTGGTATGATTTCCATGGTGACATTTTCACTAGGAACAAACAAAACTTGTATCATTGTTGGATCTAATATACCATGTAAACCCACCTCATGTTTCCATGACAGTTTCCATTTTGAAGACGAAACACTAAAATCATCCATCAAAACACACACTCATCATGGTGTAGATTTTATAGACAAAAGGCTTTCATAATTTTCGAGCCCTGGCACATTCATGTCATGGCCCTCCTCATACCAAAACTCAATTCAGTAATATTGAGAAGATAACACCTTGTCTGCGTGCAATTTAGAACGCAATGAATTGTGATCAACGGGCAGAAACAATCCATCTCATGATTGCTGCTAACCAGATTGCATGCCGTTTACTCTACCCTGGTACCAGATTAGATCATATCAATTCATCCAAACACAAGACATGCACCATCATTCACTATCCAGGCCTTGGCATTTCATTGCGAGTGCCCTCCTATCAAACTTTGAGAATTTGCAGGTTGTTCTTTTCACTGGCTTCACAGTGAAAGACTTTACACTTTACAGCTGCTATCGTAACTGAATGAGGTCAAGCAGCAGGAAAATCCAGTTTGAATAAAAAAATTCTGTCTGCATTCAGACAAGAAAAAGAGAAATTAGAAATAGTGATCCAAAAATAACATGAAAAGATAACTAGAAACATCATTAGCATCATCCTCTGGTTACTAACCTTTGTCGACTTCACATTCATTTTAGTAGACATTGACAACCTACCAATAAGTTCCATTGGCGATATTACTCATTCTGCTTAAACTTCATTAGCTACTAACTCAAACCTAGAGGGGACACATATCCCGTGCAAGTATTCATCAAACATGGTGGCTACGTGGCAAAATTCTAAAAAAATGATCAAACCCAAACTTTTCTCAGTTACATAGTAAATGGATGTAAGAGAGATCTTTCTTCAGATTGATCAATGGTCTTTGGGAGGGGGAAAAAGTGTCATTTCTCATGGAGCTATATCTTTAGAACCGCACAAAAGCATAGTACTTGTTTAATAGAAAAGAGAAAAAGGCATCAAACAAAACAGTAAGATGCATATTTAATTGTTGTCTCATTATTTAATAATTATCCTTATAATTTTTCAACTTTGGTCTGCCCTCTTTTCCCTTCATTCTCTTTTTTGTTTTTCATGCAAGAAGGGGGTGAGGAAAATCTTTTTTTTTTTTCCAATTTTCTTCTCTTTCCTTTTCTTCAACCAATGACAAAATGCTACACAATAGGAATAGCCTTGCTTCCAGTGACTCCTCCCCCCAACTCATTAATCCCCAAAACTTGAATGAAGCCATGATTCAATCCAAGGTCTTTGGAATGACCAAGAGACTTTACCAGCTATCTTAGCTGACACTTTCCATTCTTCTAATCTTTGCTATTCGACTAATGAATTTGTTTCTGTCTTTTCTAATCTCCACATTTCTTGAATTTTAGATATCTGAAGTGACACAAAGTGTTGTTTCTTGAGAGATAGTAAATTACAACACAATACCTACATGCAGTTTGCTTCTGGCCAGGCGTCAGATGCCTAATCAGTTGCAAGACAATTGTTAAAGAGAAACAAAAACACAATGCATGTGCAACAGCACAAAGACACAGACAAGGAGACATCATCCTAAGCTACAACACAAACAAGTGCAACTGAGATGTTCCTAAAAGTCAGAGAGAAAAGAAGACATCATCCCAAGTTACAACACACATGAGTGCAAATGAGATGTTCTTCCTAAGTTTATGCAAGAAGAAGGCAAAGTGGTGGAAGAAAGCAGAATGATGGTCAATTAACCATATCCCCACTTCCCTCAGTAACAATGCACAACCAAAGCATATTTTCATGTTGAAGAATGAGATAAGCCACAAGAAATGCTGAAAGTAAACCAGAATAGCAGAAGAGTACTTTCTAAACTAACTGTTGTTGTCTTCTACTGGTGCTGTTGTTGTGTTCTACTGGTGGTTACACCAGAAATGTATAGCGTTAAACCTCTGGGGCTGGGAGGGAGGAAAAGGTTGGAAGTGGAAAGCCATTTGCGCAGGTAGACAAATTTTTCGTAGCAGAACTAGAAGTCAAAATATTTCTACTAATTCAGAGCCAAGTGTTGGCTTAAGGAAGACCATGAGAACTATTCAGCATAACTCCACTACAACCTTCCATTTACCAAGCAAGCCTCTCGAATATCACGAGGTTTACATATATGTTAATTTAAATGTGTATCGTACAACAGACCTTTTGTGGAACCCAAGCCCAGGATATATGTTGATACTGAAAGAAAGGCCAAAAGAATCAACAAGGACAAATTCTGAGTTCATGATGTCCTTCTGAAGAAAATCACAGAGCCCTATGCAGGCTCAATATGCTAGTCGTGGAAGGCTGGCAAAAGCTAATGTTGCTTGAATCCATGCAAGTATTCTAATCAGTTAATTGGGTGAACTACGCAGAAACTATAAGCATACTCTAGGAGAAACATCTCCACTAAAAATGGTTGATCAGACTAAGAAACCAATAAAAGCTAGAGCCAAGAACTCACCTGTCTATAGCTGGAAAGAGTCCCATCCTCCCTCTGGTTCCCTCCTCTTCATGGGTGTCACAGAAGCTTGCTGGGAAGACTTCATTTGCTCTTCCCTAAATGGATTTTTGACTGGAAATGAAAACTTTCCAGCAATTCCTCCCCTGTTTCCAGTCTCTGAAGAATGTACCCCACTATATACATCAAAATTGGGCCTAACGTATCTAATGTCACTGGGGCTTGGGCCACTAGAACCCTCCATAAGATGTGGGCCAAGAAAGGTGGAAAGTCTACCAGCACCCAATATTTGAGGGGTGACTGCCGTTCCACATGGGTCTGTTATGTATGGTAGAGCAGTGGAAGACTTTGTGTTGGACGATAAGTGGTCAGTAGGGCCAATGCAGAATCCATTATTGTGAGGGTAAACGTGAGGTGGCACTGTCCACTGTGTACATGGTAATTTGGGCTGTAAGGAAACTACCCTCTGCATTTGTTCAATTGGGGGAAGCACATTTGGTGCAGCCACCAGAAATTGTTGGACATGACCATGATTAAAACCCAGTGTAGAACTCAAATCTGCCCAATACACAGGTCCTGAAGAACTTAAGTCTTCTTGTGAAGAATTTCGCATGAAAGCAACAGCAGGAATATCTATTGCCTTGCTTCTCCAAGGTTGGCTACCTTGACCTGGTAGGTGAGCACTAATACATGTATCTCCATCTGACGGGTTGTCATTCAAGTCAAAATCCACAACAGAGTGTCTAGATAGCGATACTGGCGGAGAAGATTGAGGACAGTTATCATCGTTTTCACCAAGGCAATTGAGATCAAAATTGAACCTTTCTGCCCCTTTCAAACTGACTTCTTCGGAAGACTCTTTGAAAGGGCAATCTGAAGGTTTTCTGAGACATGGGGTTGGCAATAATTCAATGGCAGAATCATCTCCCACAGCAGCAACATTGAGGTCAATTCCTGTAAAACCCTGCGAATCTTTTAAGCCGCAATTGTTATCGTCAACAGATGGTGCCCTGTTTCCATTTGAACTCTTGGAAAGGGAAGCAGGCCGAAAAGCACTAGCTGCAGCAGAACCCCTCCAACCTTGTTCACCTTCAAACTTCAATGGAGGCATAGGCAAGGACATAGGAACCCCACATTTAGCTACAACAGGTATGGGAATTGACACATTGATCACAGTATAAGAAGATATAGTTTCAGTGACTGATTGACAATGGTATTCCACTTCAGTAACCTGGATATTATCATTCAAATCGAATCTACTGCCTAGTGGATTCTGATTACTAGCAGCGAACACCTCAGGTTTTGTACTCAACTTAGAAGACTCCTGTCCATGAGGGCCATCATTAGCCTCATGTGTCACCAGAGGTTGTGTCTTTTGTGGTGGCCTTTTCACGGCCACAAAACATTTACTTTTTCTCAGTATTTCAGGATCCACGACAACTTCATTGGAACAGAAACTATCACAGTTGTCTTGCTCATTGTGTAACTTCAACCCTCCACTTTCTGTTGAGCAGTTATCTTTATTTGGGTTTTTGTAGAGGCCCATTTCATCATTTCTCTCATCTATGGACAGGGAGCTTCCTGAGGGCTCCCTGTAGCTACCAACCTTCTGTTTTTCTCTTGCAACCTTCTTAGCCAAGTCCAGTGCATCATCCAGCTCATGGGAAAGCTCCTCTTTATCTGGACTCAAAAGTTCTGCACATTTCTGCTTCTGCAGACTGGATTTTGGAATATCAACCTTCTCAACAATCATAGAGTTCTGGTTTGCAATCATCCCAAGTTCAATCTTACTATCCCTGGCCCTAACATTGCCAACAGCTTTCTGAGTGATTTGTACTGCCATATCCAATACTGCACTTCTAGCAGCTGGCTGTTCCAGGCTACACTTGAAGCCTGTACAGATAAAATTGGTTGTGCCACTACTGCTGTGCATGCTTGACTTTGCCTCCACTGACATTTCCTGGTAGCTGTCATTCAAAGAAGAAACTGGAAGGACAACATTTGTTGAGTTGGAAGACAACGACTCGGTTTTAAGTTGTGCTTCATGGAAAGTGGCATGCACGGAGTGCAATCCATCGTCACTAGCATTTAGCCAATTCCCTTTTGCTTTCCTAACATACAGTTCACTGTTTTCCATGTTAAGGGGTGGTCCTGTCTGGGAGCTAACGTCACTATTTACAGAAATGTGCTGTGTAGGATCAATTTTTTCAGTAGTATGTACAGAAACTTCACCATCCTTGGGATTACCAGCACAGGCAACTTTATTTTTAACAGTTGAAGATGCAAATCCGTTGCCACAAGATGTTGCCCCATAAGTTCCTTCAGCAAAAATTTCTTTCTGATGTATTTCAACTTCTAACACTAAATTCCTTGACTTTAAAACAGCAGAAGATTGTGGTCTTAAATTGGTTGTTTTATTTTCTTTATTCCAATCACCAGCAGAAACAAGATAATAATTTGGACTCTTTGTTTCTTGTGAAGTTTTGCTGTCACAACTGTTGATTTCTTGATCAGAATTTCGTGCTTGTTTCTCCAATACGGTATCTGCATCATCTAGCTTTCTGCAACTGTTAGGTAAGACATTTTTCTTCCCCAAAGAATCTAGGATTTCACAAGAATAGAGGTGCTTGACATTATCTGCTATTTCACAAGCTTTTGAATCAGGCTGATCCATGGTCCCCAAGAATGTACCTACAAACTGCCTCTTGTAGGTGCCTCTGAAAGCAATTAATAAGTTTCCACTGTAGCAGAAGTACCAACTCTTAACCTTCTTCTCACATTAGTTAAGTTTCTTGATAGTCCAACCAACCAATATTACAAATCTCTCTCAGAGGCAAATGAGCGGCAGACTAAAGATAACATGGACACCGTCAACAGCAATTTGTTTAAGCAATGTGTTCCAAACTAATTGATACTTCAAGTTCAGAGCATCCATAAACCATTTTGCGGAGGGTAATGTCCTAGACGATGCCACCCCACATAATGATGCTTACCATTTTTCACAATTTGGATATTCAGCCAGGTCGTGAGCTCATTTCCTGCCATATTTTCACACACTATACATTAGTTATGTGTTTCTCAAGATGAAAACGTCAAACTAAAGATAAAGGCTATTGGACAAAATTCAATTAACTTCCTACAATAGGTTCCTCGGCAAACTGGTAGTTCAATATAAAAATTTATTGAACCTCTGAATCCTTACAATGGTTGCCATCCCCGAAAACAGTTCAAAATCTAGGTAGAAATTAAAATGAATGCAAAAAAAAAGAAAAAAAGTTTCCTTACGTACAACAAGAAAAATTAACGTTAATCTCCTCTCCACACCAAAGCACATATTTGAGCCCACTTTTTGCCCTTATAAAGAAATATTAGCCTTTAGTTCCATGGATGATGTTCTATGGGCTCTGTTCTTGCTGAATGATGTGCTGATTAAATAGATATAGGTAAGGGTGCATAGGGCAAGAAAAGTGAAGGACATATCAGTTTCCAAGTATTAAAAATCAACTGTGCAATTCATGGCCATTAATTGAAAAAATTCTTTCAATAGCAGTTATGACTCAAGTATCTTCAATCCCAGTAACTGGAGCAATTATCAACTTGCACTAATCTACAAAAGGACACATACAATAACCAATAATGTAACTTGACCCATAAAATAGCCATAGACCCATAGCCCACCTCTAGTTAATCTCACGATTATCAAAGTTCTTCTTTACTCTAAAACCTAATAAACATAAAAATAAAAAATAAAAATTATCTAACAACATATTAACATGAAACAAACATGAATGAAGGCTCATAAATGAAGGCTCATATTCAAACTTGAATGACCTCTAAAAATGTCAAAACTTATTTCACATGGACTTGGGTACATGTGAGAGGTGCGGGTATATGTCCAGTGTAGGAAAACCCAAGAATACCTGGACATGGCTAAATATTCATAATTCTAATTTTCTTTTTTAACTTCATGGTGCCAGGTCATGTGTTCAGGTGAACGCAGAGCGTTAAGCATGCACAGTATATTCATTCAGAAGCAACAATGTCAAAACGTAATATAACAATAGCACTGTATGTACAATTATAGAAAATTAGTGAAGAATTTGTGATCAGTTTTTTCGTAAAGTCGTATGTCTTTCTTAAATATAACTTTTTCTTATTTATTAATTTGGTTGGAGGTTTTCTTTAAAATTTCTATATTCCCCTCTCTCTGAAAGACCAAAAGGCAAAAACAAACTTTTTCAGAAAATCATCCTTAGTTGCCCCTTTTTTTTTTTTTTTGGGGGGGGGGGGGGGGGGGGGGAAGGAACAAGGAGCCTTAAAACGAAGCAATGTCTCTATGGATACTGTGAGGGTTGGGCTAGGGATATAGAGACCAATAAATACTCTGCAAATTTGGCCAAATAGAGTAGGGTCTACTGCCTACCTAAAGTACATTACAAAATATGGGTCTCTTCTCTCTCTCTCTCTCTCTCTCTCTCTCTCTCTCTCTCTGTCAAATAGAAGGTCAGATGTCTCATAAATCCTTCCTCTTTGAAGCCCAGCAGACTTTTTAATGTCCTTGGTAGAGCTTTAACTGTAGGAGGCACATGAGATAACAACAACAGATAAGTATAGAGGGCCATAATAAAAGGTCTCCACAACAAATAGCTACTTAGAACAAATTGCAAGATAACATTCCATATGGCTCTTGCCAATATACTTTAACATCAGGACACCAGGCAACAGAGCAAGGCTGTGCACACCCGAGATAAATCTGTCCAAAACTTGATCCTAGAATCTATCTGGTTTCACCCTCACAATTTGCAAAACAGCACTACATTTGGCTCTTGCCAACAGACTTTAACATCAGGATAGCAGGCAATAGCGCAAGGCTGTGCCCACCCTACCATAGCTCTGTCCAAAGCTTGATTTTAGAATCTCATCTGATAACACCATAACTTCTTCTTCTTCTTGGGTGATTGGTTTGCATTCACCAGTAAAGAATCAAACACGCAACAGGGGTCACCCAAAGACATCCTGAAGAGTAATCTATATCTAAAATCATGGAAGAAAAGGCTTCAAGTCGCATTACATCAATAACCCACCTCAAAATAAAAACCCTTGCAACCCCTCAAGAGTTAAAGTTTCTACGTAAAACCCCACATGCAGCATAGGTTCCAGTGTATATCCCCATTCATAACTATGTAAAGTGCCTTCACTCTTATTCTCATCAATGTTTAATTACATCAACAAAGTAATGATCCCAAGATTCATAAGTAAAAGTTATACTATCACATTCGCACCATATATTTATAACCACATAGGCAAGGGCTAGACAATATATCTTTAGCTGAAGATAATTGTATTAAAAGATGCCAAAAAAGGGGAGCTGCCTTTGTACATAGTCTGTACAAAAAAACTATACCCCTTCTCGAAAATTAAGATCATGGCCGACAATCATGCCAAACAACATATATTTAAGTGCACTGTACACTATAGTCCACTTCTTTGGCACGTGAATCAACACACTCTTGGTAACAAACATATGAAGGAAAATTGATTTGTAATTGACATTAGTGGACAATACTATTAGTTAAATTTACCTCCCATATATTCAAATAATCTCCATCCACAATACGCCAACAGCAAAAAAAAATATTCGTGAATCTCAATGACTTCTAATCCTTTCAAGGCTAAATTTATCAGGACCACATCATTGCCAGTTCAATGCCATCATGTGGTTTTACAGACAGAACAACAGGACCAATAGTTCAACATCCCACCATCCAGCTCTTCACCAGGATATTATCACATGGTGAAAAAAAAATCAAATCATTAGGAGGCTCAAAGGCCCTAAAACGTTAAAAGGTTATCATCCCTACTAGATTATGTATCAATCAAGATATGATTTTTGAGGTCTTCATATCATGCTCCAGCCCTCCAGGTGTCCTTTACTTTAGACTTACGTTTTCCAGATAGAGCAAAAGATAAGAATTATGGTGCAAAAAAAAAAAAAAAATGCTTCAGAAATTAGATTATGTGGTATTGTCCATTTACATGGAAACCTGAGCATTAAAGCCCAAATAGGGTTTAGATAAGACCTATGTTACAGGGAGTAGGGAATGAGTTACGGTTGTGGGTGTGTCCAAGTGTCAAACCTCCCTAAACCCTAAGTCTTAGAACAGAGTGGTATCGATCGACAATTTGGGTATGTGTGTGTGGATATGTGTCGAATATTTTCTTTACCATCAAATTTGAGCTTCTTCTTCTTCAAACATCATAAAAAGTGAGAGAATCCATGTATATAACTTGAGTACAGGGTTTGGACACGTATCCCATACCCTTACCCTTATCCTTATTCTATATGGTGGACAATGGTACATTGGGGGGAATAGAAGCGTCCATGTAGCATTGGATAAGACATTTCAATTTACAAAAATTGATTGGATTTCAGAGTTTAGAAGAGTGCAAACAAAGCTCTATGACATCATAACACTTAGACTTTACATTTTTACACATAAGCACAAAGTGAAATATTTAGTTACAGAAGTCAGTGTGTACAATGTGATGGGTTAGTAGGTTCCAACTTCTAATTTTCAAATGCCTGGCCTTAAAATTTCTTCTTTTATTTTTAATGGAAAAAAAAAATGGCTGTTAGGCTCCCATTGACATAGAGGAAACAAGAAAAAATGGTGACAGCTTCCAAGCAATGAGATCGTCAATTGATAAAGGAACCGAAGCAAAATACAAGACAGAATGCATGAACAGTTTACTTTTATAACCTCAAAGTACCTCCCAACCAATAGAATAACAATTATTTTTTATGCTAAAGAAAAAGAAAGCTAGAATTGAAATTGTTTGCAAAAGCTACCTTACCTCTCATGAAATGTGCATTTTGTACATGTAATATATACATGTCATGCGATCTGATCAATATGATAAAAACCATTTTGTACATGTAATATATAGATAGTATCGTGTAATTTAAAATACTGACAAACCCAATTTTGTTCATAGGTTCGCCTTGCATGACCCTCTAAGTCCAATCCAAATTATCCATGTGATAGAGAAACAAATATATACATATATGTATAAATTAAAAGTCTCCCTAGGAAAACATATATTCAACATAGCAGCTTAAAAAACTGTGTTGTGCTTACCGGGCTTTGATGATTAGGCTTTAATAGCTAACAGAAGGAAAGAGAAGCATGGAATAGAATACACAACAGAGCATGCTCATGACATGTGCAACCCCTTCAGTATATCTCTTGAAGAACATAGAGATAGGCATAGTTAGTGGTCCTTTCCCCACAATAGTTGTTATCTGTAAAGGTTAGTCTACAACATTTATCAAGGATGGCCTATACATCATAAGTGCAAATACAGAACCATTCCGGGCCTCTTAGACATCCAGCCTTTGAAATTTGGTAAGGAAGACACAGTGTCTGATCTGATTCCTCCAATTCCTATGAGGTTAATGTAATGTTGCTGAAAAATATAGGCAAACCAACTCATGAACATGACTACTTATCCATTTTCCCTGAAGACTACACTAGCAGCAATAAGTGTTGCAGCATAGACTCCAGAAAGTGCCATCTCTATTATGACTTATGTAGGGTTTCAGAAAGAATTGAGCATATAGCTAGTCCATTCAGACAGAATTAGGACCCAAGATAGAGCAGCCAACAGACCAACCAAAACATCTTCGTCTTTCTTTATTTCCCTTCTTTTTTGTACTAAGTAATAGAAAAACCAAGAGTTCTCTGAGGTACACTACTTATATGACCAGATAATTTTGTACCATGTCCTTCCAATACATTCCTCATAGAAGGTGGAGCCTTACAAGATTATTTAAATAGGAACAGAGAAACCTTTAATATTTTAAGAGATGGAGTTTGTCAAATTTCGAATTTTTCATCACAATAATATGGGGGGGTCATTTGCCTCAGTCAATAATAATACGCACAATGCTATTTAAGTTGCCATTCTTGAGAGTTATCATCTGATATTTTGTAACCTATTTCTCGGCAAGTTGTGCTTCTCAAAAAGGACATGAATTCATAAATCATTCAAAACCCCTTAACAAATTTATCAGACTAAATTTCCACTACATCTTTAATAGGTCCAACAAACCAAAAAAAAAATTGATGGGCTAAGAGTAGGAACATAGTCAGGCACATGGGACAAAATAATTCATGAACAGGAAAGGAATTGACGGATATAGAAGTAAACATACAGTAGCAAGCAAGGAAAAAACATTCCCTGAAATTCCTACTCAAGTTAGAAGACGTACAGTATTTTTTAACGAAAATTCAATCTCCATTTCAGAAGAAAAAAAATTGTAATTGTACCAAAGTTGAAATCTTCCAATTACTCCCTCCATCCCATTTTATGTGCCATGGTCGACCATGCATAACACAGTTTAAGAAGAGAATATGTAAATGGTAGATGTACGAAATACCCTGTCTCTTACTTGAATTTTTCTTTTTTCTTTTTTGGGAATTGTGTTTGGATATATAACCATAAATATCGAAAGGGGTAATATCGGAAAGTGATGATTACACTTTTTGAATGGAAAAACAAAGACTACATAATGAGACTTCCAAAAGGAGGGAGCAAAGTTTTTGGGCACCGCAAGGGTTCTAAGCTGATTGCATGAGTTATGGTTTTGATTTCTGAAGAAACTCAACCAATAAATGGTAATCTCGAAATTGAAGGGGAAAAAAAAATTATTTGACCATAAAAAATGAGTGAAATTAGATAAAAACAAGGATCTCCTACAGGCAATCTTGCCCTGCATAATAGCAAGGAAATTTCACTTATGTACTGCGACATGAAAATGTTTCTGTTCGATTGCCCATAAAAAGTAAGCAATAAAAGAAATTGCTAGGCAATCAAACCATATGGAATAGGAAGTTAACTAGTTTGTTAGTGAGCTACCTAACCAGAAAATTCATACAAAATTTATGTACTGATTTGGATAAATGTGAGCCTTTCACTTCAAACAAAACACTTATTATTAGAATCACTTTTAATTATAATAACATCATTACCACGTTATTTTCTGTTACAAATCTTCTGGAAGAATATGTATATAACAATAGTAAAACCAAAGCATAATTTCAACATGAATCAGGCCCCAACCCCAAAAAAAAGAAAAAGAAAAAGAAAAAAAAGAGAACAGGAGACTAATTTTTATGAATGAGCGAATACCCAGAATTGAGATCCAAAGAAGTTCAAAAGAGATTGGAACAAACATTTATGCAATATCTATGCAACCATAAGTCCTGGAAATTCATCTGTCAAAAACTCTTAACACGAACCACGAACTCAAATAGTGGTTTTTCATTCAAGAACGGAATTCTAAAGCCAAATCACCAAAGAAACATAGAATCTCAAACCAATTAATTAATATGTAATTGTACCTAATGGAGATTCATGTAGGAACCTAACCTGTTTTCTCGAGACAAAAGACGGAACGGTTCTGTATCGTCTAGGGTTTCGACATCTTAACACAGCCCACAGGAGAGTCGGAGGATGAACAACAGTAGCGACACTGTAAGAGAGAGAGAGAGAGAGAGAGCTGAAAATGCTATATATCTTTCTTTTTTGTGTATCCAGATTCCAGGTATGCAGAAAGTCTAAACAACCAAACAGATCGCCCTCTTTTTCCTCTGGTACACCGAAGGTGACGGAGACAGCATCATCTCACAGTATCATTTTTAGAGAGAGAGCGAGAAAGAGAGAGAGAGAGAGGCGGAGAGCTGGAGGAGGGTGGGGGGCAGTGCGTCAGAGTCAGACAGACAAGGATGTGATGGCCTCTGCTCTGAGCGAGCGAGAGGGGCTGTGGGACCCATTCTGACTCGCCCAACTTCTCTAACCAGCTGTGGGACCCACACCCAACTCTCCTTGGCCTGCGCCCCACCCAAACGCTCGTGGAAATCACCAGAAACAATGAGCCCTCTGTGTGTCTCTCTCTCCCCTGTGTCTGCGTGTGTAATAATTACATGTGATTATATGTATGCTACTCTAAAATGTTAATGCTTTTGCCTTGTGGGTCAGAAACTCTGTGTCCCCTCCCATTAAATACTATTTTCTCTTGGGGGAAATTAACGTCGAACATTGAATAATACGTTTCTTCTGTCCGTACGCTGTGAGACTTGACATTTCGGACCACCTTATATGCCTTTTCAGTGAAAGTCTTCAATTTGGTCCAAAAAAAAATAAAAAATTATAAAGACGCTGAAGTCAAAGAAATGAGTAATGCTAAATATAAAATAATATATAACTGAATAAAGGTTTTTTTTCATCTATACAAAAATTTGCATTGAATAATATAATTAAAATTTTTTTTTTACTTTAAAATAAAACTCTATTATAATAATTCTTATAATTGTAAAAATTTCAGTCATGTAAAAATTTCAGTCTTCACAGTTCAACTATAGAAGGTCTGCAGTATTTAATCCAATTCTTGTTATGGAGGACAAGTACTTACTACTAACTATTTGCACATGATTTATAGGGTTGTAAGTTATGGGCAAGAGAGAAGTGTGATGTGAACTAACCAAGGCATGGTTAGCTAGGTATCTCTCATCATGCTCTGTAAATAAATGCTTTATGCATGTGGTCCTTTGGGCAGCCCAAATAGGGAAGGGACCCCACTAACACTACCTTCTATGTCAGTACTCTACTTTTATTTTTCTAATTTAAGCATATGAAAAAATTATACAATTATGTGCCAACACTAGGTGTAGAAACTAGTGGTAGGACTATGATGTTTCGCGACTGATGTCCTAAGTTAAGTCTTTAATAAGGGTTGGAGGCCAATCCGGCCATGAATTCTGATGAAGCAGAGAACTTGATGGTCTCGACCAGAAAAGGATCTTGCAAAAAGGGTATATACTCCGACGCCTAGGTTAGGAGAATATTGGTGATGATGAAAGGCTAGCAAGTCTAATCAGGTTGAATGTATGTGTACCATATGAACATGGGGGTTCTCTTTTTATAGTGCTTTGGAGGAGTGGATCATGGGGCGTTATCCCACGTCCATTGCCTTGGCCCAAGCACACATGGACTATGTTTAAGGGCAAAGGAAGAGGTTTGAATAGTTTTGCAATTGGCATAGGCGGATTCAGAAATTTTGCAGAAAAAAGGGAGGCAAGAAGGAAATTGTTTTGGTAGTGTCATTATACAAACTACTAACTATTGTCACTTTAATTTAAGTTTAATAGTACGAGATTCATCAAATATAAAAAAATAAAAAATCATAACTAATGTAGTAACTAACAAGAAAGGCTCTACTTTTCCACTAAGTTTTATCTTCAAGACTAGAGGGGCAAACAAAATTACTTAAATTTAGGAGACGAAAATAAAATTACTTGAATTTTTTATGAACACACTACAAGAAAATTGGTTTTTCTCGTCATTTTTCTTGGCGGCACTTTTAAAAACATGTCACAAAAACAGTTTTTTCAACATATTAAAAAAAGTGCCAGCAATTTCCGACACTTAATCCAGATGCTTCAAATAATGCTACAATTACCTACCAAAACGACATAGTTTTGTAAAACCAAATTGGGACGCAAGGCTAACCCAGAATTTGGTTTTGTATATGAATCAATACGATGTCGTGTCACTTTGGCGGGACTTTGTGAAATCAAGGTTCCGTCTTTCAACAATTTTCGCTCCATTAACATCACGGCTTCACGTACGTAGCGGGAAACATCTATCTGCTTCACGTAGCGGGAAACTCTCCACCACTGCACCAGTCGCATCCCAATCCCCTCTACCCTCCATTATGTTTGTCAATTATCAGAATTGCTGCATTCCTTCCTAATGTATATGCACTCAGGACCATCACGGTATAGACTCTCTCCATTGGATCTTTTGAGTTTTGGTAAAATCAATGTTCTCCTCCTCTTTCTCACCACACACATACCCAACTATTTAGGTGTATTTCCTTTAGCTCTAGATTTCTTTACTGAATTTATACGTGGTTCAATATCAGGCTCCATATGTGAAGCTTTGCCTAACTCAATTGCAGTTTCTAATATTGTTCGTGGTGAGTTTTCAACCTTATGAGATTCTTTAGATTTGCAAAATTTTGGAATTTTTTCAATAAAATTTTATATTAATTTCTTGTAGGTTAAGGGTTTTTATTCTCCGATTTAATTCATGTGTTGATTAAGTTTATGTGAAAAACTCTGTCATTGTGATCCCTCACTAAATTTACTAGATGAATGCGTTGAAAATAGAGCAATTTATGTTGGTTGGTTTAATTTTTTGGCTGTAAGATTTGTTTATAGCAGCAGGGAACTTAAACTTTTAACCATCCTCCCATAATTCCTTTAACTCCTCAATTAAAGGTTGCAAATATATGTCTATGTCATTTCCTGGTGCACGGGGGCCATCAATAAGCAAAGTCAACATGAAATAAGGTTGCTTCATACATAACCATGGCGGCAAGTTGTATGGCATCAGAACAACTGGCCATGTGCTATGGTTGATACTCATTGTCTTGAATGGATTAAATCCATCGGCTGCTAACCCCAATCTAACATTTCGACTATCGCTAGCAAAGTCCTTGTGCTGCATATCAAAAGTTTTCCAAGCAAGAGAGTCAGCAGGATGCCTTAAAATCCCATCATCAGTGCGTCCCTCTACATGCCATCTCATAAGTGAAGCTGTTTTTGATGACATAAACAACCGTTGGAGTCTTGGCTTCAAAGGGAAGTAACGAACAACCTTTGCAGGGACTTTTCGTTTCTTATTGGTATTGTCATGTGGCTGGCCCTTAAAATTTTTCCATCTAGATGTATGACATCGTTTGCAATCTTTACGATTTTTATTCTTACCCCAATACAGCATGCAATCATTTGGGCAAGCATGAATCTTTATATAATCAAGACCCAAGTCCCTCACTATCTTTCTTGCATCTTCATAGGACTTTGGGAAAATTTCACTTTCAGGGAGGGCTTCTTTCAACAGCAGCTTCTTTCAACAGCTCAAGTAGCATTGTAAATGACTTGTCAATCCATTGGCAAAAGGACTTCATATGCAATAACCGAATAACAAATGACAATGTTGTAAACTTCTTGCACCCTGGATATAGTTCACGTTCTGCATCTTTTAGTATGTTGAAGAATTTTTCTGCATTTGTATCAAGACCCCCGAGATGTTCATGAGGTTCTTGATCATCAACCTCAATACTCGAACTTGGAAATCTTAATGCCTCATGTAGCAATCCATGCATGTCATCTCTCACATTTAATTCATCTGCTTCATTTTCTTCATCGGCATCTACTGGATAGGATGGAGGCTCTCCATGATGAACCCAATTAACATAATTCTCGTAAAACCCATCTACAATTATATGCTCAAACACAACATTTTGCCTTTGATTATGGACGTCGCGGCAATTAATACATGGACATTTGATCTCCGAGCCAGGCTGCTTACTAGTGTATGCAAATTGGATAAATGCTTGGGCTCCTTGCATATAAACTGGATCCAACCTATTTGTTAACTTTAGCCAACTCTTGTTCATGATTGTTTTTTAGCCAGATCCACCCAACTAAAGCATCACAAATTATTAGTACCAAGTAAAAGGCCATACTTTCATATATCTCCAATAAACTATAATTAGATATTAATTACAAAAAGAGTATAAAAATTTTAGCTCTGGGCAACAATATGTCAGATGTATTTATTAATGACATACTAGTACAAAAACATAGTGTCAATGAAGAATTTCCACATTAAACATAAATAACATCATATAGAAAAGTACTTAAATTTTTATGCCCATGGGGTGTCGTTATGCCCGTGTGGCGTGTGGACCGGTAGTCGGTAAACTTCAATCGGCCATAACTTTTGATCCGTAACTCAATTTTCTTATTATAATATGTTTTCGAAAAGCTAGCGACGAGCCGAAGAAAATGAAAAATCATGTAATGATTTTTTGGCCTACAAAAACGTAAAAAAATGCCTCTAAGTATGATTTTTGGCCCGTTTAGTATTTTGAGCTTATTTTTTTGGGCTTTCATAAGTTTTTTCCTATTAACCTGGTTTGTCCCGAGCCCTAGGTTTTCGTAAGTTCTAAGCAATATGTCAGTTGGGTTTAGTATCAACATTTCCTTCCATTTGACAGCTAATACTTTCTTTCTTATTATCATGATTAGTTCTTGCCTTCGAACAACCAAAACGTGAAAAATTGGAACTGAGCATTTTTAGTGAATATTTCAACTGCTTTGATTTTATTATTTTTTAACATAAAGGGAACCATATTAAATTAAACAATGATCATATACATGGGAGGCCAGGGAATGTGAACTCTTTTGTTTGATCAAAACACCGAACACCTTTTAGAAATTAAAGGAGGATGGTCATAGTAAGCTTGCATAAATTGATTCTCTGTGGCGCCTTTCGCTAGATGTTTAGAGTATAAGTTTGGAGGATAAGTTCATATGATGCAGCAAGCAAGCAAATGTTTACTATGCGAGCCACATTGTTGTGGACAATCAGTGACTTTCCTGGATATGCCAACTTGTCCGGATGGAGCATAAAAGGTAGATTGGCTTGTCCTTGTTGCAACAAAGAAACTCGCTCTCGCTGGTTAAAGCATAGTAGGAAGTTTTGTTATATAGGTCATCGCCGATTCTTGGATCAAGGACATAAATTCAGAAAAGAAACTGTATTTTTTGATAACACCACTGAGTTAGAACTTGCACCTACTCGATTATCTGGGGATGAGTTATGGGAGCAAATGAAAGGAGTGAAGACAAAATATGGGAAGTGTCTGCCTTCGACTTCTAAAAAGAGGAAAAGGGGAGATAGAGCAAAGGACGATAGTACAAAGGATTGTAATTGGAAAAAGAAGAGTATATTTTTCCAGCTACCATACTGGAAGCATAATGTAATTCGTCATAATTTGGATGTTATGCATATTGAGAAAAATGTGTGTGACAATATACTCTGGACACTTTTGGATATTGTAGGGAAAACAAAGGATCATGTAAAGGCTCGTCGTGACCTTGAAGACATGGGCATTCGGAAGGCACTACACCCTAAGGAAAGAACTAATAATAAGATACTTCTACCTCCTGCATGCTTCACAATGAACAAGGATCAAAAGGATTTATTTTGTAAGGTATTAAAGGAGGTTAAAGTCCCAGATGGTTATGCATCAAATATTACACGGTGTGTAAATCTCAAAGAACGTAGTATTGCAGGACTCAAAAGCCATGACAACCACATTTTAATGCAACAACTACTTCCTCTAGCTATACGAAAGTCCTTGCCTCCGAATGTGACACGACTTTGGATTGAACTAAGCAATTTTTTTAGGCAATTGTGCTCAAAAGTAATGAGTGCAAAGGATTTTGAATGCCTTCAATCTCGTATTGCATTGACGCTTTGTCATCTTGAGAAAATCTTCTCACCAACATTCTTTGACATAATGGAGCACTTGCCTATTCATTTAGCAGAGGAGGCAAAGATCGCTGGACCAGTGCATTATCGCTGGATGTACTCTATTGAAAGGTGCGTCTATGTTTTCAATGGTACATGTTGTTTGGAATTTTATGCATCCATGAACTCATTTGCCTAAATTCTATCGTATTAAAAATTTCTATATTGACAGGTATCTACTCACACTAAAAAACTATGTGCGTAATCGGAGTCATCCAGAAAGGTCAATTGCTCAAGGGTACTTAGCAGAAGAATGTATGACATTTTGTGCTAGGTACTTAGATGATGTGGAAACAAAGCTTAACAGACCTGTGAGGAATTATGATGGTGTTGAAAATTCATGTGAACAAAGAGGTCGTCCTTTAGGGAAATCACAAATGGTTCGCCTTGATGACATTCCATGGGCTCAAGCACATCGATATGTGCTACTCCACTCAGATGCAGTCACCCCGTTTCCCATGTAAGGCATCAACCCCAAATAAATTATTTTTTTAACTACTAAAGTATGCCGGTGTGAGTTCAAGTAGTAACTAAGTTTGTACAGGGAGCACATTGCATTTATTAAATCTAGGAGGAGTCGCCTAGGGGATTATGAAATTGATCACATTCACAACAAACAATTTCACAAATGGTTTAAGGATCATGTAAGTCTCTTATTTGTTTTGAAAATTTAATAAATTTATATCTAAATGCTTACTTTCATCATTATTATGTCATAACATGTCATGTTAAATGCTTTTTATTACTTAAAATAGGTACAAAGTTTGCAACGGCAAGGTAGTGACAGTATCTCAAATGAAGTCAAAAGGTTGGCTATAGGACCTGACAAATGGGCAAAGAGATACATTGGATACATTATTAATGGATATAGGTTTCACACCAAGGAACGTGAGAGTAGAAGAAGTACTCAAAATTGTGGAGTCCTAGTGAATGCAAATACTAAGAGTTATGCAAGTTCAAGAGACAAGAATCCTGTATCTGGAGATGTTACTTTTTATGGAGCTTTGACTGATATTATTGAACTACGGTATTCCAATGAACTTAAGTTTGTGTTATTTAAGTGTGACTGGGTTGATAACAACGTGGGAAAAAGGCAAGATGAATTTAAATTCACACTTGTGAATTTTAATAATCTATTATACAAAGAAAATAGGTTATCAGATGAACCTTTTGTCCTAGCATCTCAAGCAGAACAAGTTTGGTATGTGCAAGATCCTGCAAAACAAGATTGGCATGTCGTAGTGAAAACGACAATCAGGGATGTATTTGACATGGGAACAGAATCTACAAGCAGTGCTATTGAAGATCCTCAAGTTGATACTTATAATGGTCAGGAGTTGGAAAATACCCTATTCAATCAAGATGAGGACGCTACATGGATTAGGGTGGGCACGGATGGAACAACAATAGACACCAGCAATGACCAAGATGATGCTCCAATTGATGAAGATGAGGATGAGAACAACGAATATGAATTTCAAAGTAGTGAAGATGATTCTGAAAGTGGTGAGGATGACTGGGAGAGTGATGAAGATGGATTTGATTGCGGTGAAGATATATCTGAAGATGGTGAGGATGAGAGCGAGAATAATGAAGATGATGAATGAGATATGTATTTGATTTTGAGCTAAAATTAATAAAGTTTCTAACTTATATTTGCCTTAATTATCATTCTCTATGAGTTTTGTAGAAATTTGTTTATTAGAATATATTTTTTCCTATGAAACATTTTGCTGCACTCCTATTTGCATAAGGGTTGTACTGGTGGATGTAGGTTTGTTGTTGCCCTGTTGTGCCAGAAATGGTTTTTGCAGCTTATTGCTGGTTTGAGTTTGGGTTTGGCATATGCTCGTTGCTGGTTTAAGTTTGCTGGTTTGAGTTTGGGTTTGGCATATGCTCCTTGCTGGTTTGAGTTTGGGTTTGGCATATGCTCCTTGCTGGTTTGGCATATGCTCCTTGCTGGTTTGAGTTTGCTGGTTTGAGTTTGGGTTTGGCATATGCTCCTTGCTAGTATATGCTCCTTGCTGGTTTGAGTTTGCTGGTTTGGCATATGCTCCTTGCTGGTTTGAGTTTGCTGGTTTGAGTTTGGCAGATGATGTTACTGCTTCATTATTGCTGCTACAGACTTCCTCTTTGAAGAAGTGCACCTGTTTTGGAAACTCAAAACTTTTTAGTTTATGCACATTGTGATTCTTGTTATATAACTTTTTCCTACTTCTTGGCCATTGAAATTAGGAGTTCTAATCCTTAACATGTGTGTTGGAATTATTTTCGCTTGCAAATTTACCCTTGAGCTATTTTTTATGCTCTTGTTGTTTTTAGAATAGAGTTGCCGCCTTTTCTAACGGGGAATTTGTTTTCTAGTTTAAATAAGCCTTTCAATTTAGTTTTACTTTGAAATCATGATGCTTTTGTTACCTTTTTTGTTTTTTTGCATGTCAAACATTGTTACTATGAGGTTCATGAGAGGTAGTAGGAAAAATTAACTTGCCTTTGATAATTGGGCTAATTCTTTAAAGTCTATCTAGCCTTCACTCTCTAACCATTTATTATGTAGAGAGCCATGATTGGTACCCTGATTGGTGCTCGAAAGAAGTTATCTTTCCCTGTTGGACCAATGCCTGGCAGCCAACCACAACCCCAAACTCAATCGACATTGCATCAGCAAAGTGTAAGTGCACCCCCAGTGCTGTCTATCATTTTTAAAATTGGTCAATGACAATTCTTAGTTTTTCCCCCATTATGGTATCAAGTTCCCTTTTTCAGATTAGCACAATACACACACACAGACACTTGATGGAAACATTTTTTAGACTGTTGAAATATGTATAAGGGAATGTATTCCAGAAACTCAAGTAAGACACTTGCCTTGGATGACACACACTTTCTCTCAACTTAGTTTATATTGTGCAATAGGATTAAGTATTTAATTGTCTTTAGTTACTTGGATTGCACTACCTAAATGGTTTAGAAAGATATCAATTAACCTGGAAGTTGGCAAAAAGACTGAAAATTTTTCTACATGGTTTATCTCACTGCACTACTTAAATGGTTTAGAAAGATATCAATTAACCTGGAAGTTGGCAAAAAGACAGAAAATTTTTCTACATGGTTTATCTCACTGCACTACCTAAATGGTTTATCTCACTGCAGTATTAACATCACGGTAAGATAAAAAACAAGTAGACACTTTGTTTTTTCTACTACGAAGCAGATTTTTCAAAACAGGGTACTCTGTTTTTTGTTTTCCTACAACAGTTTGTTCTGGGGCTGTAGAGCAGAAATTGGGGCACCAACATATTTGTACACCAACATATTTGTGAGCAAATGTTGATCATTTAATTTATTACCAAATTAGTAAATCAGCCCCAGTAGTGAACTCCATTTACTGGTCCTTAAATATACTTTTGCCTACATCATTTGTTTCATACCCTTGGAACATTTACTTTATATCTACTCACTCTTTTGCTGCCCCCAACACAAAGATGACAGCTAACTGGAATTGATTACCTCCATATCCACTCAGTCACTATGATGCGGATCGCATAGCTGACGAGTACTTGGAGACGCGGCGGCGGCGATATACCCGGGCCAGTGGTCGGTAAACTTCAATCGGCCATAACTTTTGACTTGTAATTCCATTTTCCTATTATAATATGTTTTCGAAAACTTTGCGACGAGCCGGGGAAAAAGGAAAATATAAGATGATTTTTCGGCCTAGAAAAATGCAAAAAAATGCCTCTAAGTATGTTTTTTAGCCCGTTTTATGTTTTGGGCTTATTTATTTTTGGGCTTTTTGTCAGTTCTCTTATTTAACCTGGTTTGTCCCGGGGCCCTAGGGTTGCGTGCTACTATATATACTATTATTTGACCTGTTTTCAGCAGTTTTGAAGTTTAATAAAATTCGTGATTGAAAATTGCATTTTTTTCCAATCGTTCGGTATTCTTGGGAATCAACGAACGCTTGATGCCTTTGAACCTGTGATTCGTGGTAATTCTATAGGTTTGAAAGAAGAGTTTTAATCCGGCATTCGTGATGAATCAACGGAGTGGAGCTGAGTTTCTTATTCTCTAAAGTTCCGCTGCATCACACTAACTCTTTTGTGCTTATTCATTCTTATTTATTATTGTTTTTTTGATAAATTACCTTGTAATTCCCTCTTGCTTTGCTGTTGAAATACTTCTTAGTAGCTTTTTCGTGCTTATTGATTAATTTGTTTGCCTTCGTGACCTTGTACTTCCCTCTAGCTTGCCTATGGAAATCCTTCTTAGCAGCTCTTTGGTGCTAATTCATTGTAATTATTTTTTTGTCTTTATAACCTTGTACTTCCCTCTTGCTTGGTTGTGGTAATTGATGTGCAGATAGCCATGACTGGTGCTAAAAAAAAGTCATCCTCCAGTGTTGGACCGATGCCTGACAGCCAGCCACAGTCTCAAACTCGACCTATACCACAACCACAAAGTGTAAGTGCATTCCTGGTGTTTGCAGTCACCATATTTAATGGCCCCTTATTTCTTTATGCATTGTGCACTTTAATCAGTTTGGTTGAGTTCAGAATTTGCTGGGCTACTGTTAACTATTTTTTTTTTTTTTTTTTAAATTATGCTAAGTTTGTGTGAAAGAAAAATTGTGTAAGTGTAAAAAAATCTTATGGAATTAATTTCATTTATCAGTAGCTTTGTATATGATGAGAAGTGAATGTATTTGATTTTTCTTGCTGCCCTTTCTGCACTTTCTTCCCCTATTTTATTAAATGATATGGTGTTCAAATGCAGATATCCATGAATGGTGTTGAAAAAATGTCATCTTTCCGAATTGGACCAATGCTTAGAAGCCAGCCGCAGTCATAAACTAAATTGGCCTCGCAACCAGAGTCGCAGCCACCTTTGGAATACCAACCAAGGCCACCATTGCATTCCCAAACTCAGTTGCAGTCCCACGCATGTCAGCCCCAATCGCATCATATACCAAACGAAGCTAGTCCAAGCACGAGCCTTTCAGAGTCTAGTGATAATCAGAGTCATTCTGCACACGAACAAGGTAATTGACACTGTTATTATTTATTTTTTGAATAATTAAGAGGAGATAATAATATATGTACGTATGGTTAGATAAGTTAATAGTTCAAGCCAACAAACCAGAAGGTAAGACTAGTACCCAATCCTGAAGCCGGTAACCTGGTCCCTAAATAAGATGCAACAAAGAAATAGCTATCACTTAATCCTGCATTTTTTTTACTCCCAAATGTGTAGACAGTTACGAAAAACATATGTATTTAAATATAGATTTAATGTGCCATTCTTAACCCAATTCGTGGCACACTATTGTCCCTTAATTTAATCAAGTCATGTCATTGTTTTTACATTCGAATACATCATCTTTATGCTAACATTTGTTCACTTTGAATATTAAGTCCATAGTTCAGGCCAATTTATCCAGAAACAGGGGCGTGGGCCTGCACGATTAGTTAATGACTGAGGGACAACTAAGCAGTTACCTGTTAAGCTCAATTGCTTGAATCAACCAGTTGATTCAACGGCATCAAAGCTATCTACGTATTTGGGTATAATGGCTAGAGATGGGAACAAGTTATCCCTTAACTACACGGATTGGAGGGCTGTACCACAAGATGTTAAGGAGGATATTTGGTTGGATATTAAGGTATAGTATGTACTTGTAATTTGGTTCCTTGCCTATTTGATTTTAACATATTGTTGAAAATGTAGGCAAACATTGATGTCGATGACCGGTTTAAAAAAAATTGTTTAAAGAGGCTTGGCAAACTTTGGAAGGATTGGAAAGCGGAGGTGAAAAGAAAATACTACACGACACGCTCGAATAAAGCAGAACAACTTGCAAATCGTCCTCCAAAAGTTGAGGAGGATCAATGGCCGATACTTGTTGAGTATTGGAGCTCAGAGGAGGCAATAGTATGCAAACATTTAATGCTTCCAAATATATCATGATTTCATTGAACTTTAAAGTTTACTTGATAGCGTAGTTAGCTTCTAGCATCCCATTTGTTGATAAGCTGAAATGGTATATTTATTCATCTTGCAATAACCTAAATTCAATTCTATGTTACAGAAGCGTAGCCAGCAAAATATTAACAGTTGCAAACAGTTGAAGATGGGGCATACTAGTGGACGAAAGAGTCATGCATGCGTAGCTCATGAGGTGCATTCATTAATATTTGGTATTGCTATTTGATGCATTCTATATATTAAATATAAAACTTAAAATTGGGTGCTTATTGTTTGTATATGTTGTTAATTATCTTTATAGCTTCAGACCAAGTACGGTCATAAGCCATCTCGATTGGAAGTTTTTGTATTTACACGCAAAAGAAAGAATGGGAACCCTGTTGATGATGCTTCTGTTGAGGTCATTGTATGTGTACAAATTACAATTCATTTTTCTTGCCCCAAATTCACCTGCATCTACATAATGTTTACTTCTTCTAGCATCCCATACCCTATTTTTTTTTTTTTTTAAGAAATCACAAATCTTAATTGCAGGCGAAGTTATAAGAGCGAGCCTCTCAATTGCCAGAGTCTCCAGATAATGTGACTGCACAGAATGAGATTTTTTATGATGTTATGGGACCTGATAAAAATGGCCGGCTACGAACTTATGGTTTAGGGCCCACTCCCACTGAGTTATTTGGTCGATCACGCAAAGCAGTTGATATAGATAATGAGAGTTTGAGGGAAGAAATAACTGCAAAGGTACGAGCTGAAATGGAGAAAAAATTTGAAACATTTATGATCATGCAATCCCAGATGCAATCTCAGCTAGAGATGATGCGCTCTCATATGGAGACTTGTCCAGCTGTTGCACCACAATGTACTAAACAGGTAATTACTTTCTGTTTTGAATTGAATGAAAATTTATTAAGGATACTAATGTCTTGGAAATCATTTTGATTAAAAGTACACATTTTATTTATTGTGGTGACCTTTAATAGGTTCCAGATTCGTCTAGTGCACATAATACTCCATCCAGATTGCGACCTCTACAGCCACGAACATTCCAAGATGAGACACGAACTCCACCAACTATCAAGCCAAATGTTCAATGTGCCCCATCCAATGAGGTATAGTGGAACAAATAATTTTAAAAATAGTGAATTTAATACAGAATAGTTCCTTATTATTTGCACCCAAGAAATTGAACGTCTCTCTTGTGCTAAAATAGACTTTTACTATAATGCAAGTACCAAAAAAGAGTAAAAAGACAAGAAATCAAGTCCCATCAACAACTTACTTTATATTTAGATACGTTTTAAATGCAATTGTACTATATTGCTATATATATGTATTTGTACATATATTTTCTTTCATTTCATCTTTATCTAATATCTCATAATTCATGTAATACAGATACAAGAACTGAAGAAAAAGAGAAGGCTCCAAAAGGCCCATAGCACCCACAAGCAGGAAATACAAAAGGCACATAACACGCAAGAGGTAATTATTAACCTTAAATTAATAGATAGATTCTCTAATTTAAAATTTAAAATATGTCAGGAGATGACTGAAGGCTTACATAATTCATATATTCTTAATTTATCCTAGTGTAGTTTTCTGAAGAAAATATGATTGGTGAAACTTTTGAATGAGAATTCATAAATAGGCTGAATATAAATGCGTGTGTACTGTTCTAAGGACCCTAGATTCTTATTGATAAGATAAGAATTGTATTTCTAATATTTCTGTGATTTATGGTGGTAAATTAGATGCCCCATTTTGTCTTTTTTTTTTTTTTTGGGTATTGAAAGAAACAAACAAGGGAAAAACATAAGAACTAAATAATTTTAGAATTAGTGTCCATATAGAATGTTACATTCTTGTGGTTGCGCTTATGGAGGATATACTCTATTTTGAAATCAAATCATGCATTAGTTGACATGGCAAGTAAAGAACAGAGGATACACTACAACTCTGCACCACAGTAATGAGCATTATTATATACTCAATTTTTTTACCAGACTGTGTTTTTTAATATGCAAATATATGTACTAAAAAACACATAGTATGTACAAAACATCATGAAAAGTCTAGGTAGAACACACATCCCATCTCACCAATCTAGGTAGAACACTGCAATAAGAACCATATATATAGTCCATATTTCTCTTGACTAAGAATAGCTAATCTTGTTTAGTAAATATTATTTCCAGGTAAGGGCCAAATGTATTAGAGTATTTTTAATTGTTACCAAGGCTAGACACCAAGAATAGCTCCTTCTCTGCCAGTAATTTGTTACACCATTTAGCAATTACTATTAGAAGATAGGGGTCACAAATATTTTTGATTCTTGCCAAATGACTGAGCCTAATCACTACATGTGACAGTTCAAACAATACTATTACTTTCATATTTAGAATTTCAAGATGCGGTGTGAATGCCAAGATGCTAAAATATTCTATCATTTTATTGTCACATTTCATACATTTAAAGGAATATATGCAAGGAAAAAGAGTTGTTCAAAGATATTTGATGTGATTGCAAGGGTCAAGGTAATTGTTGCTTTCCTGAGAAGAAAAATTCCTAAAAAGTGCAAGTTCACTGGATTCTCCCTTTCATGTTCTCTATTTATGGGGTATTGCATGAAGGGGAAAAAAAAACTAAATTATGGACTTATTGTTCATATAATGTTAAATTCTTATGGTTGGGCTTAAAGAACATATACCCTGTTTTGAGTCTAAATTATGACTAACTGACATTGTAAGTTATACTCAATTTTTTTTTTTTTATGTCAAAAGTTCTTTTTTTTTTTTTTTTTTGTGTCCAAGATAGGAAAATCTATGTGATATGTGTTTCTTCCACAACATACCGTCAAGAACCAAAAAAAAAAAAAAAACTGGAAAACATGTTGCTAAAATTAGAATGCAAATGCCCAAGCTAGTTCAGTAAATTGAACTACTCAAATTTCCAGATGGGGTATTGCATGAAGGGGGGAAAAAAAAAGAAAGGAAGAAATATAAGAACTAAATAATTATAGAATTACTGTTCATATAATGTTAAATTCTTATGGTTGGGCTTAAAGAAATATACCCTATTTTGAGTCTAAATTATGACTAGCTGACATTGTAAGTTATACTCATTTTTTTTTTATGTCAAAAGTTCTTTTTTTTTTTTGTGTCCAAGATAGGAAAATCTATGTGATATGTGTTTCTTCCACAACATACCGTCAAGAACCAAAAAAAAAAAAAATGGAAAACATGTTGCTAAAATTAGAATGCAAATGCCCAAGCTAGTTCAGTAAATTGAACTACTCAAATTTCCAGATGGGGTATTGCATGAAGGGGGGAAAAAAAAAAGAAAGGAAAAAATATAAGAACTAAATAATTATAGAATTACTGTTCATATAATGTTAAATTCTTATGGTTGGGCTTAAAGAAGATATACCCTGTTTTGAGTCTAAATTATGACTAGCTGACATTGTAAGTTATACTCATTTTTTTTTTTTTGTGTCCAAGATAGGAAAATTTATGTGATATGTGTTTCTTCTACAACATACCGTCAAGAACAAAAAAAAAAAAAAAATTGGAAAACATGTTGCTAAAATTAGAATGCAAATGCCCAAGCTAGTTTAGTAAATTGAACTACTCAAATTTCCAGATGGGGTATTGCATGAAGGGGGGAAAAAAAAAGAAAGGAAGAAATATAAGAACTAAATAATTATAGAATTACTGTTCATATAATGTTAAATTCTTATGGTTGGCTTAAAGAAGATATATATACCATGTTTTGAGTCTAAATTATGACTACCTGACATTGTAAGTTATACTCATTTTTTTTTTTTTGTGTCCAAGATAGGAAAATCTATGTGATATGTGTTTCTTCCACAACATACCGTCAAGAACAAAAAAAAAATTGAAAAACATGTTGCTAAAATTAGAATGCAAATGCCCAAGTTAGTTCAGTAAATTAAACTACTCAAATTTCCAGATATTGCAAGTAATCCTAAAGGTAGAAGCAATTTTTAACTGACATAAAAAACTGAAAGATTATTGAATGAGGAGAAGATAATGAGAGAACAACTTGTAGCTTCAAGGATACATTCTCATTTTTCATTTTGATACATATTTCAAGGATTATATTTTTCTTGGATACCATTTTGATTAAAAGTACACATATTCATTTATTGTGATGATATTTGATAGGTTCCAGATTGGTCTAGTGCACATAATACTCCATCACAAGTGCCACCTTTACAGCCCCAAAAGTTTCAAGATGAGACACGAGCTCCACAAACTGTCAAGACAAATATTCAATGTGCCCCATCCCATGAGGTATAGTAAAAAAGATGATTTTTAAAATAGTGACTATAATACACAATAGTTCCTCATTAGCTGCACCCTTGAAATTGAACATCTCATTTGTACTAATATAGAGTTCTATTACAATGCAAGACCAAAAAAAGATCATAAAAAAACAAAAGCAAGTCCCATCAACAACTTACTTTATATTTAGATACTTTGTAAATCAAATTGCATTGCATTGGAATTTATGTGCATTTGCACACACACATTTTGTTTCATATATTCCATTTATATATGTCTAACATCTCATATTTCGTAAAATACAGCTACATGAAGTGAAGAAAAAGAGAAGGCTCCAAAAGGTTTATAACACCCACAAGGAAATACAAAAGGCATATTACACCCAAGAGGTAATTGTTGACCTACAAGCAGTTGCCAAATTGTCCAATAAAAATTTAAAAATATACATTTATTTTTATGTATGCGCGGATGCTCACTTGGCTCTATGTTAAATTGTTTCTAATTCAATGGAAGCATCCCACTGAAAATTTGCATATTTATTCTGCTTGAAGTAATACTCATATTTGTAGGTTGGAATGAGGAAAGCAGAAGTAGATCTTCTTAATTCCAAACTACCATACCAAGTTATTGCACAGGGCACTATAATTAGTAAAGATCCAAGCAAAGTAGTAGGTGGAATGCAACTTGGACATGATTTTTGGGAAGTATACATTGAGAAGGCAGTGAAACCTAATGAGTTCTTAGTCAGGCCTTGGGAAGGTGTTAATACAGTGGGCGAAGCTGTCAAAACAACTATTGCTTGGCAATCTCTCTATGTATATTAGATTTACTACAATTTTTATTTTTTAAGTTCATCATCCAGTGCATATATTAGTTATCTAATAAATATACAAATTGATTTTTCAGGTTGTAAGGAGAACTTAATTAGCAGGTCATGGTGATTTCAACTGAGCTATGGTGGAGCAATGGAACAATTTGAATTTTTTTGAGTGTTGGCCATGGATTACTGTATTGAACATGGTATTTGTAATTAAGTAGATGGTTAACTATTATTATATATGGTTTGTTGGATACAATCACAAGTTTGGTTTTTAATTAGAATATGTGGAGTTTTGTGTGTTGATTGATAGTATTAATGGAATAGATCGAAGAAGTGAAACATTAGTCAAATCATATTCATACCTTTTTATGAATACAGGTACACAAAATTATTGACAAGATTTGAATTAAATTATTGACAGGACTTTTTGGGCTTAAAATATCGACACTTTCAAGAAGTGTCACAAAAGAATACTCGATCCAGTGCTATGCATTTTCACGGCACTTTGACAAAAAAGTGTAGCCAATAATCACTTTGTTTTAGTGGCACTTCCAACAAAAAAGTTTAGCCAATAATCAGACTTTCTCGGCATTTTTATTTTTGCCACAAAAAAAAATGTCTCAAATTTAATACTTTTTGCAGCACTTATAAATGTCGGTAATTAGTGCCAGAAAAATGCCGACACTAGCAAGAAAATTGCCGCAAAGTATTCACGACACAGGAATTGCCCACTTTTGAAACATGTGTCAGAAAAGTGCCAGGAAAAGTTATTGCGGCACTTATATGCTCTTTTGTGGCACTTTTTGAGTGCCACAAAAAGTCAATTTTCTTGTAGTGACAATATAACTATTTCATTACGAATATTAAAAAAAATATAGGGTCAGAGAAAAATTTGCAGATCTTTGAGAGAGTCAATTCACCTATTTTGTCATAAATATTAAAAATATATGGAGTCTAAGATAATTTTTCTAAACTTAGAGCAACTTCAAGAGGCTAGCTAAAAGTCATCTTTTAGCTATTGTAAATAGCCACTCACTTTGTTTGTTGCTCTAACAGGCTCGCCAAAGTAGCGTTCGCTACTTTCGCTCGCCAAATGTAGCGAGTCAAAGTAGCGCTCGCTACTTAACAATCATCTGATGTGGAGCAGCTTCAAGGGCTAGGTCAGCAAAAATTAGTGAAGCTTCACCTTCAATCTTTGGTTCTTCAACAAGTATGGAATCTCTCTCTCTCTCTCTCTCTCTCTCTCTCTCTCTCTCTCTCTCTCTCTCTCTCTCTCTCTCTCTTCGAAAAACCCTTTGTCACCCCCCTCCCCTCATTTTTGAAAACCCTTCTCCATACCCAAGGAACCTGAATCCCCCTCCCGACTTCATAAACCCCTCTTTTTCCCCCCTCCGCACCTTCCCTCTCATCTTTAAAAATCCTCATCTACATTTCCTTTATCTCCTCATAGCAGCAGCAGAAACCCCCCTACTTGCAATGCACAAACTTCAATTTTTGTTTGTTTATTTTTTTTTCATTTTATTCTCAGCATTTTTACAAGAAGCCACTTTAATCTCTACGTGTTGAGTGCTCTGGTTGTATTTTTCTGATTGAACTTTAGACCTGTTTACAGTGCTCTAATTGTATTGTCAGTATAATTGTCATATTATCTGAATCTGGTCCTTTTGAAGCATCTGGAAGTAACATTTTAATAAATTCTAATTCTTTGTGGATGAGTTGTTTGTTAAAATGTTAGCCTGAAGATTCTTTCTATTAGAGATTATAGTGATCATACGCAAGAAGACATTGAATTGTTAGAATTTGAATTTATAGAACACTATTTTATATCAATATACAGATTGTAAAACAATCTTGAAGTGGGTAGTTCTAAAGAGCCCTAAATTCCTTATACGTGTCGTACCTAGTCATGTTATCCTCAATATTACTAAAGAAAATTGAGGTGACATTAATTATTTAGGTTTGGAACTGCTTTGGGAGCAAGAAACTTATGTGGTCTGGTCTTACCTTACCATTAAGGAAACTATATGATGGTGAAGTTCCTATTACTAGACTACTTAACTGTCAGAGTTTTGTATTCTAGCTCGAACCTGTTAAAAATTGGGGTTGATGTTTTTGGTGAGATTAGAAAAGCTTTAAACTATCCTTTCTTGCAAATGTGCAAAACATTTCGATAGAGATAGTCATTGCTGGCTAAAGTGGCACTTTAGCTTAAAAAATTTTTCCCCTTTTTTTATTTATTTATTTTGATGACATGGCATGTCTCGTCATCATTTTACGTCACCATTACAATAATAATGACATGATATGTCATGTATTATTATTTCTTTAAAAATATAATAATTAATTGAAATGACTAACTAAAATAAAAAGTAGTGTTGTAGTTACTATTCAAAAGTGACTCTCTCTAAAATAGAGAATGAAATATTATATTATATTTCGACACTTTAACATAGAGAGTTGTGATGGAGTTGCTATTAGAAAGAGAGGATGGTGGCCCCCTCCCACCCCTTGTAAGTCCATCAGTGGCAACCTCCTAGGGTCACACTTCCCAGAGTAGAAGCTTGTCCCTACTAGGTCGGTTACTCGGTTATATATTCGTGTGGATTAGCCGGATTTAAGTATCAAATCCAATTCTACTATGACCAAGAAGTTAATTCTGAGTTGAGTTTAGGGCCTCTTTTTATTTCTTATTTTTTATTTTTTATATCTCAGTAAAAGTTGTTGCTTGTGATCTCACGTCCATCTGAGTTTCACCATAATTTGAGCAATTGTGAATTTCATGAGCGACTCACCGTAAATTCTAAAATCATAGTGGTGGTTACATAATAGTGTGATGGTAACATACCCAATCTCCTGCAATCCTTCCTTCTCATGTTTATAACTTCATATACGTGGTTTGATTGAGATTCTATTATGATAATAAATAGAGCGTTTTTGTGCCTTTTGAGTAAAGAAAAACGGATGTATTTTGAAGAATTTTTGTTCAAATGACAGAAAAAGCACCTAAAACATAAATTGGTACAAATTTTATTTGATCATTACGATTTGTCAAATATTCATTTTGTTCCGTAAATTTTTAACTTTGCTAGTAGACATCTCTCTCTCTCTCTCTCTCTGGGTGTGTTACATTTGAATATTGGATTTGTTAAAGAAATAAAAAAAAATTAAAATGAAAGGGTTCTTATATACATCTACATATATATATATATATATTCTATGGATAATCAAACAAGAAAATATTTTTTCTGACATGAAAAAGAAAAAAGTAACCAAACAAAAGAATTTTTTTATGTCACTTTGTTTCTATTTTTTTTTTAATTTTCTCTACAAACACAAGTCCTAAAATAGCATTAGGATCGCTCAAAAAAAAAAAAAAAAAAAAAGTGAAGAGTTTTACTTTATTGTGCTCCAGACATTGGACTTCAGTGGGCTTCTCAGGTCAAATTAGAGTAGACCAGTTGTAGGCAATGTTGGGGTGATGCGGGAGGGTTCAACCCGCAGGCTACACACTTTTTCCATTTATTTAATAAAAGGAAAAAAAAAAATCCTACCAAAAAAATTGAAAGAAAAAAGGACTTTTTCTCTATAATTCATTTATTTGATTATTTATAGGCTGACAATGATGCCAATTCCTTAGGTGGTTCACAGGTGAACCTCTAAAGTGAAAACACGGTTTTAAGGCTCAGGTTGTTCCCTTTTCTTAAAAATGAATCTTTGGTTTCGTTATCAAAAACATTTCTGCTTTTGAAAACAGAAAAATAAAAGTTGATAAGAAAAAATTATGTGACAAACTGTTTTGGGAAACTATTTTAGAATTTTTTGTTTTATGAAAATGCTTAATTTTTAGAAAACAATTTAAACGATAGTGTTCTTAAACTTTCCAATGTTTTTGTTTCCAAAAAAATCTAAAACGAGATGAAAATCTTGAGAATGATTCCAAACAGGATTTCCTTGTTATAAAGCTGATACTAGTAAAGACTGTGTGCCATATAGTGGCAATTTTAGTGGTTTATTTTGTTATACTGTTTTTCGTCCAAATAAAATATTCCGATAAAAAGAATATCTCTATAGTTTAGGCAAAATTTTCAAAATTAACGCTCTTTTAGGCAACATTATTGTTGCTTGGGCAATCACTAAGAAACATACATGAGAAAACAAAGTAATATACTACAAAGTATAGTCTTTATTCTAGTAATAGAAATTTCTATTTCCATTACCACCATTTGTTGTATAGTAAATGTTGGAAGGATATTGACCCTAATGTTGGAAATTTGTCTCCATTAAGTATTGTATGTATTGTATGATATGTTGAAAAATATTTTGTATAGCCTAAATAAATGAGGAACCCACTAGACAAATAATTCCTATTTAAATGCTATGTGTATAATTAGTGATCAATAATAATAAACAACAGAATGTATCTAGTTATTAACTAGAAGCAACTTGAACTAGAAGACAATTAAAATTAGAATAAGAACAAACAAAATCGTAATGACTTACTCAATTGTCATTCGTAAAACAAAAAATCTAAAAGTTGAATAATAGACCGAGTCGAGTGTTGGACACTCTCTCTTTAAAAACAGATTCGCTCACCATAGTCGATGCTTACGGAATGATAGGCGTCTGACTCCTAGGATGAAACAATCTCAGCAGTCCTTAGGCAGCACTTCAATAAAGATTGTTCGGCGGTTTCACAAAATGATTTGAACTCTATTGGGAAAATATGGGAGGAAGAAGAAGAAGAAATTTATTCTATGCAACAAAATTTCGGACTAAAATGAATGTTGGAGTGCTACTCTTTTTATAGAGCCCAGGTGCTTGTTCAATGCACTAGTTCGAACAGGTATCTGTTACCAAACAGGGCCTTACCGAAGAGATACAACTCTTTGTCAAAAATGGAGAGTCCTTCCCCTTCACTAGAATGGTACCAGCCAATGTTCATATCGTTTGGAGTTCAACAGTCAACTAATTTGAAATTAATTTCAAATTCTGACCCAAAATGATAAGGGTCAAATTGAACCTACAGCCCACGCCCCGTCCAAGACCGGGCGGGCGGCGGCGCGTGTGTGTGTGGAATTGGAGTTCAACGGTCAACTAATTTGAAATTTAATTTCAAATTTTGACTTAAAAAGATAAGGGTCGAACCGAACAGACGACTCACGCCCTGTCTCGGACTCGGCAGGCAGCAACGAGCGCGTGTGTGGAATATTGGGTCAACCCATGGATTCCATAGGTCCTCCCCCTTCCACAAAAGTGGGGTGCCTCCTGGGGTTCAAACCTTACTCCAAACTTGGGTTATAAATACACAACATGTTTCACATAAGAAATCAATATGGGATAACCCACTTTCAACTACATAACCTATATTCAAGGGGGTGACTTTGGAGGCTAATAACTCATTCAATCCTAGACAGATTTGAGCAAGTAAATAGTCTAGATTCATCTCCTCATGGAGGTGAATCCAACGCACTAATGACCCGACACAAAGAAGGTATGGGTCTCACATTTATATTGGCTCAAAGATTAACAAAATAATGGGTTTAACACACATGTTTTTTCTAACCGAACCCACACATCATTTTTAGTGCTGCTTCTATGTGTAAGTAAATCATTATATCTTGGGAGACATACGTCTATTCAATCATAAGCACCATTGTATGGGCAAATTTTATCTTAAAGACATAGTGTCAAACACTAGTCTTCATCATTCTACAATTCAAGCTATCTACATTCTATAGGTTTGCTTATTAAGTTTTTACAATTCGTATAAGTTTGCATTCTAAATATCTATGTACAGTAACACATTATACACACACAGTGTGGATAACATGATATCCTATTAGCTTATATGTATCATTGTTATAAATATGCAACTCAGAGTCCAAGAGGTTAAACGAACAATAAATGTTCTTTTGTTTGTTATGTTCATCAAACGTCCATTGTTTTTGAAATTCCTTCACACGAAGTCCTTGTTACAAAGTCATTCTTTATGGACTTTCAACATTTGGATGTTGTGCCAAACATGCCATAACTTTACCAAGTTATGAGTTGAAAAGAGTAGTAGGGATATGTAAGAGAAGTTGTAGAGAACCAACATACTATATATTGGCTTGATTGATTTCTTGTTGTTCTACTCTGTTGCAATTGTTGCAGTAGTTATTTTTTGTTCATCAACTTGACTGCTTTGTTTTGCTTGTAATTTTCTTTTTCCTTGCTAATAAATATTAATACTTACTAAAAGAAAAAAAGAAGAAGAAGAAATTAGGTTTGCAAAGGTGTACCTTTTAATCTTTTAATGTACATGCCAAATTAACACTAATTTTTATAGTACTTTCATGGTAATGGAAAGTTGTTATATATAAGAGTGAGATTCTTTGTGGGTTAATAAACTCAGTGAGTTGGACAATAACATTACGTGTATGGTGAATATTAATTATTGATGGAATTCACGTCCCAGTATAGGGATGGATGATACCTCCTTGAGAAAGTTTATAAGTTTTGATTATGTCAAACTCTGCAGGTGGATTATGAATCCGACACATCAAATAAGTTAAGTGGAAGGTCTCAAGGAATTAAAAAAGTCTATTAAATTTAATTGTCAATAATTTAATTTAATAGAAAGGTATTTGTAATCTTAACGTGGGGAGATAAATAAGCATTTAATAATATAGAGTTCGAAATATAATTTCTAGTATGACAAAGAGTGCAATTATAATTCATTAGTGGTATAAATTATAATTTATATAAATAAGGATTAATTCTGATTGGATTAGGAATTCTTATTGGCGTAGGAAGCCCTAGTTATACTAATCTTATGGTCTTTGTTGTAGTCTCTATATATATGCACTCTAAGAGCAGTTAGAGTTACACTTACTTATAATTGAGAGATACACGTTTTTGTGCGGAAGAGAAACTCTAGTAGCTGTGAGCCCACTCTCTCTAGAGTAAGGTGTATACGAGAGATACAACAGAAGTTCAAAAGTTAAATTCGAGCAATTTATTCGTACTTATCGCTACTACTTGTTGTTCGAGATCAAAGCAGAAGAATTTCAAAGTTCATACTTACTGCTATTTGGGATCAAACCAGAGAGATCTCGAAGGTGTGATTCTAATCACGCAGATTAGTCTCTGCTAATTAGATCAAATTTTTTGGTATTATGCGTATGCACTATAACTGGGTTGTGAAAAATTCCACAGTCTCCAACACAAAATTCTTGAAGCCCAAGGAGTTTTTTACATGCAACTGTATGCAGAGAGATTTGGCCTAGTAATTATACGCTTGTACATATCAAATTACGTTTTCTTGTCATGAATGTGCATATATATATATATCCACATATACGTATAATGTAAATTACACATTACACCCTTGCACTTTATACCCAATCTCACTTTATGATCTTTAATTGTTTTTAATAACAATTAATCTCTTACATTTACGTGAGCCGCTCCATACTTTAGTAACCTCCAACTACTGACATTGTGATTGGGTTCCATTTGCGATGATCGAAAAGGAATTGATGAGACTATTAGCCCTGTTGGTAGAATGGCTCTATTACGCCCTCTTGGACTATCCTTATAGAAAATTTATATATAAATACCCACAAAAGTGACTTTTAATTACAAATTTTACATTGTTATATCATTCTAATGGAAGTTTTTATATAAATTATCTACAAGAATAATGCAAATAAAAAATTCATACAGAATGATATGTTCAAACGAGAGTCTTCACTCTAAAATAAGAAACCCACCAAGTTACAAGGTAGACTTGGAGACAGTTATAATGCGAGAAATGAGGCTAACTCATTGGGATCCACCACCAGTGGGGATGATAAGTCTATTATGCATGCTCAATTTCGTATGGTACTATCAATTACTAGAGAAACTTCCATTTTGTTAGGACCAGATTTGGTTTGGCCACTTTTGTTGACAAAGTGTAATTGAAAAATATGATTAGCCATTTTTGTTGACAAATTTGTAAGAGCAATGTATTGTGTCTTGTAATGTGTGAGGAGTGTTTTAGGAGCTTGGAATTCTATTAGTTAGTTTCTAAGTGATTGGACATCACAAACTTAAGGCAAAAGACTACAAAAACATATCAGAGCTACTACAGAAAAAGAACCCCCTGCCCTCAAGGGCACCTTAGCGCGATGCAGAGTTCTGAAGAATCAGAGAGCTAATCCTTCCTCGCTCTCAAGATTGCCTTAGCGGACTCCAGGGTTACATAGATTTAGAGACAGAATTGTAGCCTGCTCTCAAACCTACCTTAGTAGAGTATGCAATTGTAGAGTTTAAAAATCAAGATTCAGTGAATAATTTGTACCCCACTCTCAAGCCCACCTTACTCGACTATCTAGTTATAAAGATTCAGAGAGAAGACTTTACCCCACTCTTAGGGCCACCTTAGTTGAGTTTAGAAAATCAAAGGCTCGCTCTCAAGGCTGCCTTAATGGGCTTAGTCAGGTTCTTGGAGACTGTGCCTCTTAGACTTTAACATGCATGCTAAGATAACTCATATCAGTTGAAGGCTGACCTGGAGCCTCTCAATGGTCATCTCAGATGTTGTTCTACACTCTACTCCACCTTATGGCTATATATTGAATCTTAGATATCTTCAATATGCATTTAGGAAGCACCAAGCCGATCATTTAGGCAATTATCTAGCTAGTATCTAGTGAAGCATCAAGCCAATTACTAAGCCAACCTAGATCTCTCCAACAAGCACCAAGCCTTTCAAGAAGACATCTATAGGAGTGTTTGTTAGAGATTGAGTATTTCTTTATCAGGTTGTGAGCTTTCAAAGATCTAAAAAATACTTCCTTTTTTTCCTATCATCATTATCGACATGGAGAAGATGTCTTAAAGGAGTTCAAGGCACTGGTGGATTTGAGTTTAGTTCTTAATGGATTTCAAAGGTGTCATGAACTTAACACACAATCAAGTATTGAAGAATCGTATCAAGTGATAGATACGTGATCGCGGATTCGGTTGTTACAAGAAGCGCACACTTACTAACGTGTGGATTCAGCTCCCAAGGATTGGATTATCTAAGGTTGGTTTGTAAGTTGACTCTTTTATATTCATACTTGTTAGTGCTTGGTTGGCTAGACTAGGTCCGGTGATTTTCTCCTGCAAGTGTTTCCACGCAAAAAATCCATGTGTCACTTGTGCGCTTGCTTACTGCTTTAGATTATTGCTTATGATTCCTATAATGTTTGCACAGGTTTAAAAATGGATTACAACTTATTTATCCCCCTTTAAGTCCATGTGCAAGCTATATCAAATCCATATTGCTAAGGCACTAGTGTGTTTTCTCAATTGGTATCAGAGCGGGACACTAACCTAAAATTATTTTTCAAAAATAATTTTTCTCGAGTGAGATCCTATAAGTGTTCTTTTCAAAATTGATTTATCTAAAAAGGGTGCTTCTACTTTTAGACCTCCATTGTTTGATGATACTAACTTCCTTTATTGGAAAGCTAAGATGAGTGCATTTGTTAAATCTATTAGTGAAAGAGTTTGGCGTAATGTTATGTAGAGTTGGAGTCCCCCCATATAGGTAAGCAAAAAATGCGACTATTCCAAAACCAGTTTCTGAATGGAATAGGATTGAACTGGAAGAGAGTAGCTGGAATAGTAAGGCAATGAATCCTATCTTTAGTGGCGTCACACTAGAAGAATTTCATTAGATTTCAAAGTGTGAAAATTGCTAAAGAAACATGGGATATTTTAGAAGTCACCCATGAAAATACAACTACTGTTAAAATTGCAAAATTTCAAAGGTTGACCAGAAATTTTGAAAATCTCTAAATTGAGGACAACGAAACCTTTGATAAATTTTATTTAAAATTGAGTGACATAGTAAATTCAATTTTAATCTTGGAGAAAGAATTTCTGATTAAAAAATTGTTAGAAAAATTTTGAGATCTCTTTCAGATAGGTTTCAACTCAAAGTCATGGCCATTGAAGATACTAAGGATGTTGATGCTCTCAAACTAGAGGAACTTGTTAGTTCACTTCAAACCTATGAAGCTAATTTGAAACCAAACAAGAGAACCAACAAGAGCATGGCTTTTAAGTCTGTCAAGAAAGATGAAAAGGATTCAAGTGATGAAGACCATGATTTTGACCTTGCTGAGATGGCCTTGGAATTTTGGTAAATTTCTCAAGAATAAAGAGTACATTTGTTCCAAATCAGGTAAGAAGTCCAAAAAAAAGGCCTCCAAATCTCAGCAGACTAAAGTAGTTCAATGTTATGAATCTCGTGGTTATGGTCACTTTATTCAGGAATGTCCAAATAAGAAAAAGAAAATGAACAAGATATTCAATTCTACTTAGGATGATAATGAGATCAAGGACTTTAAAGAGTCTTCTTATAATGAAGAAACTAGTAATCTTATTACACTTGTTTCTTCTTTACATGAATTTCCTAAGTTCTCCTCATCTATATCCATTTTTATTGATGATATTGTAGATACTAACAATATACAGGAATGTGAAACAAGTTTGAGTGGTCCTGAAAGTGATGATGATGGGATGCAACAAGCATACAGGAAAATGTATGAAGAATGCCTAAAACTGAAAGATTAAGAGCTGAAGGTGACCATCAAATACTAAACTATGCAAAAGGAGTGAGATGATCTCAAACAAGAGGTCATTGAAAAAGAAGCTTGTTTGAATCAACTTGAGAAAGAGTTGTATACAAGCAATGATTCCAAGGAGTTGGAAGAAAAGGCTTCCGAGTTTGAGAATGAATTGTCTAAGGCAAATGATATTATCAAAAGGTTAATTGGGTCTATTGCAAAGAAGGATCATATTTTTAGTATTTAAAAGAATCCTTTGGACAAAACTGGAATCGTATTTGAAAACAAATTATCTTTTTGAAATGCTATCAAGAAGACAAAGTTTGTGTCTTTCACAATGCCAACTATCATGAGAGGTTCAATGCACCTACGATGAAAATTCAATATGAACCTTGGAATCAAAGTGGATCTTTGCAAAATCATTTTCAAGTCTTGAATGAAAATTTGAAAATACCTTATTGAAATTTTCAATCTAGGTTAAAACTTTTCAATAAAAGAAAGCCAAGCCAAAATTACTTTGATAATTAAGTGTATTACTCTTAACTCAGAGTTTTTGAGAAAATTGTCAAACCAAAAAATAAAACTCTTTGGGTTAAAAAGGCTGACTTGTATCCTTGTGTTGATATGTGCACTAAACCTCTAGATGTTCATAGATTTGAGTATCTTAAAAAATCTATAGGGTTTAGCCTTTGTAATTGATTTTCTATATATTCTGTTTGTGTATAATGTACATTTTTATCAAAAATCCAAACAGGTTTTAAAATCACAAAATGCAAAAATATTTTTTGTGTTTTTGTGTTTTTGAACTAATGCTTTTATCTTGGTGTAAGCACCCCATTTTTGTCTGCTCGACAATCTTTGGTCCAAACAGGTTCTTTAATAAAATGTCACAACACTATCAAGCCCACACTGTCTTTTCAAAATTCCAGTCAAGTCAAATCGATCACTTCTTAAGCCCGTAAGGTCCAATTGAAGCCAAACCAAAACGCCTTTAGACACTCCAGATGGTTTTTCGAGACTGGACGATCTCTGAAACCAACGCCATAGATAGACAGCTTTCTTAGACCGGACGATCTCTAAAATCAATGCCAAACTTTAAACGGTTCACTTCTGGCTTCTGCTAGCCCGCCAATGTAGAATGTCCATATGAGCACCTCATTTTTTCTCGCTCAGCAATCTTCGGCCCAACCAGATCTAGTTTCAAACATCACAACACATAGGAGCCTAGGCCGGCTCGTTTAAACTCCAATTTAGTCAACTGGTCACTTCCTAGTCCCATAAGGCCCAATTGAAGTTAAAAAGACCATATTGCCCTTAGGCACTCCAGATAACTTTTCGAGACTGGCGGTCTTAGGAACCAATGCCATCCAGGCAGCTTTCTGGGACCGGGCGGTCTCGGGAACCAATGCCATTAGGTAGCTTTTCGAGATCGGGCGAACTCGGGGACTAAAACCTTCTCAAATTCCAGACGGTTTACTTTTGGCACCTACTAGCCCCCCAATGTAGAATGTCCATTATCCGGTAGTTCTCTAAGACTAGGTGGTCTTGGAGACCAACACTCACTCTATAGGTAGCTTTCTAAGACCGGATAATCTCAAGGACCAACACCGCACAAGTAGCTTTCTAAGATCGGGCGATCTCGGGAACCGACACCACCCTATAGGTAGCTCTCTGAGACTAAGCAATCTTAGGGACCAACACTACACAGGTAGCTTTCCAAGACCGGGCGGTCTCGGGAACCAACACCTAGGTCAACACCGGCGCCTGTTAGCCTAACTCAGTGAAAAATGACCAAACCTGCCCCTTGGGCCTCCAGGAATGCCTTTAAGAAAGTTCAAAATCCCCCAAGATAGTAAGTCCACCCTTGCAAAATGTTCTTAGATAGTTAGGCGTTCTCAATACGCCATCCCAACTAATTCCAGCCCCGTTCTGTCAACTCCAGTAAAAAATGCCCATTTTGCCCCCAAGCACGCCAAAATAGCACAAATCCCTCCAGACAGTAAATACACCTTCCAAGACCATCCCTAAACAGTTCAACATGCTTAATATGCCACTCTAATCCATCCTGACCCTTTCTGACCAATTTCGATCAAAATGACCATTTTACCCTCGATGGCTTGAGTGCACATCGAAACCATACCAGCTTTGGGTACTAAACTGGCATACCCTAATCTACGCCCATGTTGAATCCAAGGTGAGTCTTGTAACTCTAAATACTTCCAAGTCAACAAAAGTCCTCTAGAGTGTCTCACAGATACTCCGCTAAGGTTGTCTTTTTTCTCAATTCCCTAATTATAACGTACTGTTAAACGACTTGAGAAATGCATCAATTAGGAAATTCCTAAAAGCTTATCATAGGTCTTTTCATCGATATGGCTCGATTGAATAGATCGCTTCCCGAAGCCCCCGATTGTGTGGCTCAAAAGTCACCACTTTCAAAAACCCCTAGAGCATCTCACAGACACTCTGCTAAGATTGTCTTTTCCTCCGATTCTCTGATTATAACGCACCATCAAATGACCTGAGAACTGCGTAAATTAAGGAATTCTGAAAAATATTTCTAGAGCACTTTCCATCAGTATGGTCTGATCAGAGAGCTCATCCCCCGAAGGCCCTGATTACATAGCCCAAAAACACTACTTCTCAACATTCACGAAGTGTATTGCAGATGCTTCGAAAAAGTGTGTTTTTGTACACACTTTCCGAGGTGATATCTCACTCTTCCAAACACTTTTGAAGCTCCCCAGAAGTTTATGATTCTTGAGAAACAATAGGAGAACATCACAGAAGTGACCGATTTTTCTGAATCTTTCTCAAATTGCACAATTATCAAGGCAAAGTTAACAGAAAAGTTCCAAGCAGTGAAGCGTATGCTATATGCACCCACATTGTGATCAGATCGATCAAAACTTTACTTGCTCCCTAAGTTGAGTTATTACAGAGTGTGCCACATGGCATTCAACCAATAGAATAGTACACATGCACCAGGGCAAAAATTGCTTCAGCACATGTAGCACATGTACCTACTCCTAGCACATTGCTTATAAATACCAGGCTACCCCATGCGTATTTCAAGATCGAAAATAGTAGCGAAACTTTGCAAAAATAGCCTCAAAGCTTTGAAATATCTTATACACCTCACCCTCCAAGCATCTATATTAGATTCAACCTCTCTCTAGTATATACACTCCATCTACAAAGCCTTCAATGTCATAAAAGAACCATTTGCAGCCCTCTCAAGCCTCTCTAAGGTTATTCAAGTTCAAGGCAAGTCATCCATGGAAGTTTGAAAGTGGCTTGAAGACAAAGGTGGTAGTCCCTTTTGATTTATGTCTCTCCCACTTCTCTCTTCTCCCTCCTAGTCCATTTGGACTATTATTGTATTTTAACCTCCATTTTCTACCCTATTTCTTGCATGCTTGAAACAAGAGAGCTCCTAGGTCATGCCTAAAGGAAAGGTCGTGGGAGCCACCATGTAGGGAATCTCTCACAAGCCTATTGTGAGATGGTGTGGTCTTGGAACATCTTATAATGTGGTGTGGCCTCTTAGCCTTGTATGATTTCATGACCCTCTTTTTGCATATGGTTACCATGTCCATGTTTTGCATGCTTGACTCCATTTTCATGTTCATCATCATTTTTCAAAAGCTTTCGTTATTTCCATTTCTATGTCTTTCTCAAACCCCATATTCAAGCATTTCCCTCAAAATGGTTCTAAGATTGGGTTTCTTGAAGCTTAAGGATCGACCCTAGACTTTCCTGCCTTAGGAAGCTTCCCTTTGACCCCTACCCTTATTTTTCAAGTTACATTAAAATGGCTTTCAAATCCTTCTCTTGTACATTAATTTTTTTTAAGAATTTACTCACTTGAGCTTTATGGTTGAAATGGTTCATTGGAACCCTCTCTTGAGTGGTTTTTCCATTATCTTGACCATATGAACCTTAGTTCATTAGAGTTGGTTTTTTTCACCCTAAGGGTGATTTTTAAAACAACTCTCTTTAAGAGAGGTTTTCAAAAAGACATTTGTCTTCATTACTGTTAAAATGGTTTTTGAACTCTTTCTTTCTATTTGAATTTCTAAGACTTAGCTCTTTTGAGTTGTGAGGTTGGAATGACCTCCATGGAACCCTCTCTTGAATGGTCTTCCCATCATCTTGGCTATAGGAATCCTAGCTTGTTAGGTTGAGTTTTCTATACCCCAAAAATGGTTTCTAAAACACTCTTTTCAAGCAAGATTTTCAAAAATTCATTCTCTTTATTTTGCTTGAAAATGGTTTTCCAAAATCATCATTTCTATATTGGTTTTCAAAGTTTTCAGTCTCTTAAGTTAGAGATTGGAATGGTCCCCATGAAGCCTTTCTTGGAATGGCTCCCTACTCTTGGTCATATAAACCCTACACTTACTAGAGCTAATTTTCATGGAAATAATCTTCCTTAAATTTGCATAATTCCTTGAATTTGTTTTCCGAGTTCTCTACATTTACACCATGGTTTTCAAAACCTATTTTCAAAGTGCATGCTCAAAATCACCTTTCTAAAACCACTAGGCCCAAACCCTAGTTTAAAACCACCTTCCAACCCTAGGTTAACTTGACCCTAGTTGTCCAACCTTAGGTTAACCTAATCCAAGTTAGTTAATCCTAGGTCACCTTAACCCTAGGTTAACCTAACTCTAGTTAGTTAACCCTAGGTCAATCCAATGCTAGCCTAACCAAATTGTAGTTGTCCAACCCTAGGTTAACCTAACCTAAGTTAGTTAACTCGAGGTCAACACAACCAAGATTAGTAAGCTTCAAGGTTCCAATTCAAAGATACCTTTTCAATGATCTTTCAATTCAATACCATTGTCATAGCATACTTTCAAAAACAAAATAAAAACATCATACTCTCTTGAGATTTCAAAGATCAACTCCAAAATCTTTTCAAATGCTCCCATACTCTATCTTAAAAAATGATTCTAAGAAGTTTTCTTAAAATTGTTTAGACTAAAATGGCTAGACACTTAACATTTTCAAAAAAACTATTTTCAAAATATTTCCAAAAGCTCATAACGCTAAAGTGTCCCTGACCCATTGTGGTTAGGGATTCCAAGGAAAGGTGATACATTAAATAAAACCTTCAAGGTTGTCCATACTAAGGTTCCAAAACCCTAAGTGTTTTCAAAAGCTCTCTTCAAAATGATTTTCAAACATCACATTCTTGAAGCAACCCTAATCCTTCCATGGTAAGGATTGTTCAAATATAAGTGAGATATTCAACAAAGGTTCTATAACCCTAAAGTTTTAAAAACCAAAAGGGAAGTCTCTACCCCCTTTTTCCAAACATGTTTTAAAACTCATAGCCCAAAAGAAGTTTAGTTCTTCAAGGACTAACTTCTTAAAGGTGATGAAACATTAAACATGCCTTTCAAAAGGTATCCAGAAAAAAAAAAAAAAAATCCAACCCAAACTCTACCTCTAAGAGTTTCAAAACAAGACTTCAAAACAATTCTAAAACTTCGTTGAGTTATTTTTAAAACCTTTCTAAAAACTCCCTTGAATTGTTTAAAAAAAAAAAACATTTCAAAACTCTCTTGAATTAATCTTAAAAACTTTTAAAATCATCTTCGAACCCAATTTCAAAAACACTTCAAACAACCCAAGTCCTATTTCAAAAGCATTTTCCTAAACTCTCAAGTTCTCTTTTTTCAAAGACCTCAAAGCATCTTCAAAACTTTTTAAAGACTTCAATGTGTCTTCAAAGCACTCCAAAGGCCCCAATGTGCCTCTTTTCTATCGAGCACTTGTTCAAACTACGAATGACATGATTCTTACCAAATGAGATACATAGGCAACGTAAAATATTGTTGTCATAACCTTTATTTCAACTAAGTTTCCTTTTCAAAAAATTTCTATCAATTCAAAATTTGTATCTCAAACCCCTTCAAAACTTTCATGTTTTCAAACATCTTTTTCAAAACAAGCATTATTCATCCAAAAAGTGATGACCAAACCCATTTTTCAAAATTCTAAAGTGAATGTTAAGAGGATATTAGTAACCAGTTATTCAAGTGAGTGAATAAAGGGTGATTAGATATGTAGGTACCGAAAGGGCAGGGTAGGGTGATAATCTTAGGGTGTTTTCCCTACATATAATTAACCTCTGAACTTAGAATCATTGTTTTCACCAGACCAAAATGGAATTATTTTCAAAAAAGACTTAAATTCTTCCAAAAGTTGTTAAACAACCCATTTTCTTAAAATCCCTCTCAAGAGGAAGTTTTCAAACATTGTTCAAAAACATAAGTTTAGTCCTTCGATTATACTCAGTTTTTAGGTGACCTAGCACATCTTTAATCATGTTAGGTGGTGACTCTAAACTTTTTTCAAAAGCCTTTATTCAAATCAATTTTAAGTTCAAACCTAGTCGCATTCATCTTTCTAGGAGGATGAATTTTAACGAGAGAGTACTATGTGCATTTTTTCATTATTCTCGAGTGTGGAAAAATCGGAGTGCGACAAACCGTTATGCCTTTGGGCATTGGAGTGCTGTTGCGGGCACCCAAAAATAAAACCGATACCTGAAAAACAAATATGTAGTAGAGCAAGTAAGGATAATTCCCACAAAGAGTGTTTAGCTTTGTTTTATACTATGTGAACAAGGATTGGGGAGGTTTTGGATTTAATAAAAACTATTTTAATAATCACCATTACGAAACAATTCAGATTAAAGTATTGAAATCAATCAAAAGAACAAACCTTGGTCTAGGTCAACATCCACCATCGAAATTTACAACTGATCATTAATGCAAGCATACCAATTCACACATTGAATATTCACCGTTAGAATTATTTTCCTATCTCTCCTTAGTTGTAGTTAATCAGAAGTAAGCGATCTGATTCACCCTAACTATTAAACAACCCAGGAAAAGCACACAAGGTTTAATCTAGCAGCAGCCTTAAGAATTAGAGAGATCGATGAAACTAAACAACACAAGTATAAGTGGTTGCATTTAATTTAGTCGAATGCCCTTCCTAAGATATAATAATTCCCAACGCAGTAAATCATTAAATCTTAGTTGCTTCACAAATCAGAGGAATCAAACAATTACGAATTTGATATCTAACTCAACAGTAGAATGCAATGATTAATAAACTAGTAGGCCTCCTAGCGATTAAACAAGACAATCATGAAAATAGGCATAGAACAACATTCGATACTCAAAACATAAATCGAATAATGAAAACAAATTAGATCTCACAGTTTGTTATTAATTCCGAGATTTCTATCTCCTTTGATCAAGATTCAAAGTTTAGCTACGCAGGGCCATGAAAAACAACTCAAAGAATAATCTAGAATAATCTTAAAAACGACCAACCCTAGAAACAAAACAGTCCCAGCTTTTATAGAAGTCTGAAAATCTGTAGCTACGTCAAACCGTTCGAACACCCTTGATACCGTTCGAACGCCCTTGATACCGTTCGAACGCATCGGACTACCGTTCGAACGATACATCAAACACACTTCGAACGGTAAAACTTGCTCTCTGAATCTTTCGAATGCTTTTCGAACCTGAATTTGACATATATCTGTTTGACATGGCGTTCGAACTTATCTACTACCGTTCGAACGCCTCTTGGAACCGTTCGAACGCCTCTTTGAACGCTACTTCCATTCTCGCATGAATTCGTCCCTTTTAAGCTAAGATCCTCTTCCTGGCATTCTATAGCACCCTAAGTCAAAATATAATAATAGTGAGTATCTTTAGGTACCAAATAAGTATAAAAGATTAAACATTACGGGATAAAAATATGATATTTGCATTCTCATCAAATTCCCCCACACTTAACCTTTGCTCATCCTCGGGCAAAACTCAAACTCACTTTCCTAAAACATCAAAGTTGTAACAAAGAACAACCAAACTCTTCAAAACTCATAACATATCATGAACAACAATCTCGAACAACTCACAATCACTTAGCAAGCATTTCCACTTAAAGATGAAGTAAACTGAATATGTAGACCCTCACGGAAATAAACACTCTACTCTCACGTATTTAAAGGGTATGTGTATCACTCAAATTCACTCCAATGAAAATGATCTACCATAGGCTCGCATATCTTCTCATTCTCCACCACTAGGATCACATACATAACATGAATCATAAGAACTTTTCAAGGGTTATAACAGGTTTAGGATGAAGGTAGGAAATATTTGGGAATGTAGCTTAAAAGCCATCGAAACTAGTGGAGCAAAAATGAATCAACTCAATTTCGAATATATAAAACATGTAAAACCAATCACTCTATTCAACAGCTTCTATTTTTGTATAAATCCCATATAAACAGACCTATTTCTTAGAATTTTAGGAGGAATTATGAACATAGACAGTTTGTAACATTAAAAGCAGTTTCCTCCATCACTTCCTTTCTCTTTTTTTCTTCATTTTTCCTCTTTTTTTTTCTTTCAAAATTACATCAACAATAAAACTCATGAATTGAGAATGAAAACATGTTCCTTTTCACCAACCATAGCCCTACCACAATTCTGGACACTCCCACACTTATTTCTCACGCACCCATAAATATCATAAGGATGAACAATGCTCCACTAGCTCTACGGCTTGGGTAAAGGCATTATGTTTTTTTGGGTTTAAAGCTTGTAATGTGGGTTCACAATAATGACATATCAAGCTCAAAGGGTTCACAAAGGGAAAAATTAATTACAAGGCAGGCTATTTGGTTTATGTAGCTTATAACAAAGATGGTCTTAATCATGTTCATGTATGCATGTGTCAATATGACCTCAAAGAGAATCAAGGCAAGTTCTAGAGAAACAAATCCATGGAAGAATATCTCACATGAAATAAAATAGTGACTGATATGAATGTGTCAGTCTAAAGTCTCAAAATCTCACCGGCTTTTGTCTACCAAATTCAATCACTCCAATCTCAAGTAAAATAACTAGACTAATTAATTCTAAGTTGGAAGATTACTTATTCAATCATGTTATGAATTCTTCAAGCTTAATTGAATCTTGTTATTATATATTTTTTTATATATTTTTTTATATTTATTTTTTTAAAATTTCAAATTAGAACACAAAAACACTACCTAAATCCCCTCCCCCACACTTAAAACTTACATTGTCCCCAATGTAAAGTAAAA